>JAUPFX010000007.1:1231131-1248631 GCA_036937225.1 Sebastes paucispinis | reverse complement strand
ACAAAGGAAAGACTGGAGGCTAACGCTAGCAGTGGGCTAGCATTAGCTGGAGGCTAAACAAAGGAAAGACTGGAGGCTAACACTAGCAGTGGGCTAGCATTAGCTGGAGGCTAACGCTAGCAGTGGGCTAGCATTAGCTGGAGGCTAACCAAAGGAAAGACTGGAGGCTAACGCTAGCAGTGGGCTAGCATTAGCTGGAGGCTAAACAAAGGAAAGACTGGAGGCTAACACTAGCAGTGGGCTAGCATTAGCTGGAGGCTAAACAAAGGAAAGACTGGAGGCTAACGCTAGCAGTGGGCTAGCATTAGCTGGAGGCTAAACAAAGGAAAGACTGGAGGCTAACGCTAGCAGTGGGCTAGCATTAGCTGGAGGCTAAACAAAGGAAAGACTGGAGGCTAACACTAGCAGTGGGCTAGCATTAGCTGGAGGCTAAACAAAGGAAAGACTGGAGGCTAACACTAGCAGTGGGCTAGCATTAGCTGGAGGCTAAACAAAGGAAAGACTGGAGGCTAACGCTAGCAGTGGGCTAGCATTAGCTGGAGGCTAAACAAAGGAAAGACTGGAGGCTAACACTATTTCTGACTGACTTTACTGAAGGAGAGTTAACTAGAGACATCGGTGGTCTAATCTGGTCCCGCTGGTTCATGGTAACTTGGTCAACTCTCTGGTGATCCTGGAGAGAGAGTGACGGCACATGTTGAGAGGAACTAGATTATCTTCAGCCATCGTTAAAAAAACAAGACAACAATACTTGCTAGCCAGCGTTAGCTAACGTGCCTCCACTGAACACGTCACCATGGTTACTAGGAGGACAGATTCCAGATGTTTTCTCAGATGTGGTTTCAACAATCAGATTCCAGTGTTTTCTTCTTCCCTTGTTCTCAGATCAGAGACTCATGAAGGAATTCCTTCATTCTATATGAATCTATATTCTCTTGCTGCAGCTTCCTGTCCTCAGTGATGATGCTCCTGTAGAGCAGTGAGTCAGCTCAGAGTCTGCTGCCCACCTCACCGTTAAAGGACACATTCAAAAGGTTTAAGCTCTGTTAAAGGAAGAGATGGACGCCACAGAGGACTCACTGACAGGAAGTCTCACCATGAGTCGGCCGAGTGCTGCAGTTACCTCATTGGCTGTTGCTCTTTCAAGGGTCAGCGGTTCATTGTAACATTACGTAGTTCTGTTGTTGTACATGAGACCAGTAGTGTGTGATTGACAGGAGGCGGGTCTTCAGGGACCAGTAGTAGTGTGTGATTATTTACAGACTGATCAGCATGTTGTATTGATTCTGGGATCAGATCCACACCGTTCAGGTCTGTAGTGACAGAAACCTGAGACACTCACTGAGCACACACACACACACACACACACACACTCACACACAGTGTCCCAGAGGAGGTGTGTGTTTCTTGTCGATTTGTTTGTTTCTGCTGATCAGCTGAGAAACACCCAAACACTGTCTGTACCTGTGTGCGTGTGTGTCTGTGTGTGTGTGTGTGCGCGCGCGTGCGTGCGCGTGCGCGCCATAATAACACATGATCTCTTGCATGTGGTGATTGATTATATGATAAATGTCTGTCTGGTGTTGTGACCAGTCACTGTGACGGTTTGTGGACCGCCGTTTTGAAGCCTCGCGTTCCTCATTTTGTCTGTCGCCATCTTGGTTTTTGGGCGTCGCCATCTTGGTTTTCTGCAACCAGAAGTGACGGGGGTGGGGTGAGGGTGGAGGTATGGGTATCGTTAAGATTCTAACAGTACTACTACTACTACTGCTTAGTGAGCCGCTACTTTAACAGTTCTTTGTGTTGTTTTTTAAGAGAAAGATTTATTAAATGAATAACAGAAATCACATTTCTTTATTTTCTCATAGATAATGTTAATAAATGAACTGCAACCGTATTGTGTTGAACAAATCCCTGATAGTTGGCTTGTTGTGCTAACCTCAGTGCTCGGTGCTAACCACGTACGGATCAGATCTGGGTGGAATACACACGGTGTCTTCTGCGTGCACCGGAACACGAATACATGAAGCGTTGCAGCATGAAGCCGGGCTCGGACCGCAGCAGGTTCAGGTCCATTTATTAGGAGGGTAAACCTGGTAATGTGAGGAGTGTACAGATCCAGTCTTATACCTCCCTCCTCCGTTTCAAAGAGGTCCCTTGACCTCTGACCTCCAGATCAGTGAATGTTATGGGTTCTATGGGTTCTATGGGCACCAACGAGTCTCCCCTTTACAGACATGCCCACTTTATGATCATCACAGGCAGTAGATTGACAGTAAGAGTGTTTCTGACTCCCCTCCTCCACCGTGAGCTGAACACAAACAGTAGGAGATGCTGAGCTCAGCACAGACAGGCTGATGAGAGTGTGTGTGTGTGTGTGTGCGTGCGTGCGTGCGTGCGTGCCCCTCCCTGTTTAATGGCCTGTTTGTTCTCCGTACTGGTTTCTCTGGTCTCCAGCGTTCCCAGCAGCTCCTCGGTATAACATTCACCTGATTAATAAAAACATAATCTTTCATGTTTATGAATCTGTGATCGATTGGTTCAGTGACATCATCGACCATCTGATGACATCATGTCTATTTAAAGGAGCAGTAACAAAGGGAGGGATGAGAACTACAGTTAACCCTTTCATGTGAGTTAAGCTGCTTCTAGTTTTAAAACACGTCGAGCTGAAAGGTCAGTCCTAGCATCACATAAAAACATAAAGCTCATCAGCTTTCTATCACAGCAAACTGAATATCTGGACACATTAACATAAACATTGACATCTGACGACGTTTATTGTAAATAATAAATAATAAATAAAGAAGCCAAAAACCAAGATGGAGACGCCCAAATACCAAGATGGAGACAGCCAGAAACCAAGATGGAGACGGGCAAAAACCAAAATGGCGGCGGGCAAAAACCAAGATGGAGACGCCCAAAAACCAAAATGGAGACGACCAGAAACCAAGATGGAGACAGCCAGAAACCAAGATGGAGATGACCAGAAACCAAGATGGAGACAGCCAGAAACCAAGATGGAGACGACCAGAAACCAAGATGGAGACAGCCAGAAACCAAGATGGAGACGACCAGAAACCAAGATGGAGACAGCCAGAAACCAAGATGGAGACAGCCAGAAACCAAGATGGAGACCAGTATCTTCCCTCTTGCTTTAACTACAGCCTCTGAAATATCGGCGACTTGTCGGACTTTTAAGAGGTTAAATAAAAATTGCAAGTTGTGTGCGTTGTGTATGCGTTAAAGAAATTAGTGGCGTTAAAACAAGTTTGCGTTATTATCACGTTAACATTGACGGACCTAGTTTCTATTATTTCATATGACACATGATGTCATCAGGGTGTTACTGTCAGCATGGAGTCACTCAACACAGTCGATGCTAAAATGTTAGCATGTCGCTAACGGACGCAGTGATGGATGATGTTTATATTCTCACAATCTGTGATGACGACCCAGACAGTCTGTCAAAACACGAGGCCTGGTCCTTTAAGAGCATCGCCATGGAGACCGTGTGAAGGGGCAAGAGAGGAGGAGAGAATGAGGGAGGGAGAGAGAGAGAGAGAGAGAGAGAGAGAGAGAGAGAGAGAGAGAGCAGACCTCTCAATTATTTATGACATACACTCTGACACACACACACACACACACACGCACACTGATGTAATGCGGTGGTGTGTCTGCAGCAGGCAGCAGATGAACAGGACGGATGTCTGAGTGCTGCAGCGCTGCATTAAAACTCCCATCAGCCCCGGCGTCACCTCCAACTACACAGGAGGTGAGTTGGAGTTTCATCATATAATAAGAGATTTTCATGAATAAATACGACATAAAAAGGAAAAAATAACAACAGCCGGTACACACAGATCACAGCTGACGTCTACTGTGCTGCATTCAGTGAACGTAACAACGTGAGGGGTGTCCCCGCCAAAGTAAGAGTCCTGACCTGAAGCCTCTGACCTGCTTGTTCATGACGATCAGTCCGTTTCTACGGTGACGACAGTTTCCCACAACACCGACAACACATTCGCACTCAAATACCGCCGCTTCGTCAGCGCCCCTCGCCATCGGAGATCGAGGCACGGGGAACCGCTCTAGCGTTACTTTTGGACGGACCGGGGACGGCGTGTCAATATACATATCATTTTTGTTCGTCACCATCTTGTTTTTGTTCGTCTCCCAGCAGTGATGGGAAATACTTGAACACAGCACAAATAGAAATCATTGTTTCTGGACGTCACGCTGATTTCATGATTCTCGTGTATTTACCTGTGTGTGTGTGTGTGTGTGTGTGTGTGTGTGTTTGAGCGAAAAAAGCTTGAAACCACGAACTGCCGCTTCTGGCTGTAATATATATATTTTTTTACTTATATAGAATCACAGTATTTAACAAGAAATACAGGAATTACTTGACTTTAGAGGTGATAATTAGCAAGTTACCTATTAGAAATTTATTTGGAATTACTGCCCAATTACCCCAATATTTACCTATCTAAACTTACTTTATTATGAACATGATTCAATAATGATATTCCTCTATTTTCCCAATAGCTGTTCATTTATTTAATACATTTCCATGTCAGCTGATAAATAGATGATAATTAGCATAATAACTTGTTTTAGATTTCTTAAAAACCTCCCTGAATCACGACATCAGCTACCAGGTTACATTTACATACATCTAGAGGTAGTATCGGGCTCATTTGTCAGTAATTCCAAATAAATCTCAAAAACGTAACTTACTGATTATCACCTGTGAAATGAAGTGTTACCTAAATACACTCTTGAACTACTTAAATTTGAATACACTGATTATGTACAAAAACACATGTGCAGTAACTCAGTACTTCAGTTTCAGGCTGAAGAACCCTGAGAGCACAAGAAGCTGCTCAGTATTAATGTACATTAGTGCAGTAACTCAGGTATCGATTTTAATCTCTGAAATATTCATCATCACTTTAGCAGCATTAGCGCCGTCAGGGGTTCATTACCTCAGTGACTGGACCAGAGGAGGAAGAGGAGGCTCCTCTCTGAGAGGCAAGACGGACACAAAATATACCAAATCTCAGCATCCTTTATTCTAATGTGTTATAGTATTCTCTTCCATTATTGAAATGCTTCATGCTGCTGGGACACTCTCTGTGCTTCGTAATGCTACCGTTACGCTGCTCGCTGTAGTCGCTACCGCTGAACTTAGTTCAGGTTTCAGTTTATATGGAAGTCAGCCCGCTTCAACTGTAGCTATGGCAACGGTTCACATAAAAATGTCCGCCGCTCTGACCGTCCTGCTACGTTGATCTGAACGGGAACATCGGTTCTACTCCTAGTTCTGTTTCTGTGGTACTCGCCCTTTAAAGAAAACACCTTAGCAGTCAAGCTGCAGGGATTAGAGAGCCCTTTAATGACAACACGTGAGAAGTCAAGCTGCAGGGATTAGAGAGCGTACTGATCTAAATAGTCCTGTTGACACTCAGAATAACTCCTCTGGTCTGACTGCAGGGTCACATGACCCCTCAGCCCTGGATCTGGACCCAGAGCACCACTCCAGACCTGAACCCAGACCTGGACCTGGACCCAGACCTGAACACAGACCGGGACCTGGACCCAGACCTGAACACAGACTTGGACCCAGAGCACCACTCCAGACCTGAACACAGACCTGGACCTGGACCCAGACCTGAACACAGACCGGGACCTGGACCCAGACCTGAACACAGACTTGGACCCAGAGCACCACTCCAGACCTGAACACAGACCTGGACACAGACCTGAACCCAGACCGGGACCTGGACCCAGACCTGATCACAGACCTGGACCCAGAGCACCACTCCAGACCTGGACCTGGACCCAGACCTGAACACAGACCGGGACCTGGACCCAGACCTGAACACAGACCTGGACCTGAACACAGACCTGGACACAGACCTGAACACAGACCTGGACCCAGAGCACCACTCCAGACCTGAACACAGACCTGGACCTGGACCTGAACACAGACCTGAACACAGACCTGGACCCAGAGCACCACTCCAGACCTGAACACAGACCTGGACCCAGAGCACCACTCCAGACCTGAACACAGACCTGGACCTGGACCTGAACACAGACCTGAACACAGACCTGGACCTGGACCTGAACACAGATCTGAACACAGACCTGAACACAGACCTGGACACAGACCTGAACACAGACCTGAACACAGACCTGGACCTGGACCTGAACACAGACCTGGACCTGGACCTGAACACAGAACTGGACCCAGAGCACCACTCCAGACCTGAAAAGTGTCTGTGGTGAGTTCAGGTGTCTGTAGTAACAGCAGGACAGTAGAGTGTCCGTGGTGAGTTCATGTGTCTGTAGTAACAGCAGGACAGTAGGGTGTCCGTGGTGAGTTCAGGTGTCTGTAGTAACAGCAGGACAGTAGAGTGTCCGTGGTGAGTTCAGGTGTCTGTAATAACAGCAGGACAGTAGGGTGTCCGTGGTGAGTTCAGGTGTCTGTAGTAACAGCAGGACAGTAGAGTGTCCGTGGTGAGTTCAGGTGTCTGTAATAACAGCAGGACAGTAGAGTGTCTGTGGTGAGTTCAGGTGTCTGTAGTAACAGCAGGACAGTGGAGTGTCCGTGGTGAGTTCAGGTGTCTGTCAGTGTGTCGTCACAGTGAGGCGTGGTGGCAGACAGACAGTAGTGAGTTGTCGGAGTGTGTTTAAAGGTGTCAGTGACTGAGGCTCCGGTTGGTGTTCTGGGCTCCTTTAGTCCGGATCGGTCCGTCTCTCTGAGCCGAGTCGGGTTTCTGCACCATGACCCGTTACTGCGGCCCGTTTCGTCGCCTGCTGTCCGGTGACAGTAAGGCAGAGGAGGCAGACGAGGAGGAGGGCAGCACTCACAGAGAGAGCAGCCAGCAGGGTGAGTGGACGCCTGACTCTGAACTCTAATTACTGTAGTAGAAGAAGAACTACCAGCAGCACCGTGTTGTAGTGGTTGCTGGTCAGTGATGGTGAGGACAGGAAGTAGGAAATAGGTGGTTTAATTCATCTTTGTCCCAAAAGTGCGTTAACACCTCTACATGTAAAAAGAAACGTCTGTTAACATATTAAAAAAGAGCAGCGGCATGAAGCCTTCAAGTGTTTAAAACCAACCACATCGTCTGGACGTCTGGACATCTGGACGTCTGGATGTCTGATGTCTGGACGTCTGATGTCTGATGTCTGGATGTCTGATGTCTGCATGTCTGGACGTCTGATGTCTGATGTCTGGATGTCTGATGTCTGGATGTCTGATGTCTGGACGTCTGGATGTCTGATGTCTGATGTCTGGATGGATGTCTGATGTCTGGATGGATGTCTGATGTCTGGACGTCTGGACGTCTGATGTCTGATGTCTGATGTCTGGATGGATGTCTGATGTCTGGACGTCTGGATGTCTGATGTCTGGATGGATGTCTGATGTCTGGATGGATGTCTAATGTCTGATGTCTGGATGGATGTCTGATGTCTGATGTTTGGATGTCTGATGTCTGATGTCTGGATGGATGTCTGATGTCTGGACGTCTGGATGTCTGATGTCTGGACGTCTGGATGTCTGATGTCTGCATGTCTGATGTCTGGATGTCTGATGTCTGGACGTCTGGACGTCTGATGTCTGATGTCTGATGTCTGGATGGATGTCTGATGTCTGGACGTCTGGATGTCTGATGTCTGGATGGATGTCTGATGTCTGGATGGATGTCTGATGTCTGGACGTCTGGACGTCTGATGTCTGATGTCTGATGTCTGGATGGATGTCTGATGTCTGGACGTCTGGATGTCTGATGTCTGGATGGATGTCTGATGTCTGGATGGATGTCTAATGTCTGATGTCTGGATGGATGTCTGATGTCTGATGTTTGGATGTCTGATGTCTGATGTCTGGATGGATGTCTGATGTCTGGACGTCTGGATGTCTGATGTCTGGACGTCTGGATGTCTGATGTCTGCATGTCTGGACGTCTGATGTCTGATGTCTGGATGTCTGATGTCTGGACGTCTGGACGTCTGATGTCTGATGTCTGATGTCTGGATGGATGTCTGATGTCTGGACGTCTGGACGTCTGGATGTCTGATGTCTGGATGGATGTCTAATGTCTGATGTCTGGATGGATGTCTGATGTCTGATGTCTGATGTTTGGATGTCTGATGTCTGATGTCTGGATGGATGTCTGATGTCTGGACGTCTGGATGTCTGATGTCTGGACGTCTGGATGTCTGATGTCTGCATGTCTGGACGTCTGATGTCTGATGTCTGGACGTCTGATGTCTGATGTCTGGATGTCTGATGTCTGGACGTCTGGATGTCTGATGTCTGATGTCTGGATGGATGTCTGATGTCTGGACGTCTGGACGTCTGATGTCTGATGTCTGATGTCTGGATGGATGTCTGATGTCTGGACGTCTGGATGTCTGATGTCTGGATGGATGTCTGATGTCTGGATGGATGTCTAATGTCTGATGTCTGGATGGATGTCTGATGTCTGATGTTTGGATGTCTGATGTCTGGATGGATGTCTGATGTCTGGACGTCTGGATGTCTGATGTCTGATGTCTGGACGTCTGGATGTCTGATGTCTGGATGGATGTCTGATGTCTGGACGTCTGGATGTCTGGACGTCTGGATGTCTGATGTCTGGACGTCTGGATGTCTGATGTCTGGATGGATGTCTGATGTCTGGACGTCTGGACGTCTGGATGTCTGATGTCTGGATGGATGTCTGATGTCTGGACGTCTGGATGTCTGATGTCTGATGTCTGGATGTCGTTGAGCTGCTAAATTGGAAGTATTTCCTCCTTTGTAAAGAAAAGTACGACGGCGTCGTTACTGCACCGCATACTGGTTTATGTGAATCTATTATTACTCCTTACATCCACCTCGTACGCAGAGTACCTCCAAACCCGACTCTCGCTATTTGTTTTCGGAGGTAGCGCTGCAGCAGCCGCCATCTTTCACGTCTTGTGTTGTTGTTTTTTTCCGTGCTGTTACGGCGTTCTTCTTCTTCCTTCATTTCACGGTAGATGAGAACTCTTGTGAGCGTATACTGACCCCATTAGATCCAGAAGAATCACATCTCCAGTACCTCCGCTCCGGTACCAAACAACCATTACAGGCATCGTTCGGTACCGAAGAAAACGAATACCGTCACACGAGACCGCGCTAAGACCTCGCACGGTCTCTCTCTCCTCGTCGCTAGGGGACGACTTCACTGGGAGGAGAGCAGACGTTAGCAGCTAAGTCCCATTCCTCATGAAAACTATAACTCTATCTTAGTCTTTGTTATTGTGTGTTTTCTGTGGTCGTTGTTAAATCTGGTTCGCTACATCACCTGATGTCGCGGCGTCACCGATGCAACCAGACGTGGAGGCAGCGTCACTCTCAGCGTATTCATGGAACCTTTAGAGGGCATCTACTGGGACTACATGTTATATCCTGTGTTATGGCAGATACCCAGTATACAGGATATATATACACTGAATATTCAGTATATAAACTGGAAAAACAAAGTTCGGAAAATTGTGTTTGGTGGATTATTTCTCTGTTGTTACAATGCTAATGGTCATTGTATTTTACATCGTTGGAAAGCCTGTTTATTTACCTTCGCAATGATGTCCAACTTGTAAGGATCATGCATTTGTGGGATGAGCAGCACAGCTGATTATGTGGGTAGTGCCCAAGAAAAATTTGCCACAATGCTCTAAACAGTGTATTCTCATAAGGCTACCAGGAAGCCTGCAATGACTGCCCTTCACCGTCAGGCCCGTTGGCGCTGGTGTCGACAACACAGACAATGGAACCTGAACATGTGGGGGAATGTCATGTTCAGTGATGAGTTCAGGTTCTGTCTGCCAAAGTTGGACGCCAGGGTCAAAGTATGGAGACGACGCGGAGAACGCTATGCTGATTGTTGCACCGATGGAGTAACAGCTTTTGGTGGGGGCAGTGTTATGGTGTGGGGGGGGGCATCTCCCTCACTGGCAAAACAAGGCTTGTCATCATTGAAGGCCATCTCAATGCAGGGAGATATCAGGATGAGATTCTGCAGCCAGTGGCGATCCCATATCTCCACAATCTGGGACCTAACTTCATCCTCCAAGAAACAACGCCTCCCCCCCACAGAGCCAGGGTTATCACAGACTACCTCCACAATGTGGGAGGAGAGAGAATGGAACGGCCTCCAAGAGTCCACACCTCAACCCAATTCAACACTTGTAGGATCAGCTTGGGCGTGCTGTACGTGTTAGAGTGACCAACACAACCACGCTGGCTGACCTGCAACAAATCCTGGTTGAGGAATGGAACGCCATCCCACAGCAACGTGTGACCAGGTTGGTGACCAGCATGAGGAGGAGGTGCCAGGCTGTTGTGGCTGCGTATGGATCTTCCACCGCTACTGAGGCTCCTGACATATTGTATTAAATGAATAAAGTGTAAAATAGCCAATATGTCTTGTTTGTTCCTTGTTACTGATAGAGAGTTCAATCATCCAATCCACCAAACAACTCAAAACAAGAGTCAACACCAACAGGAGAATACATTGTCTACCATTGGCAGAGTATTTTGGCAAATTTTTCTTTGGCGCTCCCCACATAATCAGCTGTGCTGCTCATCCCACAAATGCATGATCCTTACAAGTGGGACATCATTGCGAAGGTAAATAAACAGGCTTTCCAACGATGTAAAATACAATGACCATTAGCATTGTAACAACAGAGAAATAATCCACCAAACACAAGTTTCCAAACTTTGTTTTTCCGGTATATATATCCTGTATATTCAGGATGAATTGTCTGCAGCAGGGTTGGGTTCATGTTCAGAAAGAGTGAAAAGAACAATCAAATAATATTCAAAAACATGCAAATACACATGAGTAGTTTAAACTGTGTGTGTGTGTGTGTGTGTGTGTGTGTGTGTGTGTGTGTGTGTGTGTGTGCAGATACAACCAAGGTCATCCGATACGCACCATGATACAGATTCAATAGATTATATATATTGAGACACATAAGCAAGGCCAAATATTACGATCTATTGAATCTAGTTCTCGGCTGTGATGATATACTATATATATCTATATGTATCTATATACATATAGATATATATATATATCCTATTTCAATATGTATGGGATTTTTAATTATTCAGATTTATTGTGATTGTTGTTATCTTGTTTACCTCTAGACCATGAAGGGAACAAATGAATCATCCACTTCTACAGACTTTTACTTTGAAAATCTCTAAATGAATCCTGTAAAAATGTTTGATTTTCAGCATGTCTGTAGTCAGAGACGTCCTGAAGTCAAATAGATCAGGATCATTGGCAGGAACTATTGATTATCCAGCAACCCCCAAAAAAACAAAGAATAAAGACATTTCCCTCACAGATTAGTGGGATTTACTTTTTAATTTATAATGTTTTATACTTCTGGTGAATATAATCCATCAATCTGATTTCCATAGATGTATTTATTTATACAGTTCCCTTTGTTAACACCTTATTTTGAAAAGCGGACGTAGTCCCACGTGTCTACTTCCTCTAACTTCTCCAAGGTGGTCTCTAGCTCTCCCGTCAGCTCCGTTCTCTTTATCCATCATGGTCAGCTCCATCGGGCCGTTGTCAGTATCTGGGTGCTCTACAGTCGTAGCGTCGGCCCGTTTCACCCCGGAGACGAGAGCGACGGCCGGCTCCACCGCCTCTACTCTGTCTAGCTCTGCTTCTCCTGTCAATGTGTGAAACCCAAAGTGTTTCCATCCTTTACTGGATGTGTAGTGTTTACCACGCTGGATTTAACATGGGAGGGTGCAGGTCGTATCCACGACGACCCTCCAACGTTTTACACTCTCTGAGGTTTGTTTTGGTTGACGGATACGGAACGGATATGACGTCACGTTACTCAGACTACCACAATAAAAGCTGTAACGTTCATCTACCTCCACATAGACTCAAATGAAGCAGATATATCTATTCTGGTGTTAAAACATCTGTTTAGAAATCATAAAATATAACATACTGGAGGTGAATCGTTTTTCTAACCATATGCAACCAGAACAGTGGATCTGCATTGATCCCAGCCGCTGCTCCTCTCCTGTTGTGTCACATGTTGGTGTTAGTATATAAATATCAGTGTTAACATCTCAGTGTCTCACACCTTCACTGATGTCCTTTTATAACACGTGAACTTCTAGACTCACACTGTGGACGTCTGTTGTAGTTCTGTCTCTTATCGTAGTGTGTTATCGGCTGTTATCGGCTGTTACCGGTTGTTACCGGTTGTTATCGGCTGTTATCAATTGTTATCGGCTGTTACCGGTTGTTACCGGCTGTTATCGGCTGTTACCAGCTGTTATCGGCTGTTACCGGCTGTTACCGGTTGTTATTGGCTGTTATCGGTTGTTATCGGCTGTTATCAATTGTTATCGGCTGTTATCGCTGTTATCGGTTGTTATCGGCTGTTACCGGCTGTTATCGGCTGTTACCGGTTGTTATCGGCTGTTATCGCTGTTATCGGTTGTTATCGGCTGTTACCGGCTGTTATCGGCTGTTACCGGCTGTTACCGGTTGTTATCGGCTGTTATCGGTTGTTATCGGCTGTTATCGGTTGTTATCGGCTGTTATCGGCTGTTATCGGTTGTTATCGGCTGTTATCGGCTGTTATCGGCTGTTACCGGTTGTTATCGGTTGTTATCGGCTGTTACCGGCTGTTACCGGCTGTTATCGTCTGTTATCGGATGTTATCGGCTGTTATCGGATGTTATCGGCTGTTATCGGTTGTTATCGGCTGTTATCGGTTGATATCGGCTGTTATCGGTTGTTATCGGCTGTTATCGGTTGATATCGGCTGTTATCGGTTGATATCGGCTGTTATCGGCTGTTATAGGCTGTTATCGGATGTTATCGGCTGTTATCGGCTGTTATCGGTTGTTATCGGCTGTTATTGGTTGATATCGGCTGTTATCGGTTGTTATCGGCTGTTATCGGTTGATATCGGCTGTTATCGGTTGATATCGGCTGTTATCGGCTGTTATAGGCTGTTATCGGCTGTTATCGGATGTTATCGGCTGTTATCGGCTGTTATCGGCTGTTATCGGTTGATATCGGCTGTTATCGGCTGTTATAGGCACGTTTACAGAATGAATCCTGCGGTGTATTAACTTCAGAGCGACTGTGAACAGAGACAGTCTGTGATGTTCTAGTTTGAATGTTTTCCAGAGAGAAACAGAACACAGCGAGAGCAACATTTTTAGCTTCGTAACCTAAAAACAAACAGAACACAACTAAATATACCTCTCTGAGTGTGTGTGTGTGTGTGTGTGACCTTGACGGTGAAGTCTCAGTTATATTTACAGCAGCATGTATTTCTGTCTGAGCAGCTGTGTGTTTCCTCAGCTCCTCCTCGTATATCTGCAGCTCACTTCATCTAGAAATCAGCTCCTGGATTCAGCGACGCTCTCAATGTGTCATCACATGACCAACATGGAGCACGACCGGTTCTATTAACACTAAACAACACCGTCAGATACCTCATAGGATGTTAGGATGATTTAGACCTGCTGTATGTATCGACATTTTATATTTTATTAATGTCAGAATGGATAGATCTGCTTCATCTGAGTCTACGTGGAGGTAGAAGGAAGTCACCGCTTTTATTGTGGTAGTCTGTGACGTCATATAGGACTCTGTAGTGATGACGTCATGATGATGTCACGGTCACTTACCTGTAGTAGTATTACCAGTAATAGAAGTATTAGTAGTAGCAGCAGTATCTGCAGTAGCAGTAGTGTTAGTAGTGTTATCAGTGGTAGTAGTAGTAGTAGTAGTATTAGTATTAGTATTAGTATTAGTAGTAGTAGTAGTAGTAGTAGTAGTATTATTAGTAGTAGTATTACTACTGATGGAGACTCAGTGTCCAGTAGGAGGCTGACCTGGTGTCTCTCCGTCTCCCTCTGCTGGTGACTGACAGTAATTACAGTCAATGTGAAGCTTTTAGTACATATACTGTATATATTCATATATATTATATATTTATATATAACTTTATAAAAACACCATAATGATGACATCATCATATTCTCATCACCAGTCAGTGTTATTGATCCTGAGAGCCTCAATGATGCCGTATTTAGTAAGTATTCAGATCCATTACTGCAGTAAAAGTACTAATACCACACTGTTACAATACTCACTGTAACTTTTACTGTAACAGTGTTTTCAGTACGACATCCAGGTATTTTTGGCATATTGTAGATTTCCATACTGCGTACTACATGCTACATTCTGGCCAAATCAGTACGTACTACTAGTATAGTATGAGGTTTAGAATACAGCCTTACCCGTCATGTCATCACATTGTGATGTCATCACATTCTCATGACATGATGTCATGAGAATGTGATGACATGATGACATGAGAATGTGATGACATCACAGGTAAGGCTGTATTCTAAACCGTCTCATGACATCACATTGTGATGTCATGAGAATGTGATGTTCTGAAATCGGCTTTGATGCTGAGTTTGGCTTTAATCTCAAAGTTTACTTATAGGAGAAGATTAGTGAACCAGACAGTTGTTGACAAGCTGATTTAACATCCAGGTTAATTTAACATTCAGGTTAATTTAACATTCAGGTTAATTTAACATCCAGGTTAATTTAACATTCAGGTTAATTTAACATTCGGGTTAATTTAACATTCAGGTTAATTTAACATTCGGGTTAATTTAACATTCGGGTTAATTTAACATTCAGGTTAATTTAACATTCGGGTTAATTTAACATTCAGGTTAATTTAACATTCGGGTTAATTTAACATCCAGGTTAATTTAACATTCGGGTTAATTTAACATTCAGGTTAATTTACCGTTCTAGTTAAACAGTTTAATGTTGACAGTCGACTGTAGGGTGACTACATTATTTACATCTCCATGGATCAAGCATCATTGTTACTGAGCTCTTCGGAGCGGTTCACCAAAGAACTGAAAGCCTTCAAGGAAGAAAACGACGCTCTGAAGGAGATCGCCAAGTTGCTGTCAGAGAAAGACCAGCGCTGGGAAAGAAAAGTCCAACTGTTGGAAGCCCAGCAGAAGGAACTGCAGGACAACTTTACTTTGGACCTTGCTGAGAAGCAACGAGGCTGGGAGACGCAGCAGACTCAACTCCAGATCAGAGTGAACCATTTGACGTGGCACATTCGCGATAAGGACGCTGTAATCCTTGATCTTAGCCAGGAGCAGCACGATAAGGACGCTGGGATCCTTGATCTCCGGCAGGAGCAGCACGATAAGGACGCTGTTATCCTTGATCTCCGGCAGGAGCAGCGCGATAAGGACGCTGTTATCCTTGATCTCCAACAGGAGCAGCGCGATAAGGATGCTGTGATCCTTGATCTCCAGCAGGAGCAGCATGATAAGGACGCTGTGATTCTTGATCTTCAGCAGGAGCAGTGCGATAAGGACGCTGTGATCCTTGATCTCCAGCAGGAGCAGCGCGATAAGGACGCTGTAATCCTTGATCTCCAGCAGGAGCAGCGCGATAAGGACGCTGTGATCCTTGATCTCCAGCAGGAGCAGCGCGATAAGGACGCTGTTATCCTTGATCTCCAGCAGGAGCAGCATGATAAGGACGCTGTGATTCTTGATCTTCAGCAGGAGCAGTGCGATAAGGACGCTGTGATCCTTGATCTCCAGCAGGAGCAGCGCGATAAGGACGCTGTAATCCTTGATCTCCAGCAGGAGCAGCGCGATAAGGACGCTGTTATCCTTGATCTCCAGCAGGAGCAGCGCGATAAGGACGCTGTGATCCTTGATCTCCGGCAGGAGCAGCATGATAAGGACGCTGTTATCCTTGATCTCCAGCAGGAGCAGCGCGATAAGGACGCTGTGATCCTTGATCTCCAGCAGGAGCAGCGCGATAAGGACGCTGTGATCCTTGATCTCCGGCAGGAGCAGCGCGATAAGGACGCTGTGATCCTTGATCTCCGGCAGGAGCAGCATGATAAGGACGCTGTTATCCTTGATCTCCAGCAGGAGCAGCGCGATAAGGACGCTGTGATCCTTGATCTCCAGCAGGAGCAGCGCGATAAGGACGCTGTGATCCTTGATCTCCAGCAGGAGCAGCGCGATAAGGACGCTGTGATCCTTGATCTCCGGCAGGAGCAGCGCGATAAGGACGCTGTGATCCTTGATCTCCAGCAGGAGCAGCGCGATAAGGACGCTGTGATCCTTGATCTCCGGCAGGAGCAGCGCGATAAGGACGCTGTGATCTTTGGTCTCTTCCAGGAGAAGAAGAGTCTCAATGAAAAGCTCGTGGAGACCAGAACCGAGCTGTTGAGCTCTGCAGATGAACTCCGACAGAGAGAGGACGCCTGGCAGGCCAAATACAAGGCTCTGGAGGACAATGTCACAAAGGTCCTGACAGAAAAAGACCAGATCTGGAAGACTAAGGTCAGTCAGTTGGAGGACGTCAACAAGGACCTGACGGACAGAGAACAGAGCCTGGAGACCACAGTCCAACACATGGAGGTTGAGAAGAAGCTCCTGGAGGACATCTGCCTGAAAATGAAGAAGAAGATGAGAGGAGTCTTTTCTCGCAGGAGGACCGAGGATCGAGAGACAACATTACAGAAGATGAAAAAGAAAGAGACGGAGCGGGAGGGGGTGGAGAAGAAAGAGAAGAAGAAAGGTTGTTTTCGCTGGATGCGCAGGTTCTTCCTGAAGCGTGACGGCAACAGTCAGGTAGAGGAGGCTGCAGCTCAGGTTGGATACCAGCAGATCCCCCTTCCTCCCCCCTTCGCCTTCCCGTCTTCCCTCCACCCTCACCTTCCTCTCTCAACCTCCCCCTCATCCTCTACGTCATCACCGTCCCTCCACCCCTACATCCCTCCTCAGTGATTAGTGATTAGCACTGCAGCCTCACAGAGACACCTCCACCTGTCCGGCTGTGGGGAGTTTGTATATTCTCCCTGTGTCTGCGTGGGTTTTCTCCTGGTGCTCAGGTTTCCCCAGAATTCCTAGTTATGCATGAGGCTAACTGGACACTCTAAATTACCTCCAAATATCTTTTTAATATATTTTTAGGTAATTTAGAGTATTCAAAATGTTTTCAATCTATCATATATCAGTAGGGGGATTCTCCTGGTGCTCAGGTTTCTCCCACAATTCCTAGTTATGCATGAGGCTAACTGGACACTCTAAATTACCTCCAAATATTTTTTAATATATTTTTAGGTAATTTAGAGTATTCAAAAAAATTTCAGTCAATCATATTTCAGTAAGGGGATTCTCCTGGTGCTCAGGTTTCTCCCACAATATATATATTAAAATAAATAAAAATAAAACTTATTTAAAAATCAAATAAACAGTGAAATATAATTTCAATATGTCTGCCTCTGTGAATAAATGTGTACAGTGTAAATACATCTTTATGACATTATGGTGGCTATAAAGTAGAAGTACTGGTTTCTGTTTAAGTTAATCTGAAGCTGATCA
>JAUPFX010000007.1:1218631-1223631 GCA_036937225.1 Sebastes paucispinis | reverse complement strand
TTCTTTTACCTGCTGGTTTAACGGGTTGTCTGTGAAGGACGAGAACAGACTCAATAGTCAAAGTGAGCTCCAGCATTAGTGGAGTTCAGCAGAAGGACTTGAGGCTGAGGAAGCAAAAGAAACGATCAGCCAACCAGATCACATGTTGGGTCTGAATTCTCTGTGATGACGTTATAATGTGCCCTAAAGGAGAACAAATCCTTCCTCCAGGTCCTTTATCCCTTCTGCTGTTACACTGCTGAACACAGACCATACCCATTTTATATGACTGCTATTCGAGGAACTTTAAGATATGTTGTTCTTATTTATTCTTTCTTATTTTTTTACTTTATTGCTATAATCCTATTTATTTATATGGTTCTTATTGTAACTTGTCTCTCCAGCTGCCCCATGCCTTTCATATGTTTCCTTTGACTTAACTATTGGTTGTCTGTTGTATGGATGAATGGATGTATGAATGGATAGATGGATGAATGGGAATACTACAAGTGAATTGCCCTTTTGGGGATAAATAAAGTTGTGTGAACTGAACTAGTAGTAGTTGCAGCAGCAGTATTAGTAGTATTAGTAGTAGTATTAGTAGTATTAGAAGTAGTATTAGTAGTAGAGCTGTAGTTGTGCTTGTGTCCAGCAGAGGGCGGTGTGTCTCCACTCTTCTCTCTACAGTACCTGCAGTAGTATTAGTAGTAGTATTAGTAGTATTATATATCATATATATACTCTAATATACCGAGATACTGATATTAGATCATGTATTATGTACTGTATTATAATATATGTACATATATAATTATATATGGTCTATATTATAGACCAGACCAGCAGAAAGGTTTTCCTGTGAATCTCATGATATTCATAATAATAATCCTAAAGACGTCTCTGATAATAGATATTCATAAACCTATAGGTGTTTATCAGCAGGAGGCTGAGGCTGATCTGGGATCATGTTTAAAGAGGACTCTTGTCTGTATCTGCTGAGAGATGAGTCATCAGAACGCAGTATAAATATCATGTGTGTTTGGTTCATAACAATCCAGAGTTTAACATCCAGCTGCTGTTCCTCTCTGACGCCCACAACGCTGCGTCTTCCTCTCGTCTCCATTCTCTCTTTCTGTCATCGTCCAGGTTCACAAATCATCTTTAAATCAGCTGTTGTTAACGTACGAGTCTGCTGTTACTTCATATTGTTCTAATAATATCCTCCTTTCCTCCTAGTAACCATGGTGACGTGTTAGTAACCATGGTGACGTGTTCAGTGGAGGCAGAATAACTCTGAACACGTTAGCTAACGCTGGCTAGCAACTATTGTTGTATTGTTTTTTTAACGATGGCTGAAGATAATCTAGTTCCTCTCAACATGTGCCGTCACTCTCTCTCCAGGATCACCAGAGGGAGTTGAGAGAGTTAACATGAACCAACGGGACCAGATTAGCCGACCAGCGGGCCGGTGGCCGACGGCAGCGCTGTAAAGATAAACTGAGGGCGTATAAAACTCTGGATGTCTCTAGTTAACTCTCCTTCAGTGAAGTCAGTCACAAAGAGAGTTGGACGACATCAGAGAAGCGTTTCAGAGACGGAGAGAAAGGGATGCTAATAGATTAGCCTTCTGCTAACAGCAGCTAACGGCTCACGTGAACCGTGACCAGAGAACCGTGACCAGTGAACCGTGACCAGAGAACCGTGACCAGTGAACCGTGACCAGAGAACCGTGACCAATGAACCGTGACCAGAGAACCAGTGAACCGTGACCAGAGAACCGTGACCAGTGAACCGTGACCAGAGAACCGTGACCAATGAACCGTGACCAGAGAACCGTGACCAGTGAACCGTGACCAGAGAACCGTGACCAGAGAACCGTGACCAATGAACCGTGACCAGAGAACCGTGACCAGTGAACCGTGACCAGAGAACCGTGACCAGTGAACCGTGACTAGAGAACTGAACGGTTCGGATTTTTTACCTGAACCGTTCCGTCCCTAACCTGTAGCCTACCGTAGGTGTGTATGTAAAGGACCTTCGTCAGGTCCGACTGTCGTGTACTGCAGCATTCTGAGTACTCTGATTACTACAGTAGTTTACTGTGAGTACTCAGAGTACTACTGTAGTTTACTGAGTACTCTGAGTATTACAGTAGTTTACTGTGAGTACTCAGAGTAGTCCTGTGTTGTCAGTCCGTGGTGGTTTCATGGTTTCATGGTTTCATGGTCGTTAAAGCGTCCCGCTGACATTCGGCTGTCCTCTGATGAGGCAGTTAGTCTATTGATCAGGAAACACACCTGAACCACACACACACACACACACACACACACACACTGAAGGACAGGAAGTCCAGTGTGGCAGCCATCGACCCTGCGGCTCATTACCAGCCAGCAGAGAGTAGATATGAAGTGTTCAGCATCCAGACGTTAGACCAGGCAGCCCGGCCACACGGAGAGGTGAATAAATGACCCGAGTTGAGTTGAACTGAAGTCTGAACATCACTGCAGATTAATCTAACGTCCTTCAACAAAAACTCGGTTTCATTCTTTTGGAATTAATTTAAATCGCTGCTAAATGCCGCCATTTTAAATCAGTCTGCGACCTCCGAGGCCTGAATAGTGAAGCCTTAAACCTGCCTTCTCTCTAGCAGCCAGCAGGGGGCGACTCCTCTGGTTGTTTAGAAGCCTCTGAGAAAATGAGCCTACTTCTCGCTTGAATTATTAGCAACATCCAAAAACCAAGATGGTGACGGAAATGAAACCAAGATGGCGACGGAAATGAAACCAAGATGGCGACGGAAATGAAACCAAGATGGTGACGGAAATGAAACCAAGATGGCGACGGCAAAAAAACAATATGGCGACGGCCAAAATGCCGAAACTCGAGGCTTCATAACAGTAGTCCACAAAGCGATGGGTGACATCACGGTGACATCACGGTGACTACGTCCACTTCTTATATTCAGTCTGTGGTTTTAAATCCGGACCTTAAAGGAATACTTCACCCCCAGAATGACCATCTGTGATGTCATCGTGTCTCAGTTACTCACCCTTAGTTCTCCTCCTGACTGGAAGTAAAGAAACGGTCATTTTAAAGGTGAAGTGTTCCTTTAAAGCAGCAGCAGACCTGGACAGACTGACAGCTGATGATCAGAGTGAGTGATGAAGATGTTCCTCTTCATCATCCTCTCGGTCCCAGTGTGCAGGTACGAGGACGCAAATACACGACGACGGTAATTAAAGACGCTGACCTGGTTGTTTCTGTAGGCCTACATTCAGCGCCGCGGTGCGTTCACTGACACCGGGACGACGTTCAGGTCGGACTCGACGGGCCCAGAGACGATCAGATTACTGACTCAGATCTCAGAGCTGATCTCAGATCTGATCTCAGAGCTGATCTCAGATCTCAGAGCTGATCTCAGAACTCAGATCTGATCTGAGAGCTGATCTCAGATCTCAGATCTGATCTCAGAGCTGATCTCAGATCTCAGAGCTGATCTCAGAACTCAGATCTGATCTAAGAGCTGATCTCAGATCTCAGATCTGATCTCAGAGCTGATCTCAGATCTCAGATCTCAGAGCCCTGACTGTGTTGGTGAGGCTGCAGAGATGCAGCAGCGGGTATAAAGATGGTTTTATGTAACCCTGCAGTCAACAGGAAGAGAGAGCAGCAGAGCAGAGAGTCTCCATCTGGTCCAGTTTATTTAAACATGGATTCAACATTAAAACAAGACCAGAGCAGCTCATCGATGTCAACTCACCGGATGATTTATTTATGATTTATACACAATATAATAAAAAGTGTTCATTCTGAGAGGGGCTGAATTATATTAAGGACATATCTAACTGTGATTATTTTGACAGATATTGAGATATGATCTACGATCGACTCACAGGACTGACGATACTAACGACTCACAGGACTGATGATACTAACGACTCACAGGACTGACGATACTAACGACTCACAGGACTGATGATACTAACGACTCACAGGACTGATGATACTAACGACTCACAGGACTGACGATACTAACGACTCACAGGACTGATGATACTAACGACTCACAGGACTGACGATACTAACGACTCCTGGACTAACGATACTAACGACTCACAGGACTGACGATACTAACGACTCCTGGACTGACGATACTAACGACTCCTGGACTGACGATACTAACGACTCCTGGACTAACGATACTATCGACTCACAGGACTGACGATACTAACGACTCACAGGACTGACGATACTAACGACTCACATGACTGACGATACTAACGACTCCTGGACTAACGACTCAGATGACTCACGGGACAAAACAAGTCATCGTTACATAGTTTCACACGGAACATCGGTCTCCTGGTTGAGCGTCTGAACGGACTCTCACGCTATCAATACTACAAAGCCCGGTTCGTCACATCCTGTTGTTAAAGGGCGCCTCGGTGCGTCAGCATCCGATGCCGAGGGGCGCTGACCAGACGGTGGTATCTGATGAGTTGGGAGTCAGAACGGGTTGGACCGAAAGAGTCTTCAATCATCTGGATTTGATTTGGATTCTGTTGAAATGAAAAGTGGAAACGGGTCCGGAGTTTAATGAAGTCGACCTGAAACGGATCCACCATGAAACCAGAGATCAGAACCGGATCCACCATGAAACCAGCAATCAGAACCGGATCCACCATGAAACCAGCGATCAGAACCGGATCCACCATGAAACCAGCGATCAGAACCGGATCCACCATGAAACCAGCGATCAGAACCGGATCCACCATGAAACCAGCAATCAGAACCGGATCCACCATGAAACCAGCGATCAGAACTGGATCCACCATGAAACCAGCGACCTGAACTCATTCGGTGTGTCGAGGTAGAGCGGACTGATGGGGGAGCAACATCAGGAAGAATATTTTTAGGAGCTTCTTCCACCTCCTCTCTCTCTCTCTCTCTCACTCTCTCTCTCTCTCTCTCTCACTCTCTCTCTCTCTCTCTCTCTCTCTCTCTCTCTCTCTGTTTCTTTC
>JAUPFX010000007.1:1183631-1213631 GCA_036937225.1 Sebastes paucispinis | reverse complement strand
AGGCGATATAGTGTGTGATTGTGCTTTAGCGTAACTTTGGAGCGTTATTTAACCTCCTTCATGACCAGCTAGTCTGACCTGGTTGGTACCGATGGATCCATCAGGTTCTAGAGTTTACTATGATACCAGGATCTTCACTCTAGCTTTAGAACTGAACCGCTACAACCTGAAAATCACACGTTACCTTAACGTGTGATTTTAACGTTAACTTTGACAGTTATATATAATAATGAAGTGTGATATCAGAGGCTGAGAGGAGATGAAGTGTGATATCAGAGGCTGAGAGGAGATGAAGTGTGATATCAGAGGCTGAGAGGAGATGAAGTGTGATATCAGAGGCTGAGAAGAGATGAAGTGTGATATCAGAGGCTGAGAGGAGATGAAGTGTGATATCAGAGGCTGAGAGGAGATGAAGTGTGATATCAGAGGCTGAGAAGAGATGAAGTGTGATATCAGAGGCTGAGAGGAGATGAAGTGTGATATCAGAGGCTGAGAGGAGATGAAGTGTGATATCAGAGGCTGAGAGGAGATGAAGTGTGATATCAGAGGCTGAGAGGAGATGAAGTGTGATATCAGAGGCTGAGAAGAGATGAAGTGTGATATCAGAGGCTGAGAGGAGATGAAGTGTGATATCAGGCTGAGAGGAGATGAAGTGTGATATCAGAGGCTGAGAGGAGATGAAGTGTGATATCAGAGGCTGAGAGGAGATGAAGTGTGATATCAGAGGCTGAGAAGAGATGAAGTGTGATATCAGAGGCTGAGAGGAGATGAAGTGTGATATCAGAGGCTGAGAGGAGATGAAGTGTGATATCAGAGGCTGAGAGGAGATGAAGTGTGATATCAGAGGCTGAGAGGAGATGAAGTGTGATATAAGAGGCTGAGAGGAGATGAAGTGTGATATCAGAGGCTGAGAGGAGATGAAGTGTGATATCAGGCTGAGAAGAGATGAAGTGTGATATCAGAGGCTGAGAGGAGATGAAGTGTGATATCAGAGGCTGAGAGGAGATGAAGTGTGATATCAGAGGCTGAGAAGAGATGAAGTGTGATATCAGAGGCTGAGAAGAGATGAAGTGTGATATCAGAGGCTGAGAGGAGATGAAGTGTGATATCAGAGGCTGAGAGGAGATGAAGTGTGATATCAGAGGCTGAGAGGAGATGAAGTGTGATATCAGAGGCTGAGAGGAGATGAAGTGTGATATCAGGCTGAGAAGAGATGAAGTGTGATATCAGAGGCTGAGAGGAGATGAAGTGTGATATCAGAGGCTGAGAGGAGATGAAGTGTGATATCAGAGGCTGAGAGGAGATGAAGTGTGATATCAGAGGCTGAGAAGAGATGAAGTGTGATATCAGAGGCTGAGAAGAGATGAAGTGTGATATCAGAGGCTGAGAGGAGATTTCAGCTGGGAACAGGAAGTAAACAACACCAAAGTGTTTTGGGTTTTGATATTCGGTAGTGAGCAGAGAGTGAAGAGAAGAAGAAGAAGAACGAGGTGAAACATCAGATCATCTGAATAATGAATGTGGTCAGAGTGTGTTGAGAGTGGACAGATAGTGGTTCTGCTTCTGGATCCCACAATACCTGCTGTGTGTTGTTTCTATAGCTCTATCTAAGTGTCGTTGTGTTTCTATATCTCTATCTGAATGTGTTGTTGTGTTGTCGTGTTTCAGAGCCGCAGCTGAAGGGCATCGTGACGCGTCTCTTCAGTGAACAGGGTTTCTTCCTGCAGATGCAGCCTGATGGAGCCATCAGTGGAAACAAGGATGAGAACAGCGACTACAGTGAGTCTCTGCTGCTGCAACACCTCGTTAACAACCACAGACATAAATACACAGACATATACAGTATAGTGACATGTCTGTAGTTATTTAAACCTAAACGTTGACGTATTTGTCACGTAACTTCCGTACTTAAGTAACGTCACTACTGTAGTTATCTTAACCAAAATCAAGATCTTTTCCTAAACCTAGCTAAGCTGTTTCCTGTGAAGACGGAGGTTTATTCTGAAAGGACTGTACGTATGTAACGATCGTAAATTGACTCGTGTTGCTGGATATTGGAAAGAGAACGTAGGAAACGTGAGGACTAACTTTTGGTTAGATATCATTTGAACATCTGTACGAGGATTGGTTGGTCTGTGCGGAGCAGAGCGACGGGATTGGCTGGATTATAATTAAAGTCAGGAAGTGTGTGATGATAGAACGATGAGTCTGAGCAGACGTCGTCTCTCCAGTCAGTAAGAAAAGGTTTGTTTCTGCCGGATGAGCTCAGGATTACTGATCCTGCTGCTGCTGTTCAATCCTTTAGTTCGGAAACAAGAAGCAGAAAGAGGACAAGAAGAGGAGGAGGAGGAGGAGATGTTTTGGTTTCCCTCTCTCTGTCTCTGAGTTAAATAAAGGAGGATTAACAGCAGCCATCGCCTCAGGCCTCTTCCTCCTCCACCTCCTCCTCTTCATCCTCACCCACACTGCAGCTCTCTGTCCCCGAGGATTAAATCACCTCTCATCCCTTCATCCCTCCATCTCCCCCCTCTCTCTCTCCTTTATTCACTGTCTTTTTCTCTCTGTTTATCAGCTGGAAGCGTCACACGCAGCCGGCTGGATGGATTCTAACCTCCGTTAAACACTAACGAGCAGTTTGAAGTGATGATTTATTCTACGGCTGTCAATCAACTCAAATATATAATCACAGTTTTGATCTGTTCTAAATGTTCCAGTATTTAATCCTCTTATCAACATGGGAGTGGACAAATATGCTGCTTTATGTATGTATATATTTATTATCTGGAGGTCAGAGGTCAACGGACCCCTTTGAAAATGATCATGACAGTTTTTCCTCGTCAAAATTTAGTGTTAGTTTGGAGCGTTATTTAACCTCCGTCATGACCAGCTAGTCTGACCTGGTTGGTACCGATGGATTCATCAGGTTTTATAGTTTCAGATGATACCAGGATCTTATCATGTTAACTTTGACAGCCCTAGTTTTTATCTCACGAAATATTGTGTTTCTTTCCATATTTGTTGGCGTTTAGCCTTTCAAGAACAACATTTTCACTACAGTCCAGAAGCTGTTTCATATGATACCGCTATCTTCACTCTAGCTTTAAAACTGAGCCGCTACAACCTCAAAATCACAAGTTGCGTTAAAGAAATTAGTGGCGTTAAAACGAATTTGCATCAACGCTTTTTTATCACGTTAACTTTGACGGCTCTAATTTACACACATGAAGAAGATACGAGTTGTTTTAAGTCAGGCTGGTCTCGTACACCGTTCGAAGCTATACCTACAAAAAGTAATGCACTGTAATCATATATATCTCACAAAATGAATGTGTGTAAGTCACGCGAACCAGGAAGTTTAAAGAGCGTCAAACGCCACGTAGGGAAGAGGCCGGGTTTAAAAATACAGACTTTCACCCAGGGCCCATAAGTTACGATACCGTCGGACTCTTTTGAGCTTTTTAACTATTTTTTCTTAAACCTAACTACGTAGTTTTCCTTACGCCATTTCCGTAGTTATTTTAACCATCCACCATCTTTTCCTAAACCTAACTGAGTAGTTTAGTTGCCTCGAGACGTTGTTTCCTGTGAAGACGGAAGTTTATTTTGAAAGGACTGTATGTATGTAACGAGCAGAAATTGACACGTGTTGCTGAACATCGGTAGAACGAACGATAAAGATACGATACGAACCGCGGTACGAGGATACGATGGATTCACTGTTTCTCACAATGTGACTTTTGTTTTATCAGTTTGAAGGAAAACCGACTTTTATGTTTCAGGTTTATTCTGCTATTTCTGTCTTATTGTAGACGTGACCTCTCTACTTCTAACCACCTCTCTCTCTCTCTCTCTCTCTCTCTCTCTCTCTCTCTCTCTGTCTCTCTCTGTCTCTCTCTGTCTCTCTCTCTCTGTCTCTCTCTCTCTCTGTCTCTCTCTCTGTCTCTCTCTCTGTCTGTCTCTGTCTCTCTATCTGTCTCTCTGTCTCTCGTCCTCCAGCCCTGTTTAACCTGATCCCGGTAGGTTTGCGGGTGGTGGCCATGCAGGGAGTGAAGGCTGGACTGTACGTGGCGATGAACGCAGAGGGATACCTCTACACATCAGTAAGAACCTTTACTTCACTCCATGCTTCAGTTCTTCTCAACATGAGATAAATGTGTAGGATGTTGTTCTGACATGATGAGAAAGTCTTGGTTATAAACGACTACTAATATTTAATAATGATAATAATCAGCAGCTCTGTAGACCGAGTACAGCTCCAGTTGTTGAGCCGCTGCTTCTCCTCACTGAGTTCATCCATCTATAATTCATGTCTGCTGCTTCCATGAAACTTTAAAACGCACTTCTTCAGTCGCTGTGTGCAGCATCAGAAAGGAGAGGGAGTGATGGAGGAAGAGAGGGATGATGGAGGTGATACGGTAAAGATGTGTAAACAGGAAGAGGCGACATCGGGCAGCGTTTCTCTGGAAGACAGGAAGCTTCATTTAAATAAATCCGGCAGTTCCGTGAGTCGTTATCAGGGTCTGAAATTATGATTACATTTGAACACATCATGGTAACGTTGTAATGTACCTTCACTCAATAGTCATTTTTCCTGACTTTGAACGCCTCATAATAATAACTCAATGGCACCTCCGTTCATGTTCGTATCTCCGATATTTATCCAGTCAGGACTGTGATGCTAACTGCTGCTAACAGCTAACGTTACTAACTCTCCTCCTGCTGATTACGACACAGGGTTGTTGTTCACAGTGTCGCTTTATCAGGTAAAAATAGGATGGGATCTTAACGCTGGGAGGCTTTCACCACACAGCGTCACAAGAATTTCACGCTCCAGTTGAAATATTTCAAATCCCGTGAATACACACATTTTTCAGACTTTTTTGGACAATTTTCGGACGTTTTCCAGACTTTTTCCTTACTTTTTTTCAGACTTTTTTTTTGACATTTTCGGGTCTTTTTTCGGACATTTTCCGGACTTTCTTTGGACTTTTTTTCAGGCATTTTTTTGACAATTTTCGGAAATTTTTTGGACTTTTTATCAGACATTTTTTGCACAATTTTCAGACATTTTTCAGATTTTCTTAGGACAATTTTCAGAGCTCTTTTTTCAGACTTTATTTTGGACTTTCTTTGGCCTTTTTTTCAGACATCCCCTCAGCCTTAGTGGCGTCACACTGTTGAGCGCTTTTTTTTCTCTCCGCCGTGTCTCCGGTCAAACAAACTGAAATGATACGGTGTGCGTTTGCGTCATTGTGCAACGTAACGGTGGGACATCCAGAAGCGTTAACCAACTATCATCTATCTAAATAATGTTTATAGATGCTTTACAGAGTTTTTATTAAAAGTAAAAGTCTCTGATTGTAACATAACGTTGATATTAAGACACAGTCTTCCTGAGTATCTGCAGGTCTCTGCTGGATCAGAGTCGATTCTCTCTGTTCTCTAGAGAATCTTCAGGAGCTGTTAGATGCTGGAGCAGGTTTGGTTTCTGCAGCATCGTGTGAGTTTGTTCTGCTCTGATTGGCTCTCTGCTGGACCACCTGTTCTATCCAGAGGGCACACACACACACACACACACACACACACACACACACACACACACACACCTGTGCTATGGCTAAATTTACTTTAAGAGTTCACATTTGACAACGTGGATCTGAGTAAAAAACTACTGCTGTATTCACATACAGTGACATCATACTGACTGTATCTAGCAACCACACGTCTCTACTGCAGTATGAACCCAAAATAAACGGTGATTTAATATCAATGAACAGATCAAAATGATGCTGAAATAACTACATCATGATGCTGATTAGTTGTCAGGTCTGTTACCATGACGACAAGCAGACAACTTTTAGAATGCTTGTTTTCTGAATGGAGTCTGGATGGATCAGTGACAGACTACGCAGCTGCTCCAACAACACTCAACATGACGTCATCCAGAGACGTTGTTGTCTCTACCAGGACAGTCTGTGGTTCCTGCTCTCTGTACAGATATGATGGACTATCGTCGCTCTGGGTGACCACACACACATACAAGATTTATTTTATTTTTTTTATTTTTTTCGAACATTTTTCGGACAATTATTTTCCGACTTTGTTTCGAAAAAAAATTCGGACATTTTCCAGACTTCTTTGAGACTTTTTGGGGACATTTTTCAGACTTTCTTGGGACTTTTTTGGACTTTTTGTCAGAGATTTCTTGGACAATGGTGGTACATTTTTCCGGACTTTTTTGGACTTTTTATCACAAATGTTTTGGACAATTTCGAGACGTTTTTGGAAATTTTTCAGCCTTTCTTGGGACTTTTTTTTCAGATATATCCCGGACAATTTCTTGGACATTCTGGACGCTAATCTAGCATGTCCGCGTCATTCACGTCGCAAATTCACATCTTTTCACCTCTTTGCACTGACTCTGGTTTTAACGGCGGGAGTTTTCCTGGAGCTCAGCCGTCGTTTTATCTGCAGACACCAGAAGAAGAGTTTAATGAAATGTAATAATAATCTGAGAGGAGGAGACCAAAACTTGACAACTGTTTCTGATTTTCTTCTTTAATAACAAAATGTTGTTAAACTTGAACTTCTTCTTCTTTGGTTGACTTCACCTGGTGTCCTCACTGTGTGTGTGTGTGTGTGTGTGTGTGTGTGTGTCAGGATGTGTTCACAGCAGAGTGTAAGTTCAAGGAGTCTGTGTTTGAGAACTACTATGTCATCTACTCGTCCACGCTGTACCGGCAGCACGAGTCGGGCCGGGCCTGGTTCCTGGGCCTCAACAAGGACGGAGTCATCATGAAGGGGAACCGGGTGAAGAAGACCAAACCCTGCTCACACTTCGTCCCCAGACCCATCGAAGGTGAGACACCTTAGCTTAGCTTAGCTTAGCACAGATACTGGAAGCAGGGGGGAACTGTTAGCTTTAACACTGACGTTGTTTACTGACCAGCTGTAGAAATAAAACGTTGAACTGCTTCGATTAATCACAGTTATGGGTAAGACGCCTGAACTCACCGTGAGTCTCTGGACTCTAGCAGTCTCTGTAGAGGTCGGAGGTGGAGCAGCAGAGGTCGTCCGGTAGGGACTTCCTCAGAGTTTGAGGACGAGCTGGAGCTCTAATATCACAGATGGAGGTTTAACAGGAAACATGAAGCTCCGTCTCTGCTTTCAGCTGCTCCGACTCTCCTCCTCGATCTTCATCTAAAAATATCTGTCAACTATCACCTTTCTCTTCCTCTCCTCAATCTCTCCATCTTCTCCTCTTCCTCTCCTCCATCTCTCCATCTTCTCTTCTTCCTCCTCCACGTCCGTCCTTGTATATTACGTGTCTTTACTGAAATATGTGTACACAGACCTGCACATATATATTAGTATGAAGTATCTTTATATCTATATTATAATTATAAATATTATAAATGTTATATCTACTGTATAAAGTGTTGTGATGTGATGTGATAACAGTTACCCCCCCCCTGCAGTGTGTATGTATAAGGAGCCGTCGCTGCACGAGCTCGAGGAGAAGCTGCTGAAGTCATCGCGGAGCCCGACGATGAACGGCGAGGAGGAGCGGCGAGGCCTGGAGCAGCAGGAGGAGCAACAGGAGGAGGAGGACTGCACAGAGCAGGACGGATCATAGCCTGCAGAGCCCCCCCGCAGGAGGAGGAAGAGGAGGATGAGGAGGAGGCGAACTCCCATTTTAACACTCCCTCTGTTCAGCAACTACAACCACACCAACGACAACAACCGCCGCCACGACGACGACGGCGACGACAACGAAAACAAAGAAAAAAAAAGATGCTAAAAAAAAAAAAAAATCTTCTTGCTCATGTTGAATGTGTGACGGGAAAAAAAAAATCAGGACGTTGATGATGATGATTTACATTTTATGCAAAAAAGCCCTGCTGATACGGCGCCCGGAGGCTAGCACACCTACTCTTCATCGCCACGTTGTAAACATCATCATCATCATTTGTGTCACGACGTTGACGAAATTTTTCCCGAGCTGAGCGAGCGCTGAGAACTCTGAAGCTTTAAGCCATGTAGAAACTTCACTTCACTTCCTTTCATTTCTTGATGAATGCAAAAACTTTCGCACTTTCGACACGCCGCGCTTCTTCTTCTTCTTCTTCTTCTTCTGCGTGTTGTTCTGTCCAATCAGAGAGAAGAGGGTTTTTTTCTGTTTTGTTTGGTTCTTCAGCTGCCACATCTCGTTTGTTTCTCGAGGTCGGGAGTTCGTTGCAGACACTGCCGATAAAAAAGCTTCCGAGGGGAACGAATACTGAACGACTTCCTGTTGTGATGGACCGGAGGAGGAGGAGGAGGAGAAGGGGGAGCTGGAGGAGAATGAGGAGGAGGAGGAGGAGGAAGAGGAACAGAGGGAGGAGGAGGTAATCCGGTTCATGTTTCTGATTTAAGATCAATACCTGGATCAGAGCAGCCAGCTGGTTTCTAGAAACCTCCAGCAGCAGATATCTGATGTTTCTGTAAGAACTTCACATTCCTGCGTTTTAAAATCATCCATCAGGTTTTATATTGACTTCCCTAAACGTTGACTAAACATTGACTAAATGTTGACTAAACGTTGACTAAGCGTTAACGCTAACGGAACGTTGATGAAACTTTGACGCTGATGGGACGTCGACTAAATGTTGGCTAAACGTTGACTAAACATTGATTAAACATTGATGCTGATGGAACGTTGACTAAACATTGACTAAAAGTTGAATAAACGTTGACTAAACATTGACCCTGATGGAACGTTGACTAAACGTTGACTAAAAGTTGACTAAACGTTGACTAAAAGTTGACTAAAAGTTGACTAAACGTTGACTAAACATTGATGCTGATGGAACGTTGACTAAACATTGACTAAACATTGACTAAACATTGACGCTGATGGAACGTTGACTAAACGTTGATGCTGATGGAACGTTGACTAAACATTGACTAAAAGTTGACTAAACGTTGACTAAACGTTGACTAAACGTTGACGCTGATGGAACGTTGACTAAATGTTGGCTAAACGTTGACTAAACATTGATTAAACATTGATGCTGATGGAACGTTGACTAAACATTGACTAAAAGTTGAATAAACATTGACTAAACATTGACCTGATGGAACGTTGACTAAACGTTGACTAAACATTGACTAAAAGTTGACTAAACATTGACGCTGATGGAACGTTAACTAAACATTGACTAAACATTGACGCTGATGGAACGTTGACTAAACGTTGATGCTGATGGAACATTGACTAAACATTGACTAAAAGTTGACTAAACGTTGACTAAACGTTGACGCTGATGGAACGTTGACTAAACATTGACTAAAAGTTGACTAAACGTTGACTAAACGTTGACTAAACATTGACGCTGATGGAACGTTGACTAAACATTGACTAAACATTGACGCTGATGGAACGTTGACTAAACATTGACTAAACATTGACGCTGATGGAACGTTGACTAAACGTTGACTAAACATTGACTAAACATTGACGTTGACTAAACATTGACTAAACATTGACGCTGATGGAACGTTGACTAAACGTTGACTAAACATTGACTAAACATTGACGCTGATGGAACGTTGACTAAACGTTGACTAAACGTTGACGCTGATGGAACGTTGACTAAACATTGACTAAACATTGACGCTGATGGAACGTTGACTAAACGTTGACTAAACGTTGACTAAACATTGACGCTGATGGAACGTTGACTAAACATTGACTAAACATTGACTAAACGTTTACTAAACGTTGACTAAACATTGACGCTGATGGAACGTTGACTAAACGTTTACTAAACATTGGCTAAACATTGACTGAACAGGACGCTGATGGTACATTGACTAAACGTTGACTGAACGTTGACTTAACGTTGACTAAACATTGACTTAACGTTGACTGAGCGTTGACTAAACGTTGACTAAACATCGACTAAACGTTGACTGAGCGTTGACTAAATGTTGGCGCTGATGGAACTTTGACTAAACGTTGACTGAGCGTTGACTAAACGTTGACTGAGCGTTGACTAAACATTGACGCTGATGGAACGTTGACTAAACGTTGACTAAACATTGACGTTGACTAAACATTGACTAAACATTGACGCTGATGGAACGTTGACTAAACGTTGACTAAACATTGACGCTGATGGAACGTTGACTAAAAGTTGACTAAACGTTGACGCTGATGGAACGTTGACTAAACATTGACTAAACGTTTACTAAACATTGACGCTGATGGAACGTTGACTAAACACTGACTAAACGTTTACTAAACATTGGCTAAACATTGACTGAACAGGACGCTGATGGTACATTGACTAAACGTTGACTGAACGTTGACTTAACGTTGACTAAACATTGACTTAACGTTGACTGAGCGTTGACTAAACGTTGACTAAACATCGACTAAACGTTGACTGAGCGTTGACTAAATGTTGGCGCTGATGGAACGTTGACTAAACGTTGACTGAGCGTTGACTAAACGTTGACTGAACGTTGACTAAACGTTGACTAAACGTCGACTAAACGTTGACTTAACGTTGACTGAGCGTTGTCGCTGATGGATCGTCTCCCTGTCAAGAGGTCCAGTCTAAAATCTGATGGTGATAACCAGTAAATTGGCCGCTAGGAACTTGAAGACACAGAACACAATGAAGAGCTTCCTCTGGTGTCCGTCTCTGTGCTGCGTTCAGGGTCTGAGAGCTTCCTCTGGTGTCCGTCTCCGTGCTGCGTTCAGGGTCTGAGAGCTTCCTGTGGTGTCTGATATCTGATATCTGATATCTGGTGTTTGATCTGATGAGGATATGAATGTGTTGATGAATGACTCAGCGTTATTCCAGAGCGTCAAACGTCGTCTGTTTTTGAACACATTTGTATGTTTTTGTTTGTTGTGATGCCGTCGGACACGCTGCGCTCTGATTGGTTTATCTTTAACGTGAGCAGCATGTTGACGGCTTCATGTTGCAGCTGATTATTAGTTATTTATTGATTAGTGTTTCAGACCTGAACTTACACAGAAGTCTTTAAATCTCCACTTAAATCAACTATTAGATGTTTTCTTTCACCTTTATTGATTATTTGCCTTCACGCTAAAAACATATTTAGGACCCAGACGAGTGTTTTTATTGGTTTCAGCCTGAAAAATGATTTAACTACAACAAATTCAGACATAACTAGTCAACAATAATAATAAATTCAACTTATATAGCGCTTTTCAAGTACTCAAAAGACGCTTTACATTATGGGGAAAGTACGGAAGCGTAGATCTTTAAGAAGGTATTTAAAGTTAATTTGATGTTTCTAAACTCTCTGTGCACCAAAGTTATGGAGGACAGAACCTGCCAAAATAAAAAATAAAAAATAAATGACTTGATAAATACATAAATATGGCATTAAATGTGCCAAAAATAAAATCAAAAATAAATGTAGGCATTAATTAATAGATAAAATGTAACATCAATTGATATTTCTGTTTTAATTTGCTTCTTTATTTATTTACCTTTAGTTACTGTATCAATCAACTCTTCTATTTAATTTTCCCTTTTATTTATTTATTTTTATTAACTTTTAAATGTATTTATTTATTTCTGTATTTATTTTTTATTTATTTAAAAAAAATGTTAAATGCAATAAAAACAAATGCAAAATAATTAAATACATAAATGTAAAAGTTAATAAGAATTAATGAATAAATAAAAAAGAAAATTAAATAGAAGAGTAGATAGATATAGGAATTAATAAAAAGTATTTCAGCATTTTTTAATTTACTTTAAATGTATTTTAAGTTAATTTATTCATTCTTAAACTGCATGATTAAATAAATACATACAATTTAACAATGAATAAATATTAAAAAAAAAGAATAAATGCAAAAATAAATAAATACATTTAAAAGTAAGAACAAAATAAAAGGGAAACTTAAATAGAAGAGTAGATAGATAAGTATTTTAGCTTTTTTTTATTTACTTTAAATTGATTTATTCATTATTAAATTGCCAAAACAAATAAATACATACAATTTAATAATGAATAAATATATTGAATATAAATTTCAAATAAATAACGAGTAAATGCAAATGCACATTTAAAAGTAAAAAAGTAAAAGGGAAAATTAAATAGAAGAGTAGATAGATAAAGAAATTAAATAAATAAAGAAGCAAATTAAAACTGAAATATCAATTTACGTCACATTTGAATTAATTAATGCCTACGTTTATTTATAATATTTTTGGTGCATCTAATGGCATTTATGTATTTCTTATTTTTTTATTTTGGCAGGTTCTGTCCTCCATACAACGTGCCTCATGCAGCTGTAATGTAGAGAAGATCTAATGTGTGGTTGAAGCAGACTGAAACCTTTTAAACGTCCTCTCTCTCTCCGGGTCTCACGTCCTGGTCCGGTGATGCGTTCAGGTGTCGGCTGATGAGAGGACATCTGGTGACGTGTTTAACACTGCCCTGTTCGGTTCAGACGAGAAGCACTGCCCTGAGAACCGCTTCACTCATCCGACCTCGTCTCAACCGCCGCCGCTCCTCTCTTCTAACCAACTTTATTTAAACGTCCCATCGTGGGTTTTTAGATTCCTGTAGAATAACGCTGATGTTCTAACGTTGAGACGAGTCGCTGCACTGCCCCGCCGTCCAACCTGCAGTACCTTTCTTCTTCTCTTGTTTCTCCTCTATCACGAGTCACCGACCGAGTCTCCCAGAATGCATCTCAACCGTCTCCCAGTTTACAAAGATCAACCAGTCGACCTCCACTTCCTGTTTCATATATATATATATATATATTTATATATATATATATGTATAATAACCTGTCTGTCCAATCACTGCCTTCCTAATAATAATAATAATAATGTGTTTAATATGTAGCAGCAGAGGAGCTCTAAGTATGGAGTATCAGTTGTGCCATAATCTTTACGTTGCATAGCTTTTTGCACAGATTTAAATTTATTTTTTTACAAATGTGTGAAATATTGAATATAGAAGTCTGGTAACACACAGAAACAGATTCAAATTCAACATTTTATGATTTTTTCTTTTTATAATGTAAAAAATTTTGCACACTATAAAGTCGTTTCGGTCCTCGGACTATTGTCAGGTATATTTATTATTATTATTTTAACAAATTAACAAATTAACACGTCTCATCGACACGTTTTGTTCTCTACAGGAGAAAAAAAAAGTGTGTTTTAACTTTGTTTAATTTTGTGAGCAAATGGGAATTAAAAGCCACATTAATAAAATAAGATTAATAACTTGCATTCAAGATAAAAAAAAACATTAAGCTGTTTAATTAAAGGCCAAATGTTGAAATTAATATTTATTGTAAATAATCACAAAACATTTTGAATAAAAGAAACAAAAAAAAGTGAAAATAGAAAAACAGAATCTGTTCTGTTTGTTAATGAAAAAATTATGAATATGAATCATTTGTTTGTTTTAAATTCATACAAAGATGATTTTTGGGAAACTCGGTCCCCTCCCATCAGCCGACAGGAACCCGCCAAAATAAAAGACACTTATAATTTGTTGACGTCTCACAGATTAAATATAATAAAGTTTTTGCATGTAGACAAATAAATAATATTAATAATAATATTAATGCTAAGCTGATCTGTGACGCTCCGTCGTTAAACACGCTGCACATTTTGAGCTTAACAGTGATGAAGCGGGGGGAGGGGGGGGGCAGAGTCGCTGTTTATCTTCTTTGAGATTTCTGTTTTGGATTTTTGTTGGTTCCGACGGACGGACTGACTGAAGGAGGGAACGAACCAATCACAATCCACCGTACTGCCTCTGAGAAAGTCTTCCAGTTTGGGGTGTTGGGGGGAGGGGGGGGGGGGGGGGGGTCGGTCCACGAGGACAGGAGAGACCGACGGGGACGCTCGTCTGGTCTGAAGGGACGCTGGACGTGTCTGTGAACGCTGTTTTCATGTTTGTGAAACTTTCAACCAAAACACTCGACAGGAATGTTGTAACACGAGAGTCTGTTCTACCTCGTCTGCTGCTACGGAGGCTCAACCAGGACACGAACACACGGCGCTGACGTTACGTCACGTCACGTCACGAAATCATCATTTTACAAAGAATTTTTAATTTTCTTCTTTTTTTTTTTGGAGGATTTGGAGACTGAAATTCCTACTTTGGAAATGTATAGACACACTCGTTGCTTTTTCTAATTGTTAAAAAAATTAATTACCCGATAAATAAATAAATAAATATGCCATTAAATGTACCAAAAACAATATAAAAATAAATGTGACATAAATCGTTTTTTGTTTGCTTAGTTATTTATTTACTTATTGTAATAACTCCCCTATCATATATACTCTTATATGTATTTAATTAATTAAAGTATTAAAGTATTTCATTTTCCCTTGTATGTATGTATTTATGTATTTATTTATTTATTTATTTTTATTAACTTTTAATTGGATTTATTTATTTTGGGATTTCTTTTTTATTTATTTGAATTTCTTTTTAAAATGTATTTAACAATAAATGCAAAATTAATTAATTAATTCAAGAGTTAATAAAAATAAATAAATAAAAGAATAAATTAATAAAAAGTCAAAATTATATACAAGAGTAGATAGATTTAAGGGAATTAATAAAAAGGTAAATAAATAACGAAGCAAATTAACAGAAATATCAAGTGATGTCACATTTTATCTATTATTTTTAATATTATTTTTGGTACATTTAATGGCATATTTATTTGATAATCAAGTCATTTATTTATTAATTTATGAGAGATAAAAAATATAGAAAATAAAAAATGTACTTAGAGATTCATTTATAAGTGCAGTCTGATACTGAGACCTGATGGATGTTGGTTTATTGGGCAGAACAGACATTTCTACGTGACGTGAACGTGGCCAGTTTGTGTATTTCTGGTAAATGTGATGACGCCTGAAGGCAGCGTCGGCGTGTAAACTAGAAGTAGAACGAGTAGAAGAGACTCTCTGTGATTAAAGAGACGTCAGCAGATCGACTGTTCAATCAGATTTAACGTCCCAATAACTTCCCATAATTAAATGAATGAATAACCTTCTGATGACGAGTCGACCTGCTGAGCTCTCCCTGTAACTTTATCCAAAAACGTAAAACGCAAAATGATGATGTCATTACCGAGCGACAGAGGCCCCTCCGGCGGCTGGTGGAGCGGCAGGAGGACGGCGAACCGTCGCCACGTTGAAACCGTCTTTGTCTCTTGATCTCTTTGTGTTTGCTGATGTTTGCACCTTTTCTGAGACACCTTCATATAAACGCATCATATATTAGAAAACAACGTCATCGCAAATACGAATACGCAGCGGGATGAAAAGATGAGTGAAAAATAAAAACAGAACGAAATAAAGCTTCAGAGTCGCCTCGTTCTTCATGAAATGTTGTTTTACTGTGAAGGTTTTGTGTCTGTTAGATACTTTAAATCATCCCCCGTGTACCCTGTGTACTCTGTGTACTCCGTATACTCTGTGTACTCTGTGTACCCCATGTACTCCGTATACTCTGTTTACCCTGTGTACTCCGTATACTCTGTATACTCCGTATACTTTGTGTACCCCGTGTACTCCGTATACTCTGTATACTCTGTATACCCCGTATACTACGTGTACTCCGTATACTCTGTATACTCTGTGTTCTGAGAGGTAAAATCACTGCTTTAGTGAATGGAGTCTGGTGGCTTTGAAGATGAAACGGCTTCAGTTCCCCGTCAGTTTGAGCCGTCTGACGGGGACGTTTTAGTCGAAGTTGAAGTGACCCCTTTAGTGATGACATCAGATTTAATTCAATGAAGTTTATTTAGTTTATTTAAAGAAGAAGAAAAAGTGAATAAATTGAATGAAAAAAAACAACAAACAATAATCTAAATTTAAGATGTGTCTTTCATAATCAACTGTTATCTTCAGTATCAATTTCAAAATAAAATCCCCGTTTGTAGAGACTGTTTTTCCGGAGAAGCTGAAGACGGTTTCAGACTCTCGTTACAGTCTGAAGTGTTTTTGTTCTTTTTTTAAAAGCTGTTATTCTTGAAGCAAAGTAAAAAACACAAAGTGGGACAGGCGGGCTAAAAGCTCAGCGAGCGTCCGTCCACTTTACAGACGTCTTCGTCTAACGCTGCAATGTCTTAAGAGCTTCATCCAATTTTAACGAGGAGCGACACGAAAACACGACTCTGCTGCAGCAGAACGAGGCTGAAACCGTCCGCTGACATCACAGCGAGCAGAAGAGAATGAAGAGGTCCATCTATCTTTGTTCCCATCGTCATGGAAACCGACGCCTGGACACACAAACGGACCGACACCAGCCAGCCTCAGAGCGCTTTAGAGAAACATTCAGTAGAACATCTATAAATGTAGATTTAGAACAACCTCACCTCTGCAGCTCCTTCACAGTAAAAGCCTCAAAGAGACACCTGGTGGCTTCATGCTATGCTAACTAGAGATACGTGACAGTTTTAGGGCTTTTATTGTGAAGTAACAGTAAGGCTTTTATTGTGAAGCAGCTGGAGGACTTTTATTTCGAAGGAGCTGGAGGGTTTTACTTTGAAGCAGCTGAAAGGCTTTTATTGTGAAATAAATGTAAGGCTTTTATTGTGAAGCAGCTAGAATTTTTTTTACTGTGAAGCAGTAGGACATCTTTTACTGTGAAGTAAATTTAAGGCTTTTATTGTGAAATAAATGTAAGGCTTTTATTGTGAAGCAGCTTTAGGACTTTTACTTTGAAGCAGTTGGGGCTCTTACTGTGAAGCAGCTCCAGGGCTTTTATTGTGAAGCAACTAGAGGACTTTTACTGTGGAGTAAATTTAAGGTGTTTACTGTAAAGCAGCTTGAGAGCTTTTATTGTGAAGCAGCTTTAGGGCTTTTACTGTGAAGCAGCTGTCCAAACAGGATGTTAACTCAACATTCTGTATTATATTGTATAATATTCTGACTGTAGTTTACATGTTAACATAAAGTTCATGATATATATCATTTAAACATCGAACGTCAGATGTTCTTTTATTGATTTAGTGATTTATTTGACAGTAAACGTTTTTTAGATGTCCAGACGGTGAAGACACGATGAAGACATGCTGAAGACACGGTTAAGACAAGATGAAGACACGGTGAAGACACGGTGAAGACACGCTGAAGACACGGTGAAGACACGGTGAAGACACGCTGAAGACACGGTGAGGACACGCTGAAGACACGGTGAAGACACGCTGAAGATACGGTGAAGACATGGGTGAAGAAACGGTGAAGACACGACGATGAAGACACGTTGAAGACACGGTGAAGACACGCTGAAGACACGGTGAAGACACGCTGAAGACACGGTGAAGACACGGTGAAGACACGCTAAAGACACGGTGAGGACACGCTGAAGACACGGTGAAGACACGCTGAAGATACGGTGAAGATACGGTGAAGACATGGGTGAAGACACGGTGAAGACACGACGATGAAGACACGTTGAAGACACGGTGAAGACACGCTGAAGACACGCTGAAGACAAGGTGAAGATACGATGAAGACATGGGTGAAGACACGCTGAAGACACGGTGAAGACACGATGAAGACACGCTGAAGACACGGTGAAGACACGTTGAAGACACGCTGAAGACACGGTGAAGACACGGTGAAGACACGCTGAAGACACGGTGAAGACACGCTGAAGACACGGTGAAGACACGATGAAGACACGCTGAAGACACGTTGAAGACACGCTGAAGACACGGTGAAGACACGGTTAAGACACGCTGAAGACACGGTGAAGACACGCTGAAGACACGGTTAAGACACACTGAAGACACGGTGAAGACATGGGTGAAGACACGGTTAAGACACGCTGAAGACACGGTGAAGACACGATGAAGACACGCTGAAGACACGGTGAAGACACGTTGAAGACACGCTGAAGACACGGTGAAGACACGGTGAAGACACGGTGAAGACACGCTGAAGACACGGTGAAGACACGCTGAAGACACGGTGAAGACACGCTGAAGACACGGTGAAGACACGCTGAAGACACGGTGAAGACACGGTGAAGACACGCTGAAGACACGGTGAAGACACGGTGAAGACACGCTGAAGACACGGTGAAGACACGGTGAAGACACGCTGAAGACACGGTGAAGACACGCTGAAGACACGGTGAAGACACGCTGAAGACACGGTGAAGATACGATGAAGATAAAGATGACATAAAGATGTTCATCATGTTGACGGTGTCGGCTCAGTTAAACTCTGTTTTTAGTCATAAAGTGTGAATAAAACTAAATGTTTTAATTCTCAGCTGTGATTATAAATCTAATAAACTTGATGAAATTAGTCATAATATTATGATAATATCTTAGCTGTTTAATATAAACCAGGTTTTCATCAACATGTAGTTACAGACTGACGCCACCAGAGAGAGACGGAACACCAGATGTGTCAACAGCTGTAACATCTTCAATATGTAATACACATAGAAATATAGTCAATATGTTTGTATTAACTCCCTTATTTATTCATTCTTCTGTTTAATTTTCCCTTTTATTTATTTATGTATTTATGTTTATTCATTTTTAAATTTATTTATTAATTTTCGCATCAATTTTTTATTTTTTTATTTTTTCCATTGTTTTTTATTTCCAATATTTATTTTTTAATGTATGTATATATTTATGTATTTATGCATTTGATTATTTCTGCAGGATTTTCCCTTTGTATTTCACCCCTTATTCATTTCCCCAATCTTATTACTTTTGTATTCTTTTCTTTATAATTTCTTTATCCAAAAAATAAATAAACAAATACAAATACATTTTAAAATAGATAAATAAATGAAAAATAAATAAATACATTTTTAAATTGATAAAAAATAAATACATAAATAAATACAATTACTATTACTATTTTTAATATTATTTTTGCTACATTTATTTATTTATACATTCATTCATTCATTTATTTATTTATTTATTTATTTGTGTTCATTAATTAATCAATTAATTTATTTATTTATTTATGTATCAATTTATCAATTAATTAATGTCTACATTTATTTTTAATATTATTTTTGCTACATTTATTTATTTATTCATTCATTTATTTATCTATTTATTTATTTATTAATTTATTAATTTATTTATTTATTTGTGTTCATTAATTAATTTATTCATTTATTTATGTATTAATTTATCAATTAATTAATGTCTACATTTATTTTTAATATTATTTTTGCTACATTTATTTATTTATTCATTCATTTATTTATCTATTTATTTATTTATTCATTCATTTATTTATCTATTTATTTATTTATTTATTTATTTATTCATTCATTTATTTATCTATTTATTTATTTATTTATTGATGATCAGGTTCTGGAAGCCTCGCGCTGTTGAGAAATCAGTGATCGATGTCGCAACAGGAGGAGGAGCATCAACCCGGAATAACTTCTACTTCCTTCATGTTTCACACAGACGGACACACGGAGCTCATTTAACGGGTTTAACGGCTCGTTTAGACGCAGAAAGTGTCGCTGCCGCTTCAGTCCGGCTGGAACTTGCGTCTCCGTTTTGGTTCCTAATTGCGACCACTTTAATTAGTTAATGAATTAGTAATTAGCGCGTGTCTTTAACCCGGGTCCCCTCTCAGACCCGCCTCCCCCCCCCCGGTATAAACCGACTGGATGATCCGGACCCAGCAGACCCCCAGACCTCCCAGACCTGCTGCCCATGTAAGTCAAACCTCCTGCTCGGGTTTATTTCTTAAATGTGTGATTTTCTCTATGGACCCTGGTTGGTCCTCATGTTGTTGTTGTTGTAATGCTGATTTCATGATAACTGAATGTGATTCTGATGTTTTTCATTCGCTGTCAGTCGCTTTGAGTAAAATCATCCCTGCATGACTGAACATCTGCACCGTGCTGTTCCACGCACGGACCGGTGTCTGCTGCTCGCTCGCATTTAAAGTCCTGCGTGCGAAACGTCATTTAGAAATCCCTCAATTTACTGTTTGGTCGGTTATTGTAAGCAGTGTATACACACCAGGAGCACAACTACACATCAGCATTAATCATCCAGATGTGTTCTACATATCGGCATACACACACTGCACCAGCATGCGCTCAAACCAACAGAAATACAACTTTTATAAATCATTTTCCTGTTATTCCAATATTCCCTAATGCACCTCGATGGACAGTAACACTCATGAAATCTGTTGAAGTGTTGCATGCTGAATGATTTATGAGCCGAATTGACCATAAGACTCTAAATATTTGTAAAATCTCTTAAAATGTGTTAAAAGTTTTGGTTTATTTATTTATCAATTAATTAATGTCTACATTTATTTTTAATATTATTCTTGTTACATTTATTTATTTATTTATCAATTAATTAATGGCTACATTTATTTTTTTAATATTATTTTTGCTATATTTATTTATTTATACACACCAGGAGCACAACTACACATCAGCATTTATCATCCAGATGTGTTCTACATATCGACATACACACACCGTACACAATGCGCTCAAACCAACATAAATACAATTTTTGTAAATCATTTTCCTGTTATTCCAATAATCCCTAATGCACCTCGATGGACAGTAACACTCATGAAATCTGTTGAAGTGTTGCATGCTGAATGATTTATGAGCCAAATTGACCATAAGACTCTAAATATTTGTAAAATCTCTTAAAATGTGTAAAACGTTTTGGTTCAGTATTTTCAGATGATGGAAACATTTTGAATTGAAGACTTTTTAGATGAAGATCTTCCCACACACACACACACACACACACACACACACACACACACACACACAGGAGGGAGGGGGGGCAGCCTGTCTGTTAGCAGAGTCCTCCATCGATCCAGTCTGATAATCAGATTATCGTCAATCACATCAGATTGGGGACTCTGCAGCGATCAGCAGAAACACAGCTGAACACTGCAGTCCACCTGCCTCTTCATCATCATCATCATCATCATCATCATCATCATCATCATCATCATCATGAGACCTTTACAGTGAATGAATGAATACAGGAAAAGAACTTTATCTCCTTTTCCAGATACTGCTGCATTGATGTGTGTGTTGTATTTTGACCCCGTACAGGATAGAGACTATAGAGAATATAGAGAATATAGAGACTATAGAGACTATAGAGAATATAGAGACTATAGAGAATATAGAGACTATAGAGACTATAGAGACTATAGAGAATATAGAGACTATAGAGAATATAGAGACTATAGAGACTATAGAGACTATAGAGAATATAGAGACTATAGAGAATATAGAGAATATAGAGACTATAGAGACTATAGAGACTATAGAGAATATAGAGACTATAGAGAATATAGAGACTATAGAGACTATAGAGAATATAGAGACTATAGAGACTATAGAGAATATAGAGACTATAGAGAATATAGAGAATATAGAGACTATAGAGACTATAGAGAATATAGAGACTATAGAGACTATAGAGACTATAGAGACTATAGAGACTATAGAGAATATAGAGACTATAGAGACTATAGAGAATATAGAGACTATAGAGACTATAGAGACTATAGAGACTATAGAGAATATAGAGACTATAGAGAATATAGAGAATATAGAGACTATAGAGACTATAGAGACTATAGAGAATATAGAGACTATAGAGACTATAGAGACTATAGAGACTATAGAGAATATAGAGACTATAGAGACTATAGAGAATATAGAGACTATAGAGAATATAGAGACTATAGAGACTATAGAGACTATAGAGAATATAGAGACTATAGAGACTATAGAGACTATAGAGAATATAGAGACTATAGAGAATATAGAGAATATAGAGACTATAGAGACTATAGAGACTATAGAGACTATAGAGACTATACCAGAGACCTCCTCATGTATGTCTCTTTACACTTCTATAGTCTTAATTAGGTGAAAAAAACAACACAAGAGAAATGTGTTAGAAAGATATTAGACATGTATTTAACAGTTATAGATTTGTTAGAATAGAACGTAATCTATGAACTGAGCCACGTAAACTTTGAATGTCGACGTTTCTGAACCCAAAATTCTGTTTCATATCACGCTTGCAGAAACGGACAAAGCCACGTAGTTAACGTTGTGATTGGTTAAGTTTAGGCAACAAAACGATTCGGTTAAGGTTAGAAAAAAAACATCATGGTTTTGTTGAAATAATAATGTAACAACGTAACAGCGTAACGTAACAATTTAACGTAACAATGTAATGTAACACTGTAATGTAACACTGTAACGTAACAACAGACCCTAAAAACGGAACTAAACAACGGAACCTAAAAACGTGACGGAACATGGAACTACTATAAACACCGTTACGTAAAACACTGTTACGTAAAACAACGTTATGTTAAACACCGTTATGTTAAACAACGTTGCGGAAAACAACGTTGCGGAAAACAACGTTGCGGAAAACAACGTAAAACAGCGGTACGGAAAACAGCTGTACGAAAAACAACGGTACGGAAAAAACAACGTTATGTTACGGAAAACAACGGTACGGAAAACAACGGTACGGAAAACAACAGTATGTAATAAAACAAAGGTACGTAAAACAACGGTACGTAAATAAAACAAGGGTACGGAAAACAAGGGTACGGAAAACAACGGTACGGAAAACAACGGTACGGAAAACAACAGTACGTAGGTATGTAAAAGAACAGTATGCTACATAAATCAGTATGTTACATAAAACATTACGTTATGTAAAACAACTTTACATGAATCAACGTTATGTTACGTAAAACAACGGTACGTAAAACAACAGTACTTAAAATATTGTTACGTAAAATATTGTGAAATAAAACAATACTACTTAAAACAATGCCGTTATTCGCAGTGCGAAAGCTCAGAAAAATCGGCCTCCTTCCGAAAAAAATTACGCTGCTTTTTCACTGCATGTACTCGTATATATGTACTGTAAATATATTGACTTTTCCGTTTCTCAACAGACATTTTCCAGCACCCTGCTGCCGAAAGTTTACGTTTTTTTACCCTTTTTTTTTTTTTTACAGTGTACTTGACAAATCTCCCTTTAAGGTACATTTTGAACAGATTAAAAAAATGTGCGATTAATTGCGATTTAAATATTTTAATCGATTGACAGCCCTGATAATATAATTTCCCCGCTTTAATTCTGAATGCCAGATGAAGATGTGGAAGACTTCCTTCTAAACGTCCTGTAAACTCTCAGTAACGTGTTCGCTCCGTCACATGAAGACAGTTTCCTCCTCCATCTCCGTCTCCGTCTCCATCTCCGTCTCCTTCATCTAAATCAGGTTTACTTTGAAGGCCTCCGCTGTGTCTGACTGCTCTACATTTACTGTCATCACATTTATAAACTGAGTCAGCTGAAAGAAAACAAACATGAGGATTCATTTCCTGAAAGAGGAACGTTGTTTATTAAACCGTGAGGATGGATTCTGCAGCAAAATGATGATCAGAGAAACTGCTGAGTGTTTGTTTGTGAGAACGAGCTCCTGAAAATGACTCATTAACTTCCCAGAATCCTCTGGGGCGAGATGCCGGGGTGGTTATTGTCATTTCGGTACCTTCAGCGCATTACACGCCTCTCTACTCTCTCACAGTCGGGTGTTATTGAGTGTGTGAGACGGATGGGTCTCGTTCTGGATGTCCCTCCTGGGATCCACTACCAGCTCCGGTCCTCCACCATCATCATCCCTCCGTCCGTCTCCTCCTCCCTCTAGTTCTATTCACTTCAGACGGGTTTTATTTTGAAATGTGGAGACACTGTGAGACACCTCTTCCTGTCTGAACTGTTGTGTTTTTATATTGTAGTTTATTACGACTTCCTGTTGGGAGGTTTGGTCGTAGAGTTCATCAGAGCAGGAAGAAGAGTTTAGAAACAAACACTGCTGTTTTTTTGACAACAGCGCTGCTGCCATTTTGGACTGAAAACACTTAGTATATTTATAATATTTTATTGTTCCACACAGGACATTTCAGTAGAATATGACAATAGAATAGAAATAATTTAGTTTTACTTTTTTTTCGTCTCTTTGTAGGTGGATGTTTTACTGGCGTCCGGTAGTCACTTTCAGTCCAAAATGGCGGAAGCGTAGCTCTGCTGCTGGGCGCTGATGTTGCAATGGAAAGACGAAATTGACTTTCATTTCTTATCAATATTCGTTATTTGAGGAAACTAAAGAGACAAAACTCTGGTGCTTTTTTGACAACAGCGCTAAATGTTACGCAAAACAACGTTACGCAAAACAACGTTACGCAAAACAACGTTACGCAAAACAACGTTACGCAAAACAACGTTACGTAAAACAACGTTGCGTAAAACAAGGTTACGTAAAACAAGGTTACGTAAAACAAGGTTACGTTAAACAAGGTTACGTTAAACAAGGTTACGTAAAACAAGGTTACGTTAAACAAGGTTACGTTAAACAAGGTTACGTTAAACAAGGTTACGTTAAACAACGTTAAGTTAAACAACTTTACTTAAAATGTTACGTAAAACGTTACTTAGAACATTACTTAAAAGAACATTACATAAAATATTACTTAAAAAAAGTTACGTAAAAAAACATTACTTAAAACTTTACTTTAAAAAAAGTTACTCAAAAGAACATCTTGTTTTACTGGCGTCCGGTAGTCTCTTTCAGTCCAAAATGGCGGAAGCGTAGCTCTGCTGCTGGGTGCTGATGTTGAAATGGAACGACCTGCTGACTGTTGATGCCACCTGGAACTCTGAATGATTTAATAACTAAGTGTCCCGTAGAGGCTGCCGTCCTTTCTTTAGGACAATATTAGTTTTAATCCATGCAGAGTAAATAGTCTGAGAAGTCCGAGTGATTTAGTTTCTGACGGGTTTGGATGTGAACTGTCCGACGTCTTTGCTTTAAAATCCTTTTATACTTAAACTGAAGCTGAGAGGCTGAAAGATAAAAGTCTTCGTTCTGTCACACGTGAGATGATTTTTACATTAAATGGAGTCTTTAGACGAAGAAGAGAGGTGAAGGTCAACATCATCTCATCTCCATGACGACCAGATGAATCCACCAACACTGATGTAACTCTGCTGCTGCAGCACATTAACACACAGAGAGACTGAGCTTCACTTCCTCCTTCAGTCTCCCGTCTGTACCGCCTCAGAGACGTCTCAGTGCGATACTCACGCGTCGCGTCTACATTAAAGAGTCACTTCTTCCTCACTGCAGCGTCTTTAGTCCAGAAATACTCAAACAAACAAAACGGAATATAAACTCCTGAGACCTTTTTGTTCTCCGATGTTCTCTTAGTTTATAGATCTCTATTGTTGTTTGGTCTTCTTGTAATCATTACTAATAATTAGTAAACATTATTAATTATCATTTCATTGATTACATTTAATTAACTATCAATTAACCATTTATAAATGATGCTTATTATTATTATAAAGTGTTACCAGTGCATCAACAGCTTGACGGTTCACATCAGACGGTAGAGAATAACACGTACTCTCCATCTGTCTGCAGGGCGACCTTCATCTCCACCCTCCTCTTCCTCTTCGTGGCGGTGGGCGGGATCACACCGGCTGTCAGTCAGTCCAGCGACCCGACAGGTAGGTGACCTCTGTGATTATCAATGAGGTCATTTTAACAGCTGACTGCAACACCAAACCACTAGTGAAACATATCTGGTCCTGTATCCTCCCAGCGGTTCCAGATGTGTTCAAATCAGAGCGTTCACATTTAGGTCAAAGAATGTTTCAGCGTCAAGTCCTTCTAACAACGTGATGCTTCATCCTCACTCTCTGGTCTCAGCGGAGGAAAGCACCGTGCTATCAGCCGATGAGGGACGACTTGGTTCACCTCATGTTCTGTGTTAGCGAGCTAAGCTAGCTAACTAGCCAACCGTCCGACCGGCGTCCGACCGGCGTCCGACCGGCGTCCGACCGGCGTCAAGATAAACTGAGGGCGTATAGATCTCTGGATGTCTCTAGTTAACTCTCCTTCAGTGAAGTCAGTCACAAAGAGAGTCGGACGACATCAGAGCAGCGTTTCAGAGACGGAGAGAAAGGGATGCTGATAGATTAGCATCATTTCCTCTCCGTCTCTGAAACGCTGCTCTGATGTTGTAGCTCTAGAGCTCCAATCACAGCTACTCATCTCTGATGTCTGATCTGGATTCAGACAACAACACAGCAAGAGCCTAGCGTTAGCCTCCAGCTAACAGTGTGACGAGCTAAACTGAGGAACAGCGGCCTGTTTTGGGTCCGGAGCCTCAGTTTGAGACCCAGAGGTGATTCTGAACACTGAACGCTGGATTAATGGAGGCTCTCTACACCTTCCGTACAGTGTGTGTGTGTGTGTGTGTGTGTGTGTGTGTGTGTGTGTGTGTGTGTGTGTGTGTGTGTGTGTGTGTGTGTGTGTGTGTGTGTGTGTGTGTGTGTGTGTGTGTGTGTGTGTGTGTGTGTGTGTGTGTGTGTGTGTGTGTGTTAGTAATTGACCTGTCAGGTTTTCCTGCCCAGAGTATTAGTCTTTCTATTAAAACCTTCTCCAACATCCATCCTTCTCCTCTCCTCTCCTCCTCCTCTCAATAAATAAATATGACATTAAATGTACTAAAAATAATATTAAAAATAAATGTAGGCATTATTTAATTGATAAAAATGTGACATAAATTAATATTTATATTTCTTTTTTTAATTAATCTACTTTTCTACTTAATTTTCCCTTTTATTCATTTATTTATTCATTATTATTATTATTATTATTTAATAATGAATTCATTATTATTAATAAATAATTGTAGTTTTAGGTTAAATGAAATTGAATCGATCTCAGTTAATGTCTCAGTGTCTTCCGTACTTATTTTGAGTGCGTTCACACTCACAAATATGTCTAAATGCAGAATTCCCCCCAGAGGATTCATTCAAGTTTCATCTCATTTCATTCACCCCCTACACCTCCATCCATCTACCCCCCCCCCCCACGTCTCTCAGACAGCGTTATAAATGACCGTCCTCTCTCTGGAACCATCCATTCGTCGTCCCGCGTGGCGAACGCTTCTCCTTTTAATTAACCCCTCTTCTGCAGAGTTGCATCAGATGAAGCAGAGAGATTCTTCACCTTCTACTGCAGCTCGCCGTGTAGACGGTAAAAACAGCCCATGATGAGGATCATATTTCATGTTTTGAATTCCCTTCACCTGAGAGAGGAATCCTCACTCACTCTGAGTGGGTTCCTGCTCTACAGGGATGATGTGTGGCTTCTACATTAAAATAAAACCTGATGGTTTGAACACCTCTCAGTGATTAAACGGCGGCTCCAGCCGTTAGCAGGAAGCGGTGGCGTAGCTTAGCACAGTTAGCTAATCAATAAGGTTATAATGATGTGAACGCTAGCACTAGCTGAGTCAACGCTAGCTGGGCTACGTTTAGAGATAACTCAAAGAACAGGGTTGTTTGTATACTCCGTGTTCTGAGAGGTAACATTACTGTTTCTGTGAATGGAGTCTGGTGGCTTTGTAGAGAGCGAACGGCTTCAGTTCCCCGTCAGAGGAGCGCCGTCTGACAGCGAGGTTTAGTGATGACATCATGATGAGGTCACGGTGTCAGCTGGAGGCTAACCAAAGGAAAGACTGGAGGCTAACTGTTATACTGTGAAGCTGCGTGACTCATGTACAGTAAACATCATCATTAAAGTAACTCACATAAATGTAATGTCAGTGTCGGAAGCTTTCCCAGCATGACAGGCTATTCTCAGCCTGAAGGTCAGAGGTCAGAGGTCAGAGGTCAGGAAACTTCCATAAATATCATCAGTCTGGTTTACATGTTTCTGTTTTTACGAGTTCTCATGTTGTACGTCATCTAATAAAAGAATTAATAAGTCAAAACATCGGCAGCAGTGTAATCTCAGATAGAGCCGGCCTCCTTCTCTTCCTCCTCTTCCTCCTCTTCCTCCTCTTCCTCCTTTTTCTCCTCCTCCTCCTCTTCCTCCTCTTCCTCCTTTTTCTCCTCCTCCTCCTCTTCCTCCTCTTCCTCCTCCTCCTCCTCCTCTTCCTCCTCTTCCTCCTTTTTCTCCTCCTCCTCCTCTTCCTCCTCTTCCTCCTCCTCCTCCTCCTCTTCCTCCTTCTCCTCCTCCTCCTCCTCCTCCTCTTCCCCCTCCTGCTCCTCCTCCTCCTCTTCTTCTTCCTCCTCCTCCTCCTGCTCCTCCTCCTCCTCCTCCTCCTCCTCTTCCTCCTCCTCTTCTTCTTCCTCCTCCTCCTCTTCCTCTCAGGTGGGTTTCAGTGTTTTAATGGAGCAGCTGCTCCTCTGTGCTGTAATCCTTTAATGAGACTGAAGTGTAATAACGTGGTTCCTTTAACGACGACATCCACTAAGCTCTGTTTGATTCTCACATAAAAACTCTCAATCAGAGCCGGACCAACTGGACCACATCCAGATCCAGAACCCCCCCCCCCCAACCCCCCCAGTCCACTCAATCATTATAGAATTATCAAGCATTAAACAACCACAAGCTTTTTGCTCCATTGACCTTTTACTCTGTTCAGGACAAATGAGCATCAGCACCAAATCGCACCATGGCGTCAAATACTCCATAAGATGATGAAAAACAACATTTCTGGTACCAATGGATTCCGAAAAAACTCAGAAAGTCAGAACTTTTTGCTAAAAGTCAGAAAAATGTCCTTAAAATAACAAAAAATATCAGAAAAATGTCAAAAAAATGCCTGAAAAAAGTCTGAAAAATGTCCCAAAAAAATCCAATAAATGTCCAAAAAAAGTCTGTAAATTGTCAGAAAAAAGTACAAAAATGTCTTTTAAAAAGTCCGAAAAATGTCAGAAAATAACCGAAAATAATCCAGAAAAATGTCTTTTCTAGTTTCATATGATAGCACTATCTTCACTCTAGCTTTAAAACTGAGCCGCTACAACCTAAAAATCTCAAGTTGTGTTAATGCGGTAAAGGGACTATTTGTAACTTTGTACGTGCATAAATGTAGCAGGTCGTCACACATGCGCGCTCGCATATGCGCGTTCGCGTGTAGCCGCTGTACCCTCCTCCTCTGCCTGCTCGCCTTCACTCAGACAGCTCAGCTCGCTCCACCTCTAGACGTGAACGCGCACTCACTCCACACTGCAGAAGAGTTAGTTTAGCTCAGCCTGCACTGAGGCAGGAAAAGCCAACACTAGGGTCAGATCTAAATCATGTTCATGGAGAGACCTTGGTCTGGTCAGCTAACATTACTGCCAAGCAGCTGAAATATAGAGTGATATTGTGCTTTTAGCTGACGTGTGTCTCCTCACTGTTTTGAGTGATGCTCGTTCAGGTATATTGAGAGCGAGCAAGCACGAGCCCAACGCTGACTTTCCTTGATTTCACGGCCACAGGTGTCGCTGTTAAGAAGCATTTCTGAAAGTTACAAATAGTCCTTTTAAAGAAATTAGTGGCGTTAAAATGATTTTGCATTAACGCGTTATTATAACGTTAACCTTGACGGCCCTAATTTGAATCATTTGGATCCCCTTTGGTAGAAACGAGTATTCAGCTGAATATACTTTAAATACTGTAGGATTCAAAGAACAACAGTTTGGTCTGTACACAAACAGAACTAGGCTCAGGAACTATCTCTAGTAGCTGGGCGGATGGATACGCTGCTGTTGAACTGACGACGCCTGTCTCCCTCAGAGCCCATGTGTTATGACTGGGGGGAGTCCAGCAAGGCGGCGGTGACAGTCCTGGACGGACAGGCCGGTTGGCTCTCCTGCCCTCTTTTCTCTCATCCCTCCGTCTACAACTACACCTCCACCCAGAGCGCCGGACACAGCCTCTTCTGGTACCGCATCCCGGAGGGTCAGTACCTGGAGCAGCCGATCCCATTCAGGTACAACAGGAAGTTCTGATCAGCTGTTCTGTGATCAGTTCTTTATATGCATGAGCTGATGGCGGAGTCAGCACAGGGTCGTAGTGGTGAAATAAAACGTGAATACCT
>JAUPFX010000007.1:1168631-1176131 GCA_036937225.1 Sebastes paucispinis | reverse complement strand
TGCGGTAATTTGTTATTGATCAGAAACGATCGCTGGATTAGAAACAGACTTTACTTTAACTCACTGAAGATGACTGATGATTTAAACAAAAATATAACAAAATACGTCCAACAACACGTCAGACTGTTCTTCAATAAACCTGCATGGTCACAAGATGATCCACAAAATAAGAGAGAAGAAGGAAACTAAGGACTTCTCTCAAATCTTTTTCCTTGTGAGGTTTTACAGACTTTTACTTCTTCTGGACTAATTTCTTTAACGCATTAACGCAACTTTTAGTTTCAGTTTTAAAGCTAGAGTGAGGATACTGGTATCATATGAAACTAGAAAAGACGGACAATTTACGGACTTTTTGGGGCATTTTTGGACATTTTATGTACAATTTTCTGACATTTTTGTACTTTTTTGTACTTTTTCTGACAATTTACAGACTTTTTTTTTTTTTACGTTTTTCTGACATTTTTCAAACATTTAGCAGATTTTTTGGGGATATTTTTCTGATATTTTTTCGGGCATTTTACGGACTTTTTTCAGATGTTTTGGGGGGTGTTTTTTGGACATTTTTCTGACTGTTTGTGGACATTTTTCTGACTTTTGGCAAAAAGTTCTGACTTTTTGACTTTTTTTTCAGAATCCCTCGGTACCAATACCAAGAAAGTTTGAAAAATGTCCGGAAAAAATACTGGGAAAAAAATGAAAATGTTAGAAAAAATGTCTGAAAAAAGGCTGAAAAATGTTATAAAGTATCCAAAAAAAAGTCAAAGAAATATACGAAAAATGTCAGAAAATGTCCGACAAATGTCCGACAAATGTTCGAAAAAAAAATTAGTTTAAAAAAACGTCTGAAAAAAGGCTGAAGAAAAGGCTGAAAAAATGGGCTGTCAAAGTTAACGCGATAACACGTTAACGCAAATTCGTTTTATCTCCACTAATTTCTTTAACGTATTAACACAACTTGTGATTTTTAGGTTGTAGCGGATCAGTTTTAAAGCTTGAGTGAAGATCCTGATATCATCTGAAACTATAAAACCATCAGTACCAACCATGTCAGTCTAGCTGGTCATGAAGGAGGTTAAATAACACTCCAAACTTACACTAAACGTTGGAGAGGAAAAACTGTCATGTCCATTTTCAAAGGGGTCCCTTGACCTCTGACCTCCAGATCAGTGAATGTAAATGGGTTCTATGGGTACCCACGAGTCTCCCCTTTACAGACATGCCCACTTTATGATCATCACATGCAGTTTGGGGCAAGTCATAGTCAAGTCAGCACACTGACACACTGACAGCTATTGTTGTCTGTTGGGCTGCAGTCCATGTTATGATTGGAGCATATTGTTTTATGCTAAATGCAGTACCTGTGAGGGTTTCTGGACAATATCTGTCATTGATTTGTGTTGTTCATTGATTTACAATAATAAATATATACATACATTTACATAAAGCAAACAGAACGACCACAAAGAGACACAGAACGTGTCTGATAGTCGTCTCTGTGACGAGCTCACAGGAAGAGATCTGCTCCGTTTCCATCCATTGATTCATTGGTTTTGTCCACAGTGAGACCTGTGTGGTATTAGTACTTCTACTGCAGTAAAGGATCTGAATACTACCACCACTGATAAGGAACCCTTTCAGCAGTCCAGTGTATCCAGATGGAGCTCCAGCTGCTCCAGCAGTGTGTTTTTATGGCCCTCCGTCAGCTCCTCCACCTGCAGCCGGCCTCTCCGTTCGTAAAGCTGCTCTGGCAGTGATAGAGAGGCAGCACTTCTTCTGCCAACAACTTCTTTTAGATTGGTTTTCCTGAGCAGCTCGGAGCAGATTCAACATTCAGGAAGTTAACTGTCTGAACAGACTCAGTGGAGGCTGTCGGGGCTCGTCCAATAAAACAGGACAGGCCGTTGACGGCGAGTAAAGAGTCCCGTCGTCAAACACACGCCAGGCATAGCGTACATGCAGTGAGATTGATGGATGTGTTTCATCTACAGACTGATCTGAACTGTTTAATGCTTTAATGAGTTCATTAAATGTAGTTTAAGACTTAAATATGACACATTTCATCTTTTGGAAAATGAAAACGTCTGTTGACGTATCAGAAACTAAAACTAACTAAAGCACAATTTCTAAAGCTGTAAAACATCACGTTAACAAGTCGGCTGTTCAACACAAGGATCGATGGTTCAACCGTCGAGCTCCTCCTGTCCACACGCGGAAGTGTCCTTGAGCCAGGCACCGGTCCAGGGGCCCAACGGGGAAGAGGACCCGTTGGGCCCCTGGACCTGAGCTCTGTTTGAAGGGACTGACATTTTTTTGGTGAAAGTCAATCAAACAACCACAGAGAAATACAAAAACCTAAAAGAGACACAAAATGACCACAAAGAGACACCAAACAACCATAGAGACACCAAACAACCACAAAGAGACACCAAACAACCACAGAGACACCAAACAACCACAGAGGCACAAAACAACCACAAAGAGACAATAAACAACCGCAAAGAGACACCAAACAACCACAGAGACACAAAACAACCACAGAGACACAAAACAACCACAGAGACACAAAACAACCACAAAGAGACACCAAACAACGACAAAGAGACACCAAACAACCACAGAGACATAAAACAACCACAAAGAGACAATAAACAACCGCAAAGAGACACCAAACAACCACAGAGACACAAAACAACCACAGAGACACCAAACAAACACAAAGAGACACCAAACAACCACAAAAAGACACCAAACCACCACAAAGAGACACCAAACAACCACAAAGAGACACCAGACAACCACAGAGACATAAAACAACCACAGAGACACAAAACAACCACAAGGAGACACCAAACCACCACAAAGAGACACCAAACAACCACAAAGAGACAATAAACAACCACAAAGAGACACCAAACAACCACAGAGACACAAAACAACCACAAAGAGACAATAAACAACCACAGAGGCACAAAACAACCACAAAATGACACCAAACAACCACAAAGAGACAATAAACAACCACAGAGACACAAAACAACCACAAATACACAAAACAACCACAAATAGACACCAAACAACTACAGAGACACAAAACAACAACAGAGAGACAAAATAACACAGATACAAAACAACCACAAAGAGACAAAAAAACACAAAGAGACACCAAACAACCACAGAGACCTACAACTACTACAAAGAGACACAAAACAACTACAAAGAGACGCAAAGTGACCACAAAGAGACACCAAATGACAACAAAGAGATTTAAAACAACAACAAAGAGACAACAAAGAGACGCAAAACAACAACAAGAGACACAAAACGACCACAAAGAGACATGGAACTACTACAAAAGACGCACATCTGTACCTCTGGCAGCAAGCGGGTGTTTGTGGATTGAATCAAGTTAAACTACAGTGTGTGTTATATTATATTATATTATATTTATTATATATATTATATTATATATATTATATTATATTATTTATATTATATTATATTATTTTATATTATATATATGGATTATAGACTGTATATTCATGTGATTTGGTCATAAATGTATTAATAGTTTAACTGAATATTGTCGTCCTCTCAGACTCTGAGGTGCGTCTGGTGTGCAGCGGTCTCTTCCCCTACGTCCTCAACTCGTCCTGGGAGATCTGGTGGACGGTTGACGGGAAGAGGCTGGATCAGCTCACCGACCGCCATCGCTTCTCCACGACCAGCAGGTGGACAGGAAATATCTTCACTTCCTGTTTGAGATGTGATGAATCTGTTAAATATAGTTTATACAGTATATACATAAAGTTATATATATATATATAAGTCCTGTAGTCCTGTAAATCATATGGTTGTTGAGCTCAGCAGGTCTCTACGTGCAGGATGGAATTATGGGTAATACATCAGGTTCTGAGTGTTTTATTTTGAAATGTGTGATATGTGTTTGTCTGCAGACAGCTGAGTTACGACTTCGGGGACCGGATGGAGGAGAGCGTCCTGGTGATCCAGGACTTCCAGTCTGAGGACCTGAACAGGGACTATAACTGCTCGGTGAGGAACAAGATGGGCTCCGACACCCGCAGAGCTCAGCTGGAGGAGGAGGGTGAGGAAGGGGTTAATACTTCTGTTTCCTCTCTCAGGCAGTTTGGTGAATTCTCTTGTTTATCCAGAAGATGTGAATCAGTTTTATCTCCTACTGCTACCGTCAGTTGAACTCAATGCTTACTGCACAAGTTTCACTTTAAAAGCTTACCAGGAAAGACAAAGTGTGTGACATCGGAACTGCTGGAAGGCTTTTAGTGTGAAATGTCTGCAGGAAGTGCTGCATTTCCATCCATATGTTTTTATGCACATCTTAAATGTGCTCATGAGAGAAGTGAAAAAAAGATAAATGACCATCGAGATGCAAAACAACTACAAAGAGACACAGATTGACCACAAAGAAACTCAAACCGACTACAAAGAGACAGAGAGCGTGTTGGTCTGATGGATCAGAGGTGAGGAGAGGTGGAGACGGATGAGGAGAGGTGGAGACGGATGCAGAGAGATGAAACTGATGGAGGATTTACTGAAACGTAAAATGTAACTGTTCCTTTAAATCCACTGGGACAGGTGGATGTAGCTGTTCTTGACCTTCAGGTGTGTTTGTTTTGCGTCAGTGTCGCTGCCGTCGGTGGAGCTGGGTTGTGTTTTCGGGGTGACTCTGGTCCTCATGCTGGTCCTCTTCGTGGTCTATCACGTGTTCTGGTTGGAGCTGCTGCTGCTCTACCGGTCCTGGTTCGGCACCGACGAGCGACACACAGGTGAGCAACAGGTGGCGCCTCAGGGCCCGTGATAACTCCGTCACCTGTCCAGATAACTGCAGCTCTCTCAGTGTATTTGACATTATCATACTTCTTTCTGTGTCAACAGGTTTGAATGATTTAGCAGCTTTCTTTGTAATTGAAAAACGTCCTCTGAAGTGATGAAACTGCAGCTTTGTTTTTGCCGCTTCACCTCCTCCACTTCAGATTTTACGTCCTGATACTAAATTTCTCCAATTTAATGATGAGGATCTCTTCTGTCTGGCTGCAGTTGGAGCATTTAGATTATTAAACCTAGAACAGAATAACGTGTTCATCACGCTGCCAGATTCATTCAGTTGACCCCCAAAAACCAGCGCAGTGAGATCTGCTGCCAGCTCGCATCGGCGACACATCGGCTGCACTGGACACCCGTAACATTTACACACTGGTTGTTAAACTTTAATGTAAGTGATAATGTACAGCTAGCCGGTCATTATTGTGAGATAAACCCCGACAGGGCGAAGCGGCACCCCGACGCAGAGGGGTTTAATTCACAACAATGACCCGCTAGCTGAACATTATCCCACTGATTACACGGCTACTTACTGAAGACCTCAATAAAATCTGTCATACGTAGCAACGGGCTGTTATACATTGCAACGGTCTGTTATACATAGCAACAGTCTGTTATATGTAGCAACGGTGTGTTATACGTAGCAACGGTCTGTTATACATAACAACAGTCTGTTATACATAGCAATGGTCTGTTATACATAGCAACAGTCTGTTATACATAGCAACGGTGTGTTATACATAGCAACGGTCTGTTATACATAGCAACAGTCTGTTATACGTAGCAACAGACTGTTATAGGTAGCAACGGTCTGTTATACATAGCAACAGTCTGTTATATGTAGCAACGGTGTGTTATACGTAGCAACGGTCTGTTATACATAACAACAGTCTGTTATACATAGCAACGGTCTGTTATACATAGCAAGAGTCTGTTATACATAGCAACGGTGTGTTATAAGTAGCAACGGTCTGTTATACATAGCAACAGTCTGTTATACGTAGCAACAGGCTGTTATACGTAGCAACGGTCTGTTATACATAACAACAGTCTGTTATACATAGCAACGGTCTGTTATACATAGCAACAGTCTGTTATACATAGCAACGGTGTGTTATACGTAGCAACGGTCTGTTATACATAGCAACAGTCTGTTATACGTAGCAACAGGCTGTTATACGTAGCAACGGTCTGTTATACATAGCAACAGTCTGTTATATGTAGCAACGGTGTGTTATACGTAGCAACGGTCTGTTATACATAGCAACAGTCTGTTATATGTAGCAACGGTGTGTTATACGTAGCAACGGTCTGTTATACATAGCAACAGTCTGTTATACATAGCAACGGTGTGTTATACGTAGCAACGGTCTGTTATACATAGCAACAGTCTGTTATACGTAGCAACGGTCTGTTATACGTAGCAACGATCTGTTATACGTAGCAACGGTGTTATATACGTAGCAACGGTCTGTTATACGTAGCAACGGTCTGTTATACACAGCAACGGTCTGTTATACGTAGCAATGGTCTGTTATACGTAGCAACGGTGTTATATACGTAGCAACGGTCTGTTATAAAGAAATAACAGACTGTAGAACGCTGTGATTGACCAATCAGAATCAAGTATTCAACAGAGTCGTGTAATAATTGTAGTTAACGTTACGTTTTGTGGTCATTCAGCTCCCAGCAGGAATCCTTTTAGAAATTCTCACTTCCGACATCTGAGATTTGAGAGTCAGCTGAACTTTTTTAACACAAAGAAATGATCCAATTCACAGGACATGTTACGCAAAATATGGATTTGTAAGTTATTATCTTTCTATCTTCTATCACGTGATGGACGTGTCAATTTCCACTCAAGTCTTTTCAAAATAAAACTACTTAGTTAGGAAAAGATCACGATTTGGGTTAAAATAACGCCAGAAATACCGTAACTTAAGTACGGAAGTTACGTGACAAAAGCTGCTGACTTAGCTTCAGGAAAAGATCACGGTTTGGGTTTGAATAATAATAGTATTATTATTAATAATCAGATGTTGGAGTTTCTCTCCCAGATTCTGATCTAAAAACTGACGGAGCGTTTAAAAAATTATCAGCAGGATTTTACCATAATGGGTTAAAACTACCAATAAAAGTCATCAGCTGACTGAGCTGCTTCCTGCTGCTGATCACATCACAGTTTACTGACATTCACGTCTCTAAAGCCTTCACTTGGGTTCCTGTGAAGATAACGACCAAGAGAGTCACACAATAATGTTCTTCCCCTGAAAAACATGAAGTCTGATCTGTGCGTGTGCGCGTGTGTGTGTGTCTGTGCGTGCGTGCGTGCGTGCGTGCGTTCAGACGATAAGGAGTACGACGTGTACATCTCGTATGCGAGGAACAGCGAGGAGGAGCAGTTCGTGCTGTCGACGCTGCGCGGCGTCCTAGAGAACGAGCTTGGGTACTCCGTGTGTATCTTCGACAGAGACAGTCTGCCGGGAGGGAGTGAGTACTCGCATGTACTGCAGTACAGTACACACACTTACTGCAGGACAGTACTTTATGATACTACAAAGTGCACACAAACATACTGCAGTACTATACAGTCCAATGCTACCACAACTACTACACTTCTGCTACTGGATTCCTGGTACTGGT
>JAUPFX010000007.1:1161131-1163631 GCA_036937225.1 Sebastes paucispinis | reverse complement strand
CATCTAATGGTTTGTCATCATCTTCATTCATTTCATGTCTTCCATTTGCACAAATACACACGAGCATGTAGTTCACTTCATAATGCACATGTGGTTGAAAATCTCCAGAAGTTTAACATGAAATCACAGATTTATTCCAGAGGTCTAAAACTCACCACAACACAAACCCTCACCCTGGAGTGGTCCAGCGTCTTCTCTGGTTCATTCTGGTGCAACATTCTGAAATTATCTTATTTTACATAACGTCCGTAGAAGACCAGGAAAACCTCCTGTTTTTACGACTTGGGAGTGTAAAATGCAAAACACCAAATAAATACCCCAAATTAGCCAGCTGACACAGTAGTAGTAAAAAGCTCATTCCACACTTGAAAACAATCAGTAAGTTAGAATCTATGGCCCCGACCACGACTCTGAAATATCAGTAAGTTAGAATCTACGGCCCCGACCACGGCTCTGAAGTATCAGTAAGTTAGAATCTATGGCCCCGACCACGGCTCTGAAATATCAGTAAGTTAGAATCTATGGCCCCGACCACGGCTCTGAAGTATCAGTAAGTTAGAATCTATGGCCCCGACCACGGCTCTGAAATATCAGTAAGTTAGAATCTATGGCCCCGACCACGGCTCTGATACATCAGTATATATTGTGTTTAATCTTACCAGCTGTAGTTCCTGACTTCCTGTTTGTCCTCCGTCAGACTTGTCGGACGCCATCCTTCACTCGATGCAGCGTAGCCGGCGCCTCGTCTTCGTCCTCAGCCCCAACTTCCTGGCAGAAAAGAGCTTCAGCCTCCTGGAGTGTCGTCTGGGTCTGTACCTCCAACATGGCCACCGGGCCTCCGTCATTGCCGTAGTTTACCGCTCCATCAGTAAATTGCTCTACGTGGAGGTGGCTCAGCTCCGGCAGGCCGCCGCCACCACCGTGACGTGGCGAAGGAGTCAGTCCGAACCACGGCGATCACGCTTCTGGCTGAGACTGAGGCTGGCGCTGCCCGTCCGGCCGCTCGCTATGGGCCGGAGGTTGATCGACAGCACGTCGTCTCACTCGGACCTGGCCGCCATGGCGCTTCAGAGAGTTCAACGGATCCACAAGCAGAAAGACGGAGCCAATCAGAGCCGCAGAACCAGGCGGGCGCCACCCAGAGGGCGGGGCAGAGTGAAGAGGGGGGGGTGGTCACAGCACAGCACCAGCTGCTCGGGGTGCGCCGGGTTTACTGGTCAGGTGGAGGACAGAGGGGCGGGGCTAACAGGAGAGATGCAGCAGGTGTCACATGACACGACTGAGATTCGGTCGGACCCGGTACCTGAAACAGACCCCGCCCCAACGCCAGACTCCAGCCATGACCCCGCCCCGATGCCAGACTCCACCAATGACCCCGCCCCGACGCCAGACTCCACCCATGACCCCGGCCCGACGCCAGACTCCACCCATGACCCCGCCCCAACGCCAAACTCCACCCATGACCCTGCCCCGACGCCAGACTCCAATCATGACCCCGCCCCAACGCCAGACTCCACCCATGACCCCGCCCCAACGCCAGATTTCACCCATGACCCCGCCCCAACGCCAGACTCCACCCATGACCCCGCCCCAACGCCAAACTCCACCAATGACCCCGCCCCAACGCCAAACTCCACCCATGACCCCGCCCGTCAACTGGCCTCAGACCCCGCCCCTGACTCCGCCCTCCCCACCTGCCTGCAGATGATTGGCTCCAGGACGGAGTGATGTCATCAGGAACAGGGGAGGGGCTTGTTGTTAAAGGCTCCGCCCCGACTCTGGAACCCAGCGGAGCCTTTGGTTCAGACTGTAAGTGATGCTGCATTCAGGTCACAGAAAAAATGGGAAAACATGAACATTAAGAGAAAATACAGAACTAATGATGGGTTCAGACGACCCGATATCAGCCGGAGTATAACCCGACCCGGCAGACGTGGGGCGTTTTGGGCGAAAGACAGTCGATCCTTTTATCCTGTGTAACCTCGCTTCACGATGTCCCGACAGACCTGAACGCAGCGTCGGAGCCATTATTAGCAGGTGATGACATCATCTCATGACAAGAAGCTGCGAACATGAAAGACGGAACTGAAGAGACGAAGCGACGTCCTTTAATGAAATAAAATTCACCTTTAATAATGAGATAACTGAGAAATGCCTTATTTTATATCATGATGCTGTTTAGTATCAATCAAACTTTATTAACTGTGATTTCTAATATACGATCTGTGCATTTAATCACTCATCTCTATTTTAGATGCTGTGTAGTCTGTTTTAGGTTTTTCTTTAATCAGCTCCTCTAGGATTGTTTTATTTATTTTTCTTATTTTTGTCTGAATCTGATCGTACTTGTCTGATGTAAAGATCTTTAAGCCATGTTGTACGAGAAATTGTTAAATAAAATAAAAACTAAAAAAATAATACTAACACCAGTTTTCATAGAATAAGATGGCGACGGCTAAAAACCAAGATGGCTACAAGCCAGAAAACAAGATGGCGACAA
>JAUPFX010000007.1:1141131-1156131 GCA_036937225.1 Sebastes paucispinis | reverse complement strand
CCGTCAACAAACGTAAGTAGATATTTAAATTTAAAGCTGCTTTTATTGTGTTGATTTACGAGCTGTCAGCAGGAAGGAGAGGCTTTTATTGTTTTAATTTGGAGGTTTTTATGACTTCCTTTTATTGGTTATGAGGGGCGTTTGATTTCACCTTCAGCCGGTCCCTGCTGCCGGGTCACTGACTGACGACTGTTCACAGTATGAGACAGGACGTTCAGATTCAGAGTTTTATTTTGAAATCAAATCCCACCAGTGAGATGTGACGTAACAGGAACATGAAGGAAAGCTGATCGCTATGGAGGACGCAACCTGCCAAAATAAATAAATAAATAAATGACTCGATAAATAAATAAATAAATAAATATGCCGTTAAATGTACCAAAGATAATAATAAAAATAAATGTAGGCATTAATTAATTGATAAAATGTGACATTAATTGATATTTCTGTTTTAATTTGCTTCTTTATTTATTTGCCTGTATTTTAATTCCCAAATCCATCTATTCTTCAATTTAATTTTCCCTTTTTATTTATTTATTTTTATCAAATCTTACATTTATTTTTTTATTTATTTTAAATGTATTTATTCATTATTACATTGTATGTGTTTATAACAATAAATGAATAAATAAATAAATAAATGGGAAGATGAATTAGAAGAGTAAATAGATAGGGGGAATTAATATACAGCTAAATAAATATAGAAGCAAATTAAAACAGAAATATCAATTTATGTTACATTATATCAATTAATTAATGGCTACATTTATTTTTAATATCATTTTTGGTACATTTAATTGCATATTTATTTAATATTTATTTAGTGACTGAGTGAATCGGCAGGTGTCACTGTTTCACCACTGAATTCTCAGTGAGGACGTCTCGTCTGGTTGTTGAGGCTGTTTGATATGGAGGACGGAACCTGTCAAAATCCAAATAAATAAAATAAATGACTCAATAAATAAATAAATATACCATTAAGTGTAACAAAAATAATATTAAAAATAAATATTAATCAATTCATTAATTGACAAAATGTGACATCAATTGTTATTTCTGTTTTAATTTGCTTCTTTATTTATTTGCCTGTGTATTAATTCCCCTATCTACTCTTCGACTTAATTTTCCCATTTATTTATTTTTTTTAATTAACATTTCATTTTTTTAATTTTTTTAATGTATTTTAAATTTATTTTAACATTTATACATTCCTTATTAAATTGCAGAAATAAATAAATGCATAGAATATAATGAAGATTGAAATAAATTTCAAATAAATAAATTAAAATAAATTAATAAAAATAAATAAATGAAAAGGGAAGAATAGATCGGTTGGGAAATTAATACACAGGTAAACAAATAAAGAAGCAAATTAAAACACAAATATACATTTATGTCACATTTTATTTTTATCAATTAATTAATAACCTAATTTATTTTAAATATTATTTTTGGTACATTTAATGGTATATGTATGTATATATCCAGTCATTTATTTATATAAATATATATATATATTTATTTAGTGACTGAGTGAATCAGCAGGTGTCACCGTTTCACCACTGAACTCTCCTGTCTCTGTGAGGACGTCCCGTCTGGTGGTTGAGGCTGTTTGATTTCTCCACTTCTACCCACTGCAGCTTTAATATATTTAATTTGGACATTTTCAAATAGAAAATTAAAAAGTAGAAGGAGAGAGCAGATCTCCAGCTGAGACATCTGCTCCAACATGTAATGGTCCGTACTTCACCTCCACCAGGTTTAGAATAACCAGGCCGCTAGTGTCTCTAAGAAACAAACGGAACTGAAACGTCCTCGTTGGAGGAAACTGTAATTATTCACATCTGATCAGAGCATCGGCCATCTTCTGTGTGTGTGCTTGTGTGCTTGTGTGTGCGTGTGTGCGTGTGTGTGTGTGGATCAATAGGATAATGGTCGAGTAGATTAAAACACTTAAAGTGTGTGTGTGCAACAACAATGGATCAATAACAGCTTATTAGAGTGTGTGTGTTTACCAGACAGAAAACAACTGACTGTGTACTATGAACAGTAGTACTACAGTAGTACTACAGCAGTACTACAGCAGTACTACAGTACTATAGTTAGTATTTACTATGAAGTCTTAATGGTTAAATTCTGCTCCCTCCAGCGTTTCCTCAGTCAACAGTTCCAGGATTTTTTGCTATGACTTATTCCTAATTTTTCGTGTTTTCCTGTGAATGTTGAGCATCATGTGACGCACGTTTCCTCTCCTGTCTTTCAAAATAAAACTTAGGTTTATCAATAGATTGACTTGGTTAGGTTTAAGCAACAAAACTCCTTAGTTGGGTTCAGGTAAGGATGGTGGTTTGGGTTCAAATAAATCCAGAAGTGTCGTCACTGAAGTACGGAAGTTCCGTGACAAATAAATCAACGTTGACTCACACGGGGCACCAACAGTGGTCTCCTGGTGAAAGTCTGGTTGTGTTTAGACCCACCATCCACCCCGACCTCCTCCCTACGCAGACTTTCTCCCTCTATATGTCAGGTGCTCTGACCGTCTAGTAGTACGGATGCACCGATACCGGATCGGATATTGGGCCGATACTGACCTAAATAGCTGGATTTTACACAACAGAATGCTCACTGCAAATCGCTAAAAAATGCAATTCTTGCAGAAATCTCCAAATGTCAAAAGTTTTTTATCCCAAATCACAGCATGTCTTCTTCTATGGTGTTCCTCGAGGACTTGGTGTTTAAATGTGGTATTCTGGAGGGATTATTGATCATTTTTATCAATTCTCAAGAGGTAAAGAAATGGTTAAATTTAACACCAAATCTGTGGAACAAATGGAATCAACCCCAAAAACAACTTAAGAGACATAACAGAGCCTGAGGATGACCACCAGATACTCAGATTAATCTCCAGGTTCCAGCTCTCAGATGATGTTCACCACTTCTATGTGACATCTACTGTTGACCTGCTATCTCCCCCTAAAGACCCTCTGAGCCCCCTAAAGACCCCCTGAACCCCCTGGACCCACCTAAAGACCCCCTGAACCCCCTAAAGACCCCCTGGGCCCCCTAAAGACCCCCTGAACCCCCTGGACCCACCTAAAGACCCCCTGAACCCCCTAAAGACCCCCTGGGCCCCCTAAAGACCCCCTGAACTCCCTAAAGACCCTCTGAACCCCCCTAAAGACCCCCTGAACCCCCTAAAGACCCCCTGGGCCCCCTAAAGACCCCCTGAACTCCCTAAAGACCCTCTGAACCCCCCTAAAGACCCCCTGAACCCCCTAAAGACCCCCTGGACCCCCTAAAGACCCTCTGAACCACCTAAAGAAGAGGTCAGAATGGTTAGAGGTCAACAAAGACGCTGATCTATGAACCCGTTTCTACGGCGGAGGAGTATTCAGATGTTTATGAACATTGTAATATTAATGTTTTATGGCGATGAGGACTGAGAGAGGAAGAGGACCTCAGTCTTCATCATTTGACCGTTATGTGACCACATGATGACATCAGAGCTGGATTCAGATTCAGCAGTTGAGATGTTTGTGTGTTACCCAGACTGCTGTTCTCTGGTTCTACTGGTTCTACTGGTGTTACTGGTTCTACTGGTTCTACTGGTGTTATTGGTTCTACTGGTGTTACTGGTTCTACTGGTGTTACTGGTTCTACTGGTTATTAATTATAACTGTTAGTTATATCAAACCTGTGTGTGTGTGTGTGTGTGTGTATGTGTATGTGTGTATGTGTGTGTGTGTGTGTGTGTGTGTGTGTGTGTGTGTGTGTGTGTGTGTGTGTGTGTGTGTGGCGTTGTGCCAGTACACAGGTAGTGTGTGGACTTACATTCCACACACACTTAGAACACGCGACCGCCGTTATTTGATCCTCTGATAGAAAGTCCACCGCTCAGCGCTTCCTGTTCTTTATATTAACTGATTTTAGCTCTTTGTGTTCTTTCTGCTTTCTTATCGACATTTTCTATAAACCGGGCCTGGTAGTTAGGGGAAGGGAACCGAAACCCGGTGCTAAATGATTAACCCTCTGAGCCCCCCCATCCCGACTGACTGTACTGTCTTTCAGAGGCTCTAACAGGCGAGCAGAGTGAAGCTACAGATATCATATGAAACCTTAAACAAGATAGAAGTCAATAATAACAGCTGATCCAGAGTCTGTTTCACACAACTCTACATGCTGACAGTAGAATAACGGCTCTGACGAAAGGTAGCAGGAACTTTATTTACCTAAACAGCAACACTTTATAATACTATTCTGACATGTCCGAAAAATGTCTGAAAAATGTAAAAAAAAGAAGTCTGGAAAAAAAATGTCTGAAAGAAAGTTCGAAAAATGTAAAAAAAGAAACAATGCCCGAAAAAAAAGTCTGAAAAAATATCCCAAAAATGTCTGAATAAAGGCTGAAAAAGTCCTAAAAGTATCCGAAAAAATGTTGTTGAAATATACAAAAAAATAAAATAAAATTTGAATAAAAAAAGTTTAGAAAAATGTCTGAAAAAAGGTCCCAAAAAATGTCTACTAATTGTCCGAAAAAAAGTAAAAAAAATAAATGGGTTAGGACTGTCAAAGTTAACGCAATAATAACACGTTAACGCAAATTCGTTTTAACTCCACTAATGTATTAACGCAACTTGCGATTTTTAAGTTGGAACCTGATGAATCCATCGGTACCAACCAGGTCAGACTAGCTGGTCATGAAGGAGTTAAATAACACTCCAAACTGACACCACATGTTGGAGAGGAAAAACTGTCATGTCCATTTAGAAAGGGTTCCCTTGACCTCTGACCTCCAGATGTGTGAATGGGTTCTATGGGTACCCACGAGTCTCCCCTTTACAGACATTTCCACTTTAAGATTGTGTGTGTGTTTGTGTGTGCGTGCGTGCGTGCATGTGTGTGGCGGCACTCTTTGGGTTAATTGTTGAGCAGGAGACTGCAGCCGTTAGTATGTTGGTATAAAGTTACTCATCATCACACAGAACGCCATAAAGACTCATTAACCATTAACACACACACACACACACACAGATACAGTGCGTTTCCTCTGAGCTTCATATCCTCTAAATCACCATGGTAACAGTCCATGATGCTCTCTGACAGTCTGTTGGTTCCTGAAGGGGCAGGGAAAACATCTGTTCACTTATGTATCCCAATGTTATATTTCATGACTTCTAAACAGATGTTTTAACACCAGAATGGATCTATCTGCTTCATTTGAGTCTATGTGGAGGTAGAAGGAAGTTACAGCTTTTATTGTGGTAGTCTGAGTAACGTGACGTCATATCCGTTCTGTATCCGTCAACCAAAACAAACCTCAGAGTGTAAAACGTTGGAGGGTCGTCGTGGATACGACCTGCACCCTCCCATGTTAAATCCAGCGTGGTAAACACTACACATCCAGTAAAAGATGGAAACACTTTGGGTTTCACACATTGACAGGAAAAGCAGAGCTACACAGAGCAGAGCTAAAGCTACATGCTAACTTCTAAAAAAGGCTAAAATAAGTCCAAACAAAGGCTGAAAAAAGCTGAAATAATGCCAAAGTATGTCCGAAATATGGCCCGAAACATGTCCTAAAAAAAGGCTGAAAATTATCTGAAAACAAAAGTGTGAAATAGTTAGCAGGAAATGTTATGGTATGGCGATAACGTGGCAGTGGAGCCGGCCGTCGCTCTCGTCTCCGGGGTGAAACGGGCCGACGCTACGACTGTAGAGCACCCAGATACTGACAACGGCCCGATGGAGCTGACCATGATGGATAAAGAGAACGGAGCTGACGGGAGAGCTAGAGACCACCTTGGAGAAGTTAGAGGAAGTAGACACGTGGGACTACGTCCGCTTTTCAAAATAAGGTGTTAACAAAGGGAACTGTATAAATAAATACATCTATGGAAATCAGATTGATGGATTATATTCACCAGAAGTATAAAACATTATAAATTAAAAAGTAAATCCCACTAATCTGTGAGGGAAATGTCTTTATTCTTTGATTTCTGGGTTGCTGGATAATCAATAATTCCTGACAATGATCCTGATATATTTGACTTCAGGACGTCTCTGACTACAGACATGCTGAAAATCAAACATTTTTACTGGATTCATTTAGAGATTTTCAAAGTAAAAGACTCTAGAAGTGGATGATTCATCTTGTTCCCTTCATGGTCTAGAGGTAAACAAGATAACAACAATCACAATACATCAGAATAATTCATCACAATATTTAAAAATCACAATACAGATGGTTCTGTGGAACAAATGCAGACCTTCACTTCCTCTCCTCTCTGCTGCTGGTATTCTCCCTCACTGGTCAGAGGTCAAAGGTCAGCAGCATCCACACACTTATACATGACGTATTACCTAAAACCAATTAGAGAGGAGACACAGCGAACACTCGGTCAATCTGTAACTCTGAGAGTGTAAATGGATGCATATTTCTGTGAAGGTTCCCTCATCAATCATCTAAATACTGTTAGAGACTAATCAATAACGTACACACACACACAGATGCATGGCTGGTGTTCTGTTTTGAAGCAGAGAGCGGCTGCAGTTACAAACAAGTTTCTTTCTCCTGATCGTGTTGTAATTCTTCATATTTGGATGTTTAAGTTTGCAGTGGTGGAAAGTAACTAAGTACATTTACTCAAGTAGGTGGTGACGATGACGACAGGACGTAGGCGTCGATGACGACAGGACGTAGAGGACAACAACGACGACGACAGGACGTAAGCGACGACAGGACGTAGGCGATGACGACAGGACGTAGGCGACGACAGGACGTAGGCGTCGATGACGACAGGACGTAGAGGACAACAACGACGACGACAGGACGTAAGCGACGACAGGACGTAGGCGATGACGACAGGACGTAGGCGTCGATGACGACAGGACGTAGAGGACAACAACGACGACGACAGGACGTAGGCGACGACAGGACGTAGGCGTCGATGACGACAGGACGTAGGCGTCGATGACGACAGGACGTAGAGGACGACGACGACAGGACGTAGGCGATGACGACAGGACGTAGGCAACGACAGGACGTAGGTGACGACAACGGCGACGACAGGATGTAGGCGACAACGACGACAGGACGTAGGCGACGACGACAGGCCGTAGGCGACAACAACAACAATGGCAGGACATAGGCGACATAGGCGACATAGGCGACAACGACGACGACAGGACGTAGGCGACAACGACAACGACAGGATGTAGGCGACAACAACAACAACGACAGGACATAGGCGACAACGATGACGACGACAACAACAACGACAGGACATAGGCGACAACGACGACGACAGGACGTAGGCAACAACGGCGACGACAGGATGTAGGCGACAACAACAACAACGACAGGACATAGGCGACAACGACGACGACAGGACGTAGGCAACAACGGCGACGACAGGATGTAGGCGACAACAACAACAACGACAGGACAGGCGACAACGACGACAACAGGACGTAGGCAAAGACGACAACAGGACGTAGGCAAAGACGACAACAGAGACGACAGGATGTAGGCGACGGCAACGACGACGACAGGACATAGGCGACAACAACGACGACGACAGGACGTTAGCCGATGACAACGACAGGACATACAGACGTAGGCAAAATCGTTGGTACCCTTCCGTTAAAGAGAGAAAAACCCACAAAGGTCACTGAAATAACTTGAAACTGACAAAAGTAATAATAAATAAAAATTCACTGAAAATGAACTAATGAAAATCAGATATTGTTTTTGAATTATGGTTCAGCAGAATCATTTAAAAAAACAAACTAATGAAACTGGCCTAGACAAAAATGATGGTACCCTTAACTTAATATTTTGTTGCACAACCTTTTGAGGCAATCACTGCAATCAAGTGATTTCTGTAACTCTCAATGAGACTTCTGCACCTGTCGACAGGTATGTTGGCCCACTCCTCGTGAGCAAACTGCTCCAGCTGTCTCAGGTTTGAAGGGTGCCTTCTCCAGACTGCATGTTTCAGCTCCTTCCACAGATGTTCAATAGGATTTAGATCAGGGCTCATAGAAGGCCACTTCAGAATAGTCCAATGTTTTGTTCTTAGCCATTCTTGGGTGTTTTTAGATGTGTTTTGGGTCATTATCCTGTTTGAGGACCCATGACCTGCAACTGAGACCAAGCTTTCTGACACTGGGCAGCACATTTCGCTCCAGAATGCCTTGATAGTCTTGAGATTTCATTGCACCCTGCACAGATTCAAGACACCCTGTGCCAGATGCAACAAAGCAGCCCCATAACATAACCGAGCCTCCTCCATGTTTTACATTAGGTACAGTGTTCTTTTCTTTGGATGCTTCATCTCTTCGTCTGTGAACATAGAGCTGATGTGACTTGCCAAAAAGCTCCAGTTTTGTCTCATCTGTCCAAAGGACATTCTCCCAGAAGCTTTGTGGCTTGTCAATATGCATTTTGGAAAATTCCTGTCTCGCTTTTTTATGATTTGGTGTCCTCCTCGGTCGTCTTCCATTAAGTCCACTTTGGCTCAAACAGTGACGGATGGTGCGATCTGACACTGATGTACCTTGACCTTGGAGTTCACCTCTAATCTCTTTGGAAGTTGTTCTGGGCTCTTTGGTTACCATTCGTATTATCCGTCTCTTCAATATGTCATCAATTTTCCTCTTGCGGCCACGTCCAGGGAGGTTGGCTACAGTCCCATGGACCTTAAACTTCTGAATAATATGTGCAGCTGTAGTCACAGGAACATCAGGCTGCTTGGAGATGGTCTTATAGCCTTTACCTTTAACATGAAGGTCTATAATGTTCTTTCTGATCTCCTGAGACAACTCTCTCTTTAGCTTTCTGTGGTCCATGTTCAGTGTGGTACACACCATGATACCAAACAGCACAGTGACTACTTTTCACCCTTTAAATAGGCAGACTGACTGATTACAAGTTTGAAGATACCTGTGATGCTATTTACAGGACACACCTTAGTTTAATATGTCCCTATGGTCACATTATTTTACATCTTTTCTAGGGGTACCATAATTTTTTGTCCAGGTCAGTTTCATTAGTTTGTTTTTTAAAATGATTCTGTTGAACCACAATTCAAAAACAATATCTGATTTTCATTAGTTCATTTTCAGTAAATTTTTATTTATTATTACTTTTGTCAGTTTCAAGTTATTTCAGTGACCATTGTGGGTTTTTCTCTCTTTAACGGAAGGGTACCAACAACTTTGCCTACGTCTGTAGGTGATGACAATGACAACGACAGGACATAGGTGATGACAATGACATCGACAGGACGTAGGCAAAGACGACAGGACGTAGGCGACGACAACGACGGCGATGCCAGGATGTAGGCGACGACGACAAGACGTAGGCGATGACAAGACGTAGGCGATGACAGGACGTAGGCAACGACAACAACGACGACAGGATGTAGGCGATGACAGGACGTAGGCGACGATGATAGGACGTAAGCAACGATGATGGGACGTAGGCGACGGGACGTAGGCGACGACAACGACGACGACGGGACGTAGGTGACTACGACAACAGGACGTAGGCGACGATGACAGGACGTAGGCGGCGACGACGACGACAACAATGGGACGTAGGCGACGACAACGACGACAACAGGACGTAGGTGACGACGACGACAACAATGGGACGGTGGCGACGACAACGACGACAACAGGACGTAGGTGACGACGACGACAACAATGGGACGTAGGTGACGACAACGACGACAAGATGTAGGCGACGACGACGACAATGGGACGTAGGCGACGACAACGACGACAGGACGTAGGTGACAACAACGGCGAAGGCAGGACGTAGGCGACGACAACGACAACAATGGGATGTAGGCGACGACAACGACGACAAGACGTAGGTGACGACGACGACGACGACGACGACGACGACGACAGGACAATCCCAAGTTGGAAACACTAATCGATGCGTTGAGATTAAAGTAGAAAAAGTTGTTGTTTAGTGAAGAGAGTTTTGGGTCTAACGCCAACTCTGACACTATGAAGTACTTCATTAAGTACTTTATGTACTAGCTCTGACATTATGAAGTACTTCATTAAGTACTTTTTGTAATAACTCTGACATTATGAAGTACTTCATTAAATACTTTATGTACTAGCTCTGACATTATGAAGTACTTCATTAAGTACTTTATGTAATAACTTTGACACTATGAAGTACTTCATTAAATACTTTATGTACTAGCTCTGACATTATGAAGTACTTCATTAAGTACTTTATGTAATAACTCTGACACTATGAAGTACTTCATTAAGTACCTTATGCAGTAGTAGAAGTATTCCTCTGACTGCGGTGGGACACCTGAGCTCCGGCTGCCTTCAGGAAACTGAAACAAGTGGAGACTCTGGGAGCGCCGTGGGCTCATTATCTGATGAGGTGAGACAAGCTGTCGGGTTCTGCAAGAACGTGGCGGCGAGGCCGTTCCCCCGATCAGCCGGGCGGATCGAGTTTCAGCCGGCCGGCCTCTTTAATGACCCCTTTCCCTGTCCGACACCAACGGAGCCTGTGATCCGGGCCGGCCCTCCTTTCACATTCCTGCCAGACTTACGGGGCCTCGCCGCCCTGAAAGAGCCTCAATCTGTCGGACATCTGCAGCCCGTCTTACCTTGTCATTAGAGATAGACCACTCGGTCGGCGCCGCGGACAACCGCTCGCTACCAACTTTCCCTCGGCCCCCCGATCGCTCTCAGGGGACCCGGGGCCGGGCCGGGAGCCTGAGTTGGGAACCCCTAGGGAGGAGAAACCACCATCTTTACCTGTGGAGGCGGATCAGGGAGGAGGAGGAAGAGGAGGAAGAGGAGGAAGAGGAGGAGGAGGAGGAGGAGGAGGAGGAGGTCGAGGTCTCCAGGGAGCCGCCGGCCTCCCTTTGTTCCTGAGGAGCTGACGATGGTCAGACTGGTTTAACTGGTAACTGAGCTAAAGACCGAGGACGCTGTCAAACTCGTCCTGATTTACTCAGCCAGCCTGAACACGACTCTGAAACTCTGAAATCCAGATCATTAAATGTTGTTTTGGCAGCTGCAGGACGACTCACCTCCTGATTCAGTACTATCACCATACTCGGGCACCGATTCAATATGTATTGAGTTTTTTAAGTATTGCGATTTAATATTAACGATTTATTGTTATTTGTGTTATCTTGTTTAACACTAGACCATGAAGGGAACAAGATGAATCATCCACTTCTAGAGTCTTTTACTTTGAAAATCTCTAAATGAATCCAGTAAAGATGTTTGATTTTCAACGTGTGTAGTCAGAGACGTCCTGAAGTCAAATATATCAGGATCATTGTCAGGAATTATTGATTACATTTATTATCCAGCAACCCCCCCAAAAAAGAATCAAAGAATTTATCAAAGAATAAAGACGTTTCCCTCACAGGTTAGTGGTGTTTTCTTTTTAATTTATAATGTTTTATACTTCTGGTGAATATAATCCATCAATCTGATTTCCATAGATGTGTTTTTGTATATACAGTTCCCTTTGTTAACACCTTATTTTGAAAACCCGGACGTGTTTTGTGTGAAAAATATCCGAAAAAAAGTAAAAGAAATAAACAAAAGATGTCAGAAAATGTCCAACAAATGTTCAAAAAAAAAAAGTTTAAAAAATGTCAGAAAATTGTACAAAGAAATGTGTTAGGGCTGTGAAAGTTAACGCAATGATAACATAAATAATGTAATGTTTTATACTTCTGGTGAATATAATCCATCAGTCTTATTTCCATAGATGTATTTTTGTATGTACAGTTCCTTTTTTAACACCTTATTTTGAAAACCGGACGTGTTTTGTGATGTCACAGTGACTTTTGTCCAGAACTAGTCGGTTCATCCTCAAGTCCAGGTGGACGAAATTCTCTCCAGGCGTTCCTGAGACGGTACGTCGTTGGCAGCATTATTTATTCTATGCAGAATACAGTCTATAGTTCTGTCTGCAGGTCTGATTGTTGGTTTATTTTAGTGTACCAACACCTCATTCTTTATTTATTTTTTACATTTTTCGTATATTGTTTCGGACTTTTTTTACTTTTTTTTTTATTTTTTGGATATTTTTTTTTTTTTTACATTTTTCAGACACTTTTCTGACTTTTTGGACATTTCTCGGCCATCTTTGTCATGCTACGCTCAACAGGGAAAATTGCGAATCAAGATTTAGGCGGAATATTTATTTATTTTTATATTTATTACTCTTTTCAACTTGACAAAGGCAGACCAGATCGACTCCTTCTGTTCTTACCTTTCACAATAAAAGCCCTAATATTCGCAGGGACGACACATCGAGTTTGGTTTACTGATCACGGTCTAACTCCACAATCCAGTACTACAACGTTCACAGTCTTTGCAACATGTTTTCAGTAATAATTTTGTGTTTAGAAACAAATCTCTGAATTTCCTTTACAAGGCCATTTAAGCCTGATTAAAGCCTGATTAAAGTCTCTAATGTTTCGGCACTCAAAGATTAAGATTCAGGAAAAATGTAAATAAATAAATACTGAAAAAGAGAACTGAAGGTTGAAAAGGGACGTGTTAATATTATTAATCTTAAAACATATTTATCAAAGTGAAGTGTTGGTTTGTGACGGTGATATTTAGGAGACGAGGTCGTAAAACAAACAGACGACTCAGACAGTGAATGTGAATCAGGTTTTCTTCTGTTAGTCAACAGTTTGTATTTACATTCTGTACACATCAATATGAAAACATTACAGCCTGTTGGAGACATTTATTAACTTCAATGTGTCTCCGTTGCTTCTGACTTGTTGTTGTTGCTTTAGGAGCAAACATCTGTGACGCTCACATCAGCATTTATAACATACGAGTCATTTGTACGAGTTAGCTGTTGATCTGAAAACAGGGTTAACAACGGCAGTGAGCAACATTCAAACTACACGTCCTTTGTCTGGACGCCACCCTCCAACCAATCAGTGGCAGCTTTAACAATAACATTTGTATTTAAGGTAACACAACATCTGTCGTTTCCCCGATTCTTCTATCCTAATAACCCACGAAGAGCAGTTCAGATGTCTTTAGTTCGGAGGCAGTCATTGTTTTGTGGCACCGTCTTCCTGTTCTGCATTAACATTTAGTAATATAACAATATAACTGATATTGTTATGTGGCAGTTTCACAGTCAAACTAAATATAAACCTCAACCCAGTCGCTAGATGAGTAACAACGTGATGCTTCATCCCCACACTCTGGTCACGGCGTAGGATAGCACCGTGCTATCAGCAGATGAGGGACGACTTGGTTCACCTCACGTTCTGTGTTTCATGAAAGCATGGTGGAATTAGAGAGCTAAGCTAGCTAAGTAGTCAGCCGTCCAACCAGCGGGCCGGTGGCCAACGTCAGCGCTGTAAAGATAAACTGAGGGCGTATAAATCTTTGGATGTCTATAGTTAACTATCTGGAACTTTAGCCCTCTGCTAGCGTTAGTTAGCCTCCAGTCTTTCCTTTGTTTAGCCTCCAGCTAACACCGGGACCTCATCATGACGTCATCACTAAAAGGGTCGATAGACGTCATTTTAAGCGTTAATCTTTAATGTTACACTCATTGTAAGTCGGCTACCTAAAATGTAAAATGTTCAACAGTTTGGTTCTAGATATGAATCCTAAAATAAACGGGTTAGTCTCACGGTACCACAGTTCAGCATTGTTCTATTCCTCCTGTAGGATATTCTAAACTTCTTTGCAAAAGTCTTTGCATCCATTCTCATCATGTCGAGGTCTTTGAGAGCCGTTTAAAGAGATATATGTCGGTATGAATTGTTGCCTGAGTGTCTTTTAAGGCCTTGGTTTTCCTGCTTGCGTGATCAGAACCACTTAGAGGGTCCAGAACAAAGTTCAACATGGACTTATAGTCCTGGAGGTTTGGCCCGGGACGCTTGTTCAGTCAACAACAACAACACAGAATCCGGTTCTTTTCTGCGCCGCCTATCGTCCTTGCGTCGGGACCCAAGTGAAGTTGCATCTTCCCTCGGTGTCCTTTCTGACGAAGGCTTGTCCCTGGGGGAAGCTGTGGGTCTTGACGCTGCTGGACGGGCTGAGGGACATACTGAACGCCAAATCTGTCCGTCTGCGTGGCGTCTGAGATCTCGCGGACGGACTCGTCGGGCTGCCGCCGCGGACGGGCGTCCATAGCTGGTTCAGGACTGGACTCGAAGACGCGATAGGCGAGAAAGGGACTCGTTCTCCAGGTGGACTGAACCGGATTGTGTTCTGTGATTGCGTCCGGCTGCCGCTCAGTGGAGACCAGTACGTCGGATGTTTTCCCTCTAGAGTTCGGACTCGACTGGAGGTTGTGACGGAGCAGATCGCGGCTCTGTCCGGTGATGGGGTGAAGGGCAGTTCTTCTGTCGGAGGATGGAAGGAAGTTAACGTGTTGAAGCTCCTGATCTCAGCTTCAGGAGCTTCATACCGTCCGGTCAGTCCGGCGGCAGTGAAGTCGGAGCTTTGACCCGGAGAAGTTGTGCAGTTCTGAGGTGACTTGGCAGGATTACCGCGGTTTGCTTCTCGGCATTCGGCAGCACCGTACCGACAGTCGGTCTGTTGCGCCGATCTTTGGCAGTAGCTGTGGACCGAGGTCGGCGTAGAAGAGGCGACTGAAGAGCTGAACGAGGAGTCGAGAGTGTATTCGGAGGACGAGGAAGAGGTGACTGAAGCATCGTAAACTAAACTACCGAGGCCGTATCCGGACGAGGACGAGGAGTCGCTGGACGTGTCGATGGTGTCTCGGTCCTTCAGTCCCAGCGTTCGTAGAACCCAGAGGTCCAGGTTCGGTTCTGAGGAGGATGATGTCTCGGAGGACTCGGAGCAGAACTCGGCAGTGAGGTTCCTGCAGACTCTCTTGCTGACCTGCTGGGATGTTAGCAGCTGATGATGGTTCTGGAAAGGTCCGTCATCAACGTACGTCAGGTTTCTCTTCAGCTTCCTCCTCCCGTCAGGGGTGAGTTTCTATGA
>JAUPFX010000007.1:1018631-1136131 GCA_036937225.1 Sebastes paucispinis | reverse complement strand
TGTAGCAGAGTATATTTAGTGTACTTGTACTTAAATAGAGGTTCTGAGTACTTCGTCTACCGCGGGTTAAATTGTAATATTTGTTGTTAGCTGTTGACTCTCACCCCAAACAGACGACTTCTCTCCGAGGTCACTGAGGTCACAGGGGTCACGGGCCCAAACGGAGGCCAGGGTTTCCATGGAAACGTCAACAGTGTCAGGGCCAAGGGCCAAGTCCTGGAGCATGAGGTGATGATGATGAAGAGGAGGAGGAGGAGGAGGGATTCCCTACAGAGTGACAGAGTTAGTGTGAATGGAGGGAGGTAGCTCAGCAGTGCCAGCTCTCTGTGTGTTGATATGGTGACGATCAACACTTCAGTTACATGTTCAGGTCTCTTTCTCTCAAAGCTTTCACTAAATAAAACACAGTTACTCCACTACGAGGCCACAAGTATGTGGACACCCTGATGACGGTGACACCATGTTCATCAATGTGCTGCTTTAATGTTCTTCCACACCAAACTGGGAAAAACACGTCTTTATGGAGGCCACAAACGTCACAAAAAAAAAGACACAAGCGTCACTAAAAAACACGTCACTAACGTTGCCAAAAAACACGTCGCTAAAAAACACGTCACTAAAAAACACGTCACTAACGTCGCTAAAAAACATCTCGCTAAAAAACACTTCGCTGAAAAACACGTTGCCAAAAAACACGTCGCTAAAAAACACTTCGCTGAAAAACACGTCGCTAAAAAACATGTCACTAACGTTGCCAAAAAACACGTCGCTAAAAAACACGTTGCTAAAAAACAAGTTGCTAAAAAACACGTCGCTAAAAAGCACGTCACAAACGTCACTAAAAACACGTCACTAACGTCGCTAAAAACCACGTCGCTGAAAAACCCGCCGCTAAAAAACACGTCACTATCGTCGCTAAAAAACACGTCACTGACGTCGCTAAAAACCACGTCGCTGAAAAACCTGCCGCTAAAAAACACGTCGCTAAAAAACACTTCGCTGAAAAACACGTCGCTAAAAAACATGTCACTAACGTTGCCAAAAAACACGTCGCTAAAAAACACGTTGCTAAAAAACACGTTGCTAAAAAACACGTCGCTAAAAAGCACGTCACAAACGTCACTAAAAAACACGTCACTAACGTCGCTAAAAACCACGTCGCTGAAAAACCCGCCGCTAAAAAACACGTCACTATTGTCGCTAAAAAACACGTCACTGACGTCGCTAAAAACCACGTCGCTGAAAAACCCGCCGCTAAAAAACACGTCACTGACGTCGCTAAAAAACACGTCGCTGAAAAACCCGTCGCTGAAAAACCCGTCGCTGAAAAACCCGTCGCTAAAAAACACGTCATTAACGTCACTAAAAAACCCGTCGCTAAAAAACACGTCATTAACGTCACTAAAAAACACGTCGCTAAAAAACACGTCGCTAAAAAGCACATCACAAACGTCACTAAAAAACACGTCACTAACGTCGCTAAAAACCACGTCGCTGAAAAACCCGCCGCTAAAAAACACGTCACTATCGTCGCTAAAAAACACGTCATTAACGTCACTAAAAAACACGTCACTATCGTCGCTAAAAAACACGTCATTAACGTCACTAAAAAACACGTCGCTAAAAAACACGTCGCTAAAAAACACATCACTAACGTCGCTAAAAAAAAAACATGTCGCTAAAAAACATGTCGCTGAGAAACACGCCACTAACATCACTAAAAAACACTTCACTTACGTCGCTAAAACCCAAAAAACTAACTTAACTGAAAGTATTGTTGTATTTCGGAGCATCTGAAGTTCCACATTCTTTTGTCCATCTAGTGTTTTAGTAAACTCACCATTTAGATAGTCAGTCACTGAATATTAAAGTAATAGCACTAATTAAAAATACATTAAAATCATTAATAAGGAAAATCAGAAAAGGGTTGCAACTATCATCATTATTATTATTATTATTATTATTATTATTATTATAGATTAATGTATAAATTATATAAAGATTAAATATAATATATAAGGATGGATTCACTAGAACAAAACACAGGAATACTTTGTTTGTTCAAACAATCAGCAATAATATTCTCACATATATTATATATTTATATTTATATAGAGACAGTGTAGTATGAAGGCTTCAGGTTAACCTCCCGTTACTTTATCTGAGCAGTTACATATTATTTTTTCCCTTTTTTTCAAGGTTGTTTTCAAACAACATGCAATCCACTGTTTGTAATTACAACTAGTCTATAAACCAACAGACAAACCCATCAAGTACACTAAAGAGCAATGGCAGCCGGCCAATAGAGGGCTCTAGGAGGCCGCCCTCCCCGAGTCACACACAAAAAAATATTACTACTAATAATAATAATAATAATTATAATAATAATACAAATTATTAATATTTGAGTTTAAAGTATGGAATGCACCCAGTAAAATGTGTAATTTAATTGTAATGTGATTATATTTTGTATTAATAATCTGAATCTATAAAGTAACTAAAGTTGTCAGATGAATGTAGTGGAGTAAATAGTCTAATAGTCCCTCTGAGATGTAGTGGAGTAGAAAGTAGAAAGTAGCAGAACATGGAAATACTGAAGTAAAGTAGAAGTACCTCAAAACTGTATTTAGCTAAATACTTAGTTACATTCCACCACTGAGTACATTTTATACTGTTGTGTTTTTCAAAGCATTCTTTACTCTTCCTGTTGGAATAGAATAATTGTTAATTATTTAACTGCAAAGTAGTAATGTGTTTTTGATCCCTTCACTTTGTTTTGCATTAAATCGCACCGGGATGTTTGATGAGATTGACTGGATGTGGCACCACAGAGCCACCAAGAAACATTTCCACCAGCCAACACTGCTAAAGAGAAAACTACCTCAACATTCAAAACCAAAACAAACCGAGAAAAGAAATAACAATAATAATAATGACAGAAAGAAAGAGTAGAGTTAAAAAAAACAAAAAAAGAGCAGTTACATATTAAAGTGTTTCCTCCATCAGACAGTTGATCGCAGTCAGTCGGACTCTCTGTTCTCCTCTACCAGCTGAGTATTAAACTGCCCGCCAGACTTCATTCAAAAAACCCTCCAAATAACACCAACCAGACCTCGTTCACCAAACACACCATTTATCATCATCTCTGTCACAGACACGAGACATGAACTCACTTGGACTCAGAAGATGAGCCGAAGTCTTCCTCAGATCCTCAGTCTCTATTCGGCGCGCGTTGCGTCGGGCTGTGCGTGTGCGCGCGCTGCAGACGGTGTGAGTTGAGCGAGCAGCGCGCGGACAGAAACACACATGAAGCTGTTTATCTTCTGCACTAAATGCTGAATAAAAGCAGTGAAGTCTGGCGGAGCAGAGAGAGTCCTGATGCTCAGCTGAGGACTCACCGCCGACTGCAGGAGACGGACCTCCAGGTGTGTGCACGTGCGTGTGTGTTTGTGTGCGTGTATGCGCGTGATGACAGGTCGTCCAATCAGATGACAGGACACAGCTGTTGACGTCAGTCGTCAGTGTGACATCAGAGCGCTGTAATGGGGACGTCATCCGTCAGGTAGCAGAACCGGATCAGTACTACCTGTACTACCTGCCTGTCTTACCTGTGTAGTATTAGGAATAATAATAAGAATAAACAACATCATATTTTATTTCCCGCCTGATAAAACCAGCTATCAAACTTTAAAAGTACCTCAAGTAGAATATTTAACTGTCATCAGCTTATTATACTGCATATTATATACTATAATATAATGCTGTATAATACTATTATATTATATATTATTATATAATACTGTATAGTACTGTTATATTATATACTATTATATAATACCGTATAATACTATTATATTATATACTATTATATAATACTGTATAATACTATTATATTATATACTATTATATAATAGTACTATGTAGTAGCCTACTGAATGGTATAAATTATAATAACGCTGTGTAGTACTGAATAGTATGAAGTTTGATGAAACTGATACTACACACACACACACATTCACACACACACACACACACACACACGCACACACAGTTAAACTCTAATCTGACAGCAGGTCAGTTACTCTGCAGCAATAATTAGGATCTAATTCACTAACTGACAACAAGGTGACACATTAACAGAGAGGAGAGGAGAAGAGGAAACGAGAGGAGAGGAGACGAGAGGAGAGGAGACAAGGAGAGAGGAGACGAGAGGAGAGGAGAGGGGGAAACGAGAGGACAGGAGGAGGAGAAGAAACAGAAGACAGGAAAGGAGACAAGGAGAGGAGAAAAAACAGAGGACAGGAAAGGATACAAGGAGAGGAGAGGAAACAAGGAGACGAGAGGATAGGAGACAAGGAGACGAGAGGAGAGGAGAGGAGAGGAAACGAGACAAGAGAGGAGGGGAGAGGAGAAGAAGCAGGACAGGCAAGGAGACAAGGAGAGGAGAAAAAACAGGACAGGAAAGGAGACAAGGAGAGGAGAGCAAACAAGGATACAAGAGAGGAGAGGAGACAAGGAGACGAGAGGAGAGGAGGAGAGGAAACAAGGAGACGAGGAGAGGAGAGGAGAGGAGAAGAAACAGGACAGGAAAGGAGACAAGGAGAGGAGAAGAAACAGAGGACAGGAAAGAAGACAAGAAGAGGAGAGGAGAGGAGAGGGAACAATGAGACAAGAGAGGAGAGGGAACAATGAGACAAGAGAGGAGAGGGAACAATGAGACAAGAGAGGAGAGGAGACAAGGAGACGAGAGGAGAGGAGAGGAGGAGAGGAAACAGGACAGGAAAGGAGACAAGGAGAGGAGAGGAGAGGAGATAAGAGAGGAGAGGAGAGAAGAGGGGGAAACAAGAAAGGAATGGAGAGAATAGGGGAGAGGAGAGGAGAGGAGACAAGAGAGGAGAGGAGAGGGAAGAGGAGATGAGGAGGAGAGGAGAGGAGGAAACAAGAAGCAAAGAAGAGCCAGGCTGAGGTTTGCAAAAGACCATAAGGATTGGACCATAGAGGACTGGAGTAAGGTCATCTTCTCTGATGAGTTCAGTTTTCAGCTTTGCCCAACATCTGGTCGTCTAATGGTTAGACGGAGACCTGGAGAGGCCTACAAGCCTCAGTGTCTCGCACCTGCTGTGAAATTTGGTGGAGGATCGGTGATGATCTGGGGCTGCTTCAGCGGGGCTGGAATCGGGTAGACTTGTCTTTGTGAATCAAGCCAAGTACAAACCTCAGCCTGGCTCTTCTTTGCTTTGGTGCTCTGACAATGTTCCCCAACTCTGAGGAGTGGTTCTTCCAGCAGGACAATGCTCCATGCCACACAGCCAGGTCAGTGAAGGTGTGGATGAAGGACCACCAGATCAGGACCCTGTCATGGCCAGCCCAATCTCCAGACCTGAATCCCATTGAAAACCTCTGGAATGTGATCAAGAGGAAGATGGATTTTCCAGAGCTGTATATATATATTTATATATTTATATTTATATCCAGGAGGTTGAGTTCCGTTATGAGGAGCAGTGAGTCCGTCCGTCCGTCCAGGTTGCAGCTGATGTCTCATCACCTCCAGCTGAGCCAGAATCTGCTCCGTTAACCCGTTAAACCTGACTTTCCTCATCAGCGGGGGGGTATATAGTACTGTGTGTGTGTGTGTGTGTGTTTGCAGGGGGTGTGTGTGGGCGTGTCCGTCAGCAGGTCGTCCTCTTTGATGCATCTCTGTTGTTGCTAGGCGACCGCTGAGGTCAATCAGAACGCCCCCCGGGGTAATTAAACAAGCCTCCGGGTCGCCGTGGTCGTTAACCAGAACCAGAGCGGCGGGCAGCAGGTCGGAGGATTACTGACCAACAAAGTCTCTGGTTCTGACAGACAGCTGCTTTCATTGAGTCTCTGCTGAGGAGCCTTTGAGCCGGGCACTAGAGCTCTGACTGCTGCAGACCTGAGTCACACTGAGCTGCTCCAGAGGGGAGAATTAAAATCATTTATTCAACACGTTAATGCATTTTTAGGTCGTAGCGGCTGGAATCTCTGAAAAATGGCAAAAACTGTCCGAAACTCCGAAAAATACCGGGAAAAAAATGAAAATGTTAGAAAAAAATGTCTGAAAAAAGTCCTAAAAATGTTGTAAAAGTGTCCAAAACAAGTCAAAGTAATACATGAAAAATGTCAGAAAATGTCTGACAAATGTTCGAATTTTTTTTTTTAAATCCAAAAATTGTCAGAAAAATGGGCTGTCAAAGTTAACGCGATAATAACACGTTAACGCAAATTCGTTTTAACTCCACTAATTTCTTTAACGTATTAACACAACTTGTGATTTTTAGGTTGTAGCGGATCAGTTTTAAAGCTAGAGTGAAGATCCTGATATCATCTGAAACTAAAGAACCATCAGTACCAACCATGTCAGTCTAGCTGGTCATGAAGGAGGTTAAATAACGCTCTGAACTTACACTAAACGTTGGAAAGGAAAAACTGTCATGTCCATTTAGAAAGGGGTCCCTTGACCTCTGACCTCCAGATCAGTGAATGTAAATGGGTTCTATGGGTACCCACGAGTCTCCCCTTTACAGACATGCACACTTTATGATCATCACATGCAGTTTGGGGCAAGTCATAGTTAAGTCTTTATGGATCCTGCAGGCTGATTTTAAGATATTCTAATATCCCCACGTAGTACTATAGTACACCACACTAGTACACCACACTAGTACACCACACTAGTGCACCACAATAGTACACCACACTAGTACACCACACTGGTACACCACACTAGTACACCACACTGGTACACCACACTAGTACACCACACTGGTACACCACACTGGTACACCACACTAGTACACCACACTAGTACACCACACTAGTGCACCACAATAGTACACCACACTAGTACACCACACTAGTGCACCACAATAGTACACCACACTAGTACACCACACTAGTACACCACACTAGTACACCACACTGGTACACCACACTGGTACACCACACTAGTACACCACACTAGTACACCACACTAGTGCACCACAATAGTACACCACACTAGTACACCACACTAGTGCACCACAATAGTACACCACACTAGTACACCACACTGGTACACCACACTAGTACACCACACTGGTACACCACACTAGTACACCACACTGGTACACCACACTAGTACACCACACTGGTACACCACACTAGTACACCACAGTAGTACACCACACTGGTACACCACACTAGTACACCACACTGGTACACCACACTAGTACACCACACTGGTACACCACACTGGTACACCACACTGGTACACCACACTAGTACACCACACTAGTACACCACACTGGTACACCACACTAGTACACCACACTGGTACACCACACTGGTACACCACACTGGAACACCACACTAGTACACCACACTGGTACACCACACTAGTACTAGTACACCACACTAGTACACCACCTAGTACACCACACTAGTACACCGCACTAGTACACCACACTAGTACACCACACTAGTACACTGGTACACCACACTAGTACACTAGTGCACCACATACTGTAGACGTACAGCTGGGGGCTCGTGGGGGTTCCTTGGTGGTTTATGGTCTCTGTATTATGGTCTGTGGTTAATGTGTGAGGCTGAAGGTGGTTTAGGAGTTGTAACCTGGTTTTGAGGTTTTCTGGTGGTTACTGGCAGCTGGCTGAGGGTTTCTGGGTATTTAGAGAGGGTTTTGGGGTATTTAAAGAGGGTTTCGGGGTATTTAAAGAGGTTTTTGGGGTATTTAGAGAGGGTTTCGGGGTATTTAAAGAGGGTTTCTGGGTATTTAGAGAGGGTTTCGGGGTATTTAAAGAGGGTTTCGGGGTATTTAAAGAGGGTTTCTGGGTATTTAGAGAGGGTTTTGGGGTATTTAAAGAGGGTTTCTGGGTATTTAAAGAGGGTTTCTGGGTATTTAAAGAGGATTTCTGGGTGTTTAAAGAGGGTTTTTGGGGTATTTAAAGAGGGTTTCTGGGTATTTTAAGAGGGTTTCTGGGTATTTAGAGAGGGTTTTGGGGTATTTAAAGAGGGTTTCTGGGTATTTAAAGAGGATTTCTGGGTGTTTAAAGAGGGTTTCTGGGTATTTAAAGAGGATTTCTGGGTGTTTAAAGAGAGTTTCGGGGTATTTAAAGAGGGTTTTTGGGGTATTTAAAGAGGGTTTCTGGGTATTTAAAGAGGATTTCTGGGTGTTTAAAGAGGGTTTCGGGGTATTTAAAGAGGGTTTTTGGGGTATTTAAAGAGGGTTTCTGGGTATTTTAAGAGGGTTTCTGGGTATTATGTAAGAGGACTTTTAGATCCTGTGTAAGGTGTTTTATAAATGTCTGGCTGCAGCTTGTTTAAAGTCCGGCTGAGATTGCAGCGTGTGGCGTTGGTGGGCGTGGTCGTCAGCGTGGACGTCCAGTTGAGAGCACGCTGCCGGCAGTCAGCCAACCGCCGCTGTTGTCCAACAAATCCTGCCGTCCGTCCGTCCCCCTGTTATTAGGATCCCAGCAGGAGGTGGGGGGGGTTAAGGGTTTAACATCTGTCCCAGTGAACAGCAGTTGGACCACCAGGTAGCCCACCTGTAGCCCCGCTGACGGCTAATTAGCTGCTAACTGCTGCCAGGCCTGGAGGCTGTTTATTACACGTCTGTCACCGTTAACTCTCACTTTATTTACCCTTAATCACGGGTTCTAGATGTCACCGTTAACTCTCACTTTATTTACCCTTAATCACGGGTTCTAGATGTCACCGTTAACTCTCCCGTTATCTATCCTTCAACACGGGTTCTAGATGCATTAATAGCAGCGAGGTCGTCAATATTAATCACAATATCCTGTAGAAATATTGATATGGTAGTCTTGTGTGTGTGTCCAGGGCCGGCTCCAGCCCTGATGGTTCCCTATAGGCAAAATTCCTATTTATTTTAATAAATAACTGTATTTATTATAATATAAATAAATAATTAATCCCTGATATTAATGGCTTGAAGGTGTTTGACCACAAGTTACACTTTTATTAACAAATAACGGCAGCTGGGCAGATGAAAAAGTGTGAGAAAGAGAGTTACAAGGGTGTTAAGTTTATTTATTTATTTATTTATATATTTATTTATATATTTATATATTTATTTATATATTTATTTATATATTTATTTATTTATTTATATATTTTATATATTTATATATTTATTTATATATTTATTATTTATTTATTTATTTGTTACTTAAATGCAGAAAATGAGGAAAGGCGCTCACAAGCATTTTTAAAAAACAATTATAATGATTATAATTATTTTTTAGTTGCGTCGAAGAACCGATATTGATAAGAAGTGAGATTTCATTGCAACGCCGTCACCCAGCAGCAGAGCTACGCCTCCACCATTTTGGACTGAAAGCGACTACCAGACGCCAGTAAAACGTCCTCCTAAAACGAACCGTAGAAAAGTCAAACTAAATTAGTTCTGTTCTATTATCATATTCTACTGTATATATAATATACTAAATATATCATATATCAATAATATTTTAATATAATAAGCCTTTTCAGTCCTAAACACCGGAGTTTCGTCTCTTTGCTTCTTTGGTTACGTGACAAATAAATCAGCGTTGACTTCTGGTTCCACAGCGGTCTCCTGGTGAAAGTCTGGTGTTTTTTAGACGCCCCCGTCCTCCTCATCCTCCTCGACCTCCTCGACCTCCTCGACCTCCTCGTCCTCCTCGACCTCCTCGACCTCCTCGTCCTCCTCGACCTCCTCGACCTCCTCGTCCTCCTCGTCCTCCTTGACCTCCTCCCTACGTGGCGTTTGTTGCTCTTTCTACTTCCTGGTTACGTGGATTACATACGAAGTGATTTGATGTGATATATATACGACTTACAGTGTGTTATTGTTAGTAGGTAAAGCTACCGACGGTGGATGAGAACTGTCTGAAATAGTGACTTTGTTAGGGACTATTTTCAGCGGTGGATTGATCTACATGCTCCGTGCTCTAGTGACTGTTGGTGTCAGCAGGACGGTGGATGAAACGGTGATCAGGTGGTGGATACGGAGCTGACCAAACATCACCGTTAAACTCCTATATGTCCATAAACCTGAAATACAGAACATACAGGTGTGAGTGTGTGTGTGTGTGTGTGTGTGTTAACCTGCCTGGTTAATCCGGAGTGTGTTCGTCCCCCGCCGAGATGAACTAAAGACAACAGGCTGGAACGCCTGACTTCTGCACAGGAGGTCACTGCACACACACACACACACACACACACACACACACACATTAACTACCCCCCTCAAAACAAAAACATGGACACACAGGACCTGAAACGCCCCCCCGAACACACATACACACTCACAAAACCATGCATGCATGAACACACACACACATCAGTCTACCTGTGCGTGTGTGTGTGTGTGTGTGGCTGGCCGTTGGCCTTGTGCTGCTAAGCTTCCTTTACGTCCACAATGGCGTCCTGCTGAGAGCTCAGGACCAATTAAAGCGCAGAGAGAGAGAGAGAGAGAGCGCCTCTAACCTCGCTCGCCCAGGGCGCCGTCACAGACTGAGGGGACGAACCAGCTGGTTCACATGATGCAGACGTCAAGACGCAGAAATAGATTCTCATTAGTGTGTCTTAAGATTTCTAAATATAGTTTTTAATGTCAGAATGGATATATCTGCTTCATGTGAGTCTCTGTGGAGCTAGAAGGAAGTTACCGCTTTTATTATGGTAGTCTGAGTAAGGTGACGTCATATCCGTTCCGTATCCGTCAACCAAAACAAACCTCAGAGAGTGTAAAACGTTGGAGGGTCGTCGTGGATACGACCTGCACCCTCCCATGTTAAATCCAGCGTGGTAAACACTACACATCCAGTAAAGGATGGAAACACTTTGGGTTTCACACATTGACAGGAAAAGCAGAGCTACACAGAGCAGAGCTAAAGCTGCATGCTAACTTCTAAGAAAGGCCCAAATAAGTCCGAAAATAAGTCCGAACAGAGGCTGAAATAAGTCTGAAAAAAATTCGAAATAAGACTTCAAATTTAAGCCGAAATATGTCCAAAAAAAGGCCAACAAAATGCCAAAGTATGTCCGAAATATGGCCCAAATGATATCCAAAAATGAAGAAATTTGTTCAAACAAAAGTCCAAAATATGTCAGAAAATGGCTGATATAAGTCTGAATAAAAGACAAGTGGAACTACGTCCGGCCAAAACCAACATGGCGATGGCCAAAAACCAAGATGGTGGTCGCTGCTTGGGTCACCCACAATGACTGCTATGTCTGTTTCTATGCTGATGATTCCATCCTGTATGCTATCAGTTCTCCAGGTTACACTTTAGTGTTTGACAAACCTTCAGGCCTGCTTACTTATTTAAAGCTTGTTCTAAACTCCTAAAAGACAAGACCGTGAAGCTGCCTTCAATGGAAACCTCACCTCTCAGAAACATAACTTTGGTATTTAAACTCTCAATCTTCCAGCTCCTGAGGGAAATATCTGTTGAATCTCTTAAGATTGTATTTCACTTCATCCTGAGTTTCGTTCAGATATTTGTCAGCGCTTTTAACGGTCTCAACGTCACCTTTTCACCTTCACTTCTTAAAAAAAGCCGCTGTTGTTACATTTGACAACAACATAAAATCACTGGCTGTTAAATAATGAGATTATGTTCAACATGAGTGACAGCTAATGATAGGTTACTAACGCCGCTAACAGTAGAGAGGAGTCGGGTGTCGCCGGGCAGCATGCCTCCCACTGTTCTCCCAACAATACACCGACACTCACCTGGTGACATCACCGGCCGCCGGGCCCTCTCATTGGCTGCCTGCGGGGTCACAAGGCGCTCAGCAGAGGTCGGAGTGTGTGGGAGTGTGTAGGTGTGTGTGGGTGAGAGTGTGCCACCACTGAAGCGTTGTAAAGGTTTTTGTTGTGTTGGGACAAAGCGTTCTCTCTGGTTAGTGAAGTGTGAAGAGAGATTTAATACTTCCTCCTGTAAGTGTGTGTGTTAACATCATCCATCCATCCATCTATCCATCCATCCATCCATCCATCCATTCATTCATCCATTCATTCATCCATCCATCCATCCATCTATCCATCCATCCATTCATTCATCCATTCATTCATCCATCCATCCATCCATCCATCCATCCATCCATCCATCCATCCATCCATTTAGTTTAGCTCATGATCCATGGTAAAAATAGGTTGACACTCATGATGTTTTTACTAAACGTAATCACTTAGCTTAGTTTTATTTCCTTTTTTGTGTGTTTTCATTTACAACGTTAACCACGTGTTTAAAACTGCAACCGTAATGTGGGAGAATATAAATGCCCCTCTAAACGTCATCATGAATGCAGTTGAGTTGTATGGGAGACAGAGTTGAATAATGTGACTGTACAGATAATTGACTCTCTAAATGAGGCTTTAGTGGGAAGCTCTTCTCTGAAATATACCAAACAAGCAGTTAATATAAACTGAAAGGTAACTCTGCAGTGCTTAACATTTAAATATTAACAGATATAATATGTTGTAGAACAAAACAATATTTTCTGCATTTATTGAGACTTTTGTGAGGAAATAAATTTGAGGAATCTGAAGAGGTGGAGCTCCAGGGTTTAGGACTGTGAACGTCTTTGAGCAAGGCACTGATTGGACCCTCCACCTTTCAGAAAGCAGGTTGAAGTCCTGGACTGACTGACTGTCTGTCTGACTGTCTGTCTGACTGTCTGACTGTCTGACTGTCTGACTGACTGTCTGTCTGACTGTCTGTCTGACTGACTGACTGACTGACCGACCGTCCGACTGTCTGTCTGACTGACTGACTGACTGACTGTCTGACTGACTGTCTGACTGTCTGACTGACTGTCTGACTGACTGACTGACTGACTGACCGACCGTCCGACTGTCTGTCTGACTGACTGACTGACTGACTGTCTGACTGACTGTCTGTCTGACTGTCTGACTGACTGTCTGACCGACTGTCTGACCGACCGACCGACCGACCGTCCGACTGTCTGTCTGACTGACTGACTGACTGACCGACTGTCTGACCGACCGACTGACCGACCGTCCGTCCGTCCGTCCGTCCGACTGTCTGACTGTCTGACTGACTGACTGACCGACCGACTGACTGACCGACTGACTGACCGACTGACTGCTGGTTTGTTGTTCTCTCTGCAGGTTCCCTCCACTCCACAAACTAATCTGGTTTAATCCCAACAGGAATCCAGCAAACTAACGCCTCTAAACCTCAAATCTGATCACACAACTTTTCATTACTTCCATATTAGAGCTGTGCTGTAAGACGGCTGGATTTAACACAGCGGCTAATGTCCCCAAAACAGCCCCCAATACCTCAGTGTGTGTGCACACGAGTCATTAAAACAACAGACTAACAGTATTCAGACCTGCTAGCCTCCCGTACCAATAAACACAACTTTACTAGAGATGTTGTTCTGTGGGTGGTGCTAGAGTTAGATAAAAGTAATGGGTAAACAGTTGTAATGGCTTCTAGAGACAAGAACAAGAATATTTATTAAAGTGAATGTGAGCCTTTAGAAAGGGAGTAATCTGAGCTCTTGTCTCTGTATAAATACTTTATACATACATTCTGTTAATATGCTGTAAAATCAAAACATGTGGATCAGTGCAGCTATAAACTGTCTGCTCTTATTCCCCTTTTGTTTTCACATGGTATTAATGTAAAGCTGCATTTATAGTATAAAAAGAACTCAAACGTAATCTCTACTGTTCTCTGTCAGCATCCGTGAAGATGAGCAGAAGAATCAGAGAGCTGTGATGTCATGGCGGGACAAATCGTGGTTACTCTGAGGGCGACGGCGGTCTGGTAAGTCCTCACACACACACACACACACACACACACACACACACACACACACACACAGACGTTATCCCCTGAAAGGCCGAATGCAGCAGCCGCCTCTAAAGCAGCCAAACACGGAGTAGAAAAGGCTGAGAGGAGGACTGTTGGTGGCTGTTGTGTCTCTAAACCAAATACCGAGTGTCTGAACAGCAGCCAAGCCTGAAGGGGCAACCGGCGAGCCAACAACGCTGGTCGTCACGGTAACAGTAGTAGTAGTAATAGTAAGAAGAAGAAGCCCAACTATTCAGGGATTTCACAGAGATGTTTCATGTTTCTCAGTCAAATATCAAACAACAATATGTGGTGAAAATATGTGGAAGATTAAAACAAAATATGATCATCTAATAAATGCTGATATATTATTATAGATTAAACTAGCAGCAGTTTATTAAATCATTAAAATGAGCTCCACCTTTACCAGCTGCAATGTTAAAGTGATGAACACAAAAAAATCCCTGAAATAGCAGAAAAATATTAAAATAGCAGAAAAATATTAGTAAATATCAAATATTTTTTGGAATATCCAAAATAATATCAGTAAAATATCCCAAAATATATTACTAAAATATCCTTAAAATACAAGTAAAATATAAAAAAAATGCAAAGGGAAAATTGTGCATAAATAAATAAATGCATAAATATGTAATTAAATAAATAAATACATATATACATTTAAAGATAAATATAAAAAATAAAAGAAGTACAAAAATAAATAATTAATCAAAAAGAAATTAATGAATAAAAAAATGCAAAAATAAATACATAAATAAAGAAAACGGAAAATTAAACAGAAGAGTAAATAAATAAGTGGAATTAATACGATGATAAATAAATAAAGAAGCAAATTAAAACAGAAATTTATGTCACATTATATACATTAATTAACGACTACATTTAATCTTAATATTATTTTTGCTACATTTAATGACATTCATTTATTTATTTATTATTGATTTTGGCATGTTCTGTCCTCCATAGAAACTGTCCTACTACACACACAAACCAGTAATATATAAAATGTACAATACAGAGATGAAAGAGGAAATAAATGATCAACTAAATAAATGAAGAAATGAAGGATTCAGCTGTAGACGTGAGAACGAGTTTAAAAGTTTCTATTTTTAGAAAAGTTAGAGAGTGAGGTTGTTTAGTTCGACGGTTAAAGTCAGACGGTCCTCACAGGTACACAAGTTAAACTGTGTGTGTGTTCGGTAGCGGTGTCTCTTGTCGCCGTAGCGATGGAACCAGGCCAGTGTCCCCAGTGAGCGCGCTCAGACCAGAGTGAAATCCACCAATCAGAGAGCTGCTGTCCCGTCGCAGGGGGCCGCTGGCATCAATCAGGTCCACAGATACCTGCCAATAACACACACACACACACATACACACACGCACACACGCACACACACACACACACACACACACACACACACACACTTTGTTTACTGGTTTTACTGGATGAGTCCTCGTTCAGTCAGCAGCCAATCAGAGGAGGCAGAATGTCAGAGTGATGTCAGCTGAGACATGGCGGGGTTAAAGGGTCAGCTGACCTGTTGTTTGGGTTTTATTTGTTCAGTTTTTGGTGATTTCTGTCTCTGAGGCGGTGGTGGAAGAAGTTCTCCTTTAGTTTTCTAACCCTAAAGTACAACCAGGTCAAAATACTCCGTTACATGTCAAAGTCCAGAAGTACTTTGTATGTCCAGTGGAGACCTCTTCTAGTGATCACGTCTGTCCGGGTCAGAAGCCGATGATTAGTAGGACTTAATTTTTGTTGTAGTGCATCATTTCTCATGCAGATTAGCATTGAAATGACATTTGTATATTAATTACATGAATATAAAGTAATGAAACGGACCGCTTCGCTATAATCTGCCTTTTCCCTGAACGAGGGTGAGTTGTTGGCATTGGCGTTGGCGTTGGCATTGGTATTGGTGTTGGCGTTGGCGTTTTTGCCCGTCTCTGCAGCGTGACAGTGCATGCAGAACGGCGCCCTTTGCCCGGGTTTCTCGCTTGCTCTCCCGGTAGCGGCACGGAGGGAGACGGGCGCTGGTCTGCATGTGTACCGCAGAGCCGTTTAAGGATCGTAAATAGTTTCACTTTGGGGGCGTTATGTGACGAAGCATTATTAATCCACTGGGCGACTTTCCTTTTCCCGTCATGATATCAATGTGCACGCAGCAGACAGTAAAAAAACAAAAAAATCGACCAATGTTAGTCTGACGTAGTTTTAAAATGTTGTTCCAGATGTTTTCATGTATGAAAAGAGCCCAGATGAAGCCTGTAGGTGGACTACTGGATTACTATCAGCAGATTATTGAAACAGCGTCTGTAGAGGAGTGATTCGTGTAGCTGTGATCACTGTAAGAGGTTTCCACTGTGATCCAATAAAGAAACTATCAAAGTGTACACGCAGCACACAGCCCTGATTCCTGTCACAGTAAACAAACAGATAACTAACGTCGACTACAGGCCGACGCCACCGTGAAGGTTATCAGATAGCGGCGTTACTTTGATTGAGAGTTTCAGCAGTTTGGTTGAATTCTCGCTCTAGCTGCTCTTCATAAGAAGAATCATTGATATCAATACCGATGAGTCTGGACAGCAGCGTCAGAGTCTTGGTATTCACAGTGTGATCCTAGGAGACACACACACACACACACACAGTGACAGTAAAGGCCATCCGTCCTGTCGGGGTGTCCTTGACGAGCTGCTGGACTGTGACCTGTCACAGGTTCGATCGAATGACAGACGCTGCTGTCAACAACAACCTGTGTGTGTGAGCTGCATGTCTGAGTGACATCAGGTCACAAACATCTATTCTACTGGTAGTATAATACTAATAATAGTAATATACCCTGATCTTTATCTGACTCTGAGTCTGTGTTTAAACTCACTGTGGCCTCCTGAGTAACAACAACATCTATCTTTATAGATCATTATAGATACAGACTTTTGTATAAATGAAAGGTTGTTTTATGATTATTAGTTATACATGTACAAATATAATTTTGACTACCTCAGGGTCCCAACCGGGGGTCCGGGCCCCCTTTAGGGGCTCCTTAAACCTCCGCTTTAAGGTGTCAGTTCTTAAGCTTATTACACAAATATAGAATGTAGTGACAGTAATGTGTGAGCTGATGTTTAGGTTGTGATTGTACCTGTGCAGGTAGCAGGTGTGGACGCTCTTCTCATGTTTCCTGTTGGCTGAACTCACACATTTTTAAACATCTCTCAATGTTTGCAGCGGCGGTGTCGTCTTTCTAATCCCAGCAGGGTGGGCCGGCGTCGCTGTTCTTGGTTTGACGGTAAAAACCTTTAAAATCCTGCACAGATCCTGACTTGGCCCGCGGAACGCCGCCATCCATCAAACACTCTGAAATGTGGTCGAGGCTGCTGTCAGCCGTCGGCTCACGTCGAGCCGCCGCCGCCGCCTTCATCTCCTGCCAGTGGCCGCCAACCGCCCGCTGATTACAGCGTCGTGTTTGCTTTTAACCTTGTGTACCTTTTTAAACTGTCACGTCTTTAAACGTCACCGATCCCACATGTCGGCGTCACATTATCAGACGGGCAGAAATACTTAAAGGAGTGTTTCTCTGACGCTGATGTCAGATCACTGCCGAGATAACGGAGATGTTAAAGTGTCTTCTGATCAAACAGATTAGACCAGAGTAGTTTAATGTGACAGTGAAGGACGTGGAAAGTGTAACCGCTGTCAGTCGAGTCAGTTTGTTCGTTTAAAGACGAGAGAGAGGCAGGACGTCTGTCTCCGCTCACACAGGACAGATTAAAGTCACATTTCATCCTCGAAAAAATCTGATCTATACGTATTAAAGCTGAGAAGATTCACCTCCAGTATCTACTGAGACTCTGGTGGATCCAATGAGCCCAACTGGATTCATGTGTGATGATGTTAGTCCCCATAGGAGACATTTCATTGACATCACTGTATAAAATGACCTGTGGTGACCTCTAGGATAATCACAGCCTCATGAAACTCTACAGCCACAAACTAGAGACCTAGAGCATTCAGAGGATGGATGGATCAGACTAGAGACCTAGAGCATTCAGAGGATGGATGGATCAAACTAGAGACCTAGAGTATTCAGAGGATGGATGGATCAGACTAGAGGTCTAGAGCATTCAGAGGATGGATGGATCAAACTAGAGACCTAGAGCATTCAGAGGATGGATGGATCAGACTAGAGACCTAGAGCATTCAGAGGATGGATGGATCAGACTAGAGACCTAGAGCATTCAGAGGATGGATGGATCAAACTAGAGACCTAGAGCATTCAGAGGATGGATGGATCAGACTAGAGACCTAGAGCATTCAGAGGATGGATGGATCAGACTAGAGACCTAGAGCATTCAGAGGATGGATGGATCAGACTAGAGACCTAGAGCATTCAGAGGATGGATGGATCAGACTAGAGACCTAGAGCATTCAGAGGATGGATGGATCAGACTAAAGACCTAGAGCATTCAGAGGATGGATGGCTTTCCTAGCTAGATTGACAATAAGGGGGTTTCTGAGCAGTTCACACAACACAAGTGCTCGCCGTCCAATCGCCCAAAAAATGTTGCAGAAATCTCCAAAATGTTAAAAGTTTTTGATCCCAAATCACAGCATGTCTTTTTCTCTGGTGTTCCTCAAGGTCTTGGTGTCTTAATGTGGTATTCTGGAGGGATTATTGATCATTTATATCAATTCTCCAGTGGTAAAAAAATGGTTAAATTTAGCACCAAATCTGTGGAACAAATGTTATCAACTCAAAAATGTCTGCAACAACTTGCGAGACATAATAGAGCATGGGGATGGTTTATTTCTTGACACACAGTGCTGAGCTGCATCTCAGATTAATCTTCAGGTTTCCAGCTTTCAGATGATGTTCACCACTTCTATGTGACATCTACTGTTGACCTGCTATCTCCCCCTAAAGACCCTCTGAACCCCCCTAAAGACCCCCTGGACCCCCCTTAAGAAGAGGTCTATTGTGGTTCTCAGAGAGTTAATGTGAACACATGAGAGCTGTACTGTGCTGCCTCTCTGTGTTTACAGATGGAACTGCAGGGCTGAATGTGAAAGAAAGAAAGGTTTAGAATAATATAATATGTATGTTTCTACCTACTCTGTCTCTTCATCCATGTGGACACATCGTGTCCTTCATCATTCAGTAAACCAGTAAAATGTCCAGATGTCCTTTTTAATTGATTTCTGTTTGTGTCCCTGCAGGGCTGAGGGGACGGAGGAAAGTGTCTGACCATCAGCTCGTCCTGGACCGACAGACTCCCAGGGGATGCTGGGAAATAGGAAGAGAGGTGTGTTTATCTCTGTGCTGATTGGCTGGCTGCTTCCCTTTGTTTGTTTACTCAGTAATGAGCCAATCACACGGCTCATTGACACACACACACACAGTAATTAGGTGGATAATGTGTGTGTGATGTGAACCAGCTGGTAAAGCAGAAATAAACTCCATCTGGACATGAAGATCTCCACACGTTGGTAGCTGAATATTTCCTCAACTGATCAAAGGTGTAAAAACACTGAAGTCCAGCTGGAGGTTCATCACAGACACGACGTGGAAGAACAAACAACATCCTGATGATTTCTCTTTTATTACGACGCGTTCACACCAAGTGCAAAGCAAACTTTTCGTGCGGTGCTGTTACATATAAAGTCATCGAAAAGAGGCGACTAGACACGTCACGAACACGCAAAATTTGCGAATACACGGGAGTTTAAATATATCAACTCGAGCGAGAAAACTCGCAAATGCCAATCAGCGTTGAGATCCTCCTGTCGGAAAAATGTCAGAAAAAAACCCAAGAAAGTCTGAAAAATTTCTCAAAAATTGTCCAAAAAAGTCCAGCAAATGTCTAAAAAATGGTTGAAAAAGCCAGAAAAAATGTCCCCAAAAAGTCCTGAAAATGTCCAAAAATTGTCTATAAAAAAAGTCCAGAAAATGTGTGTATTCACGAGAGTTGAAATATTTCAACTGAAGCAAGAAATTCTTGTGATGCTGTGCAGTGAAAGCCTATCAGCGTTGAGATCCTCCTCCTGTCTAAAAAATGTCCAAGAAAAAGTCTGAAAAAGTCAAAAAAAAGTCCCGAAAATGGTCAGAAAAGTTTCCAAAAAAACTCAAAAATTATCCCAAAAATGTTCGAAAAAAAGTCAGAAGAAAGTCTGAAAAAATAAAGAAATAAATGTTGTATGTGTCTGTGGTCACCCGGAGCTACAATAGTCCATCATCTCTGTCCAGAGAGCAGAAACCACAGACTGTCTCTGGTAGAAACAACAACGTCTCTAGATGACGTCATGTTGAGTGTTGATGGAGCAGCTGCAGAGCCTGGCTCTGATCCATCCAGACTCCATTAAGAGACTCCACCAATAAGCATTCTAAAAGTTGCCTGCTTGCCGTCATGGTAACAGACCTGACAAAGCATGAATTCAGACTTTTTACTAATCAGCATCATGATGTAGTTATTTCAGCATCATTTTGATCTGTTTATTGATATTAAATCACAGCTCAATCTGATTATTTTGGGTTCCGCAGTAGAGACGTGTGGCTGCTAGATACAGTCAGTGTAATGACGCTGTATGTGAATACAGCTCGCTGCCGGGTGACGTTATGAACCCAGACACAACAGCGTTTGGTTTTCTGACATATCTGGGACTTCACCAACATGTACAAAGCAGCTACAGTGGTTCTTTCTTCCATGGTTGATAGAGGAAAGAGAAGTTGTTGGTATCTATGGAGACGAGCTTCTCCTCCTCTTCGGTGCGTCTAGAGCGAATGAACATAGATGATACCGGCGGTCCGACCTGCGTGAGTAAAACGTGGCAAAAATCCACTTTGTTCTTGGTGTGAATGCAACATGAGCTTTATGCAAATGATGCGCGATGACGTTAGCAGCTTTTGGAGCTAGCAGTAGCTACTTTCATTGGAAAAGAGTCGTCAACGCTGCTCAGGACGCTGTTTTCGGTTTTCCTCGGCTTTGTGCCGTAAATGGAGCCCGTCTGTGACGTCACCATGTCCACAGATCTTAAATATGACTTGGTGAGCACAGTGTTGTCGTATTAAACAAGGATGATACATTACAGAGGATACACAGCGTTGGGTTCAACGTCTCTTCAGTTTCAGAGCTTCAGGCAGCAGCTGATGGATTTCACAGGTGTGGGTTGTGTTGCTGTGTGGGACGGGTCGACTCCCGGACACAACCAGGAAGTCATGACTGAGACATTTAGATGGAAGTGAGAGGGAGCTCCTGCTGGGAATCCCCCCCACCATAACCACCGCAGCCTGTATGTTTTAAATAAATCCTTTTCCGTCGGCCTGTCCAGCAGCTTCCATTATCACAGACACTCAAAACAAGCGCTCCTCCGTCTGCGGAGACTTCATTATGTTTGTTTCCGTCTGTTGACCACATCAGGTGAAGAAGGAGACGTTCATAGAGGCAGACTGAAGGAGCGTGCAGAGTCGTGCTAAAAGGCCCTTTAGAGCAGGAATCAAACCGGAGACCTTTTTGCCTCATGACCAGTGAGCAACTCAAGACAATGCTGAAGTGCCTTACACCGGCCAAAAAACCAAGACGGCGACGGCCAAAAACCAGGATGGCGGCGGCCAAAAAACCAAGATGGGGATAACTACTAAGTTTGCTATTTGCTGCTGTACAGATAGCAGGTGTACGGCAGGGTTATAGAGTTTATTTGGCTCTCAGCTGCCCGCTGTGACAGAAGACAACGCTCAACAGACTAAAACCCAAACAGTCCAGCGAGGCGGCGTGCCAGCCGGTCCGATGTGAAGCACAGAGAGTTAAATGTCAGAGTAAACAGAGAGGTTGAGGAAAGCTGGAGGACGGCGGGAGACATCCAGGGGGAATCCTGAAGGCTTGACTTGGCCAAGAGAAGCTTCGCTCACGAGATGTGAGTCATCTGACCTCTGAGAATCACCAGGTGGGATCTTTACGTCATGACTGCAGAGTCAGCAGGACGGAGGACTGACGGGACCTGGACCTGGACCGGGACCGGACCGGAGGGTTTACGGGTCAAATCCTGCAGGGAAACTGATGAGCAACACTTTCTTTTCCTCTTTGAGAACTGAGAGCGAGCCAGTTTCGGTCCTTTACGGCCGGCCTGTATGGACCGGTCTGAGCCAGCACTGGCAGCAGGATGAATGAATGAATAATGACTTAATGAACATTAACATCTCATCAGAGTTGTCCGGTGATTGTTGGTAAACCTCTCTGGATGAACCGGTTTCTTTAATCTTTAATCGTAGGTGTAAACAACCTCCTTCACCTTGACACCTGGTTGTGACGTTGTGCTTTTTGGCTCCACGCGTCCTCTCCATGGACGTTGCTTTGGGTGATGGTGTTGTCCCCGTTGCCACGGTGATGTTAGGGAGGACGCTGAGTCATGACTCAGCTGTAGCTCTATTTATTTCTCACCTTAATAGCAGGTTATGTGATTTTAAACTTTAGCATTAAACTCTTCTGATTCCTGTCCAGCCTCAGCAGCCAAGTCAGAGCTCAGAGACACTCAGCTGACAGCTAGCAGAGCCGCTAGCAGAGACTCTTATAGAGAGTGGATCTGGACTCAGAGGTGTTTACAGGACAGAGGTGGGATGTAACTAAGTACTCTACTTAAGTTCACATTTAAGGTCATGAAGATATTTTCACACGAAACCTATGAATGAACTAAATAATGATCTTCTGCTCGGAGGGTTTTGGAACTTGGAGGCCTCTTTTGTCTAAAGTTTTAATTTTTGAACTTTCTTATTTCTGTTTCGACAGCAGGGGGGGGGGGCATGACATCAGCTGGAGCAGAGGAGGTCGTCACTAATTAAAGGGCGAGCGGACAGAGTGTGTTTCTTTCCGTCATTATTAGCGTGTTAGCTGCAGCGTCATTACTATTATTAACCCAGGTGTGTTTTCTCAATGACCCAATCCTCCGTCCTCCATGAACGGAGCGAAGCATGAATGAGCGGAGGGATGGAGGTCGAGGTCGTCCGGTCCCCCGAGGGGGACGCCGACCGTGGGGGGAGAGGGCCTTGTCGCCCATGGCAACGCCAAAACACAAAGAAGAAGAAACAATAATAATCCACGACGACAAACTGAACCTCCGTCAGCAACAGGAAGAGATCAACTCTGAGTTTAAAGTTAGAATCAGTCAGTGGGCCTTTGTGTGTCTGACAGCGTGGCGAGGTAGAGCGTGAAAGTATTCTAAATATAGCGTCCGCTTAGGAGGTTCAAATCCGTTTTACTGCTGCTCCCGTACTCAGCACTTTACCTCGCCGTCAAACGGCCCTTTACCTCGCCGTCAGACGGCCCTTTACCTCGCCGTCAGACGGCCCTTTACCTCGCCATCAAACGGCCCGTTACATCCCCGTCAGACGGCCCGTTACCTCCCCGTCAGACGGCCCTTTACCTCGCCGTCAAACGGCCCTTTACCTCGCCATCAAGCGGCCCGTTACCTCCCCGTCAGACGGCCCTTTACCTCCCCGTCAGACAGCCCTTTACCTCGCCATCAAACGGCCCGTTACCTCCCCGTCAGACAGCCCTTTACCTCGCCATCAAGCAGCCCGTTACCTCCCCGTCAGACGGCCCTTTACCTCGCCATCAAACGGCCCGTTACCTCCCCGTCAGACGGCCCTTTAGCTCCCCGTCAGACAGCCCTTTACCTCGCCATCAAACGGCCCGTTACCTCCCTGTCAGACAGCCCGTTACCTCGCCATCAAACGGCCCGTTACCTCCCCGTCAGACGGCCCTTTACCTCGCCGTCAAACGGCCCTTTACCTCGCCATCAAGCGGCCCGTTACCTCCCCGTCAGACGGCCCTTTACCTCCCCGTCAGACAGCCCGTTACCTCCCCGTCAGACAGCCCTTTACCTCGCCATCAAGCGGCCCGTTACCTCCCCGTCAGACGGCCCTTTACCTCGCCATCAAATGGCCCGTTACCTCCCCGTCAGACGGCCCTTTAGCTCCCCGTCAGACAGCCCTTTACCTCGCCATCAAACAGCCCGTTACCTCCCTGTCAGACAGCCCTTTACCTCGCCATCAAGCGGCCCGTTACCTCCCTGTCAGACGGCCCTTTACCTCCCCGTCAGACAGCCCGTTACCTCGCCATCAAACGGCCCGTTACCTCCCCGTCAGACAGCCCTTTACCTCGCCATCAAGCGGCCCGTTACCTCCCCGTCAGACAGCCCTTTACCTCGCCATCAAGCAGCCCGTTACCTCCCCGTCAGACGGCCCTTTACCTCGCCATCAAACGGCCCGTTACCTCCCCGTCAGACGGCCCTTTAGCTCCCCGTCAGACAGCCCTTTACCTCGCCATCAAATGGCCCGTTACCTCCCTGTCAGACAGCCCTTTACCTCGCCATCAAGCGGCCCGTTACCTCCCCGTCAGACGGCCCTTTACCTCCCCGTCAGACAGCCCTTTACCTCGCCATCAAATGGCCCGTTACCTCCCTGTCAGACAGCCCTTTACCTCGCCATCAAACGGCCCGTTACCTCCCCGTCAGACAGCCCTTTACCTCGCCATCAAGCGGCCCGTTACCTTCCCATCAGACAGCCCTTTACCTCGCCATCAAATGGCCCTTTACCTCGCCGTCAGACGGCCCTTTACCTCCCCGTCAGACGGCCCTTTAGCTCCCCATCAGACAGCCCTTTACCTCGCCATCAAACGGCCCGTTACCTCCCTGTCAGACAGCCCGTTACCTCGCCATCAAACGGCCCGTTACCTCCCCGTCAGACGGCCCTTTACCTCGCCGTCAAACGGCCCTTTACCTCGCCATCAAGCGGCCCGTTACCTCCCCGTCAGACGGCCCTTTACCTCCCCGTCAGACAGCCCGTTACCTCCCCGTCAGACAGCCCTTTACCTCGCCATCAAGCGGCCCGTTACCTCCCCGTCAGACGGCCCTTTACCTCGCCATCAAATGGCCCGTTACCTCCCCGTCAGACGGCCCTTTAGCTCCCCGTCAGACAGCCCTTTACCTCGCCATCAAACGGCCCGTTACCTCCCCGTCAGACAGCCCTTTACCTCGCCATCAAGCGGCCCGTTACCTCCCCGTCAGACAGCCCTTTACCTCGCCATCAAGCGGCCCGTTACCTCCCCGTCAGACAGCCCTTTACCTCGCCATCAAATGGCCCTTTACCTCGCCGTCAGACGGCCCTTTACCTCGCCATCAGACGGCCCGTTACCTCCCCGTCAGACGGCCCTTTAGCTCCCCGTCAGACAGCCCTTTACCTCGCCATCAAACGGCCCGTTACCTCCCTGTCAGACAGCCCTTTACCTCGCCATCAAGCGGCCCGTTACCTCCCCGTCAGATGGCCCTTTACCTCCCCGTCAGACAGCCCGTTACCTCGCCATCAAACGGCCCGTTACCTCCCCGTCAGACAGCCCTTTACCTCGCCATCAAGAGGCCCGTTACCTCGCCATCAAGCGGCCCGTTACCTCCCCGTCAGACAGCCCTTTACCTCGCCATCAAGCAGCCCGTTACCTCCCCGTCAGACGGCCCTTTACCTCGCCATCAAACGGCCCGTTACCTCCCCGTCAGACGGCCCTTTAGCTCCCCATCAGACAGCCCTTTACCTCGCCATCAAACGGCCCGTTACCTCCCTGTCAGACAGCCCGTTACCTCGCCATCAAACGGCCCGTTACCTCCCCGTCAGACGGCCCTTTACCTCGCCGTCAAACGGCCCTTTACCTCGCCATCAAGCGGCCCGTTACCTCCCCGTCAGACGGCCCTTTACCTCCCCGTCAGACAGCCCGTTACCTCCCCGTCAGACAGCCCTTTACCTCGCCATCAAGCGGCCCGTTACCTCCCCGTCAGACGGCCCTTTACCTCGCCATCAAATGGCCCGTTACCTCCCCGTCAGACGGCCCTTTAGCTCCCCGTCAGACAGCCCTTTACCTCGCCATCAAACAGCCCGTTACCTCCCTGTCAGACAGCCCTTTACCTCGCCATCAAGCGGCCCGTTACCTCCCTGTCAGACGGCCCTTTACCTCCCCGTCAGACAGCCCGTTACCTCGCCATCAAACGGCCCGTTACCTCCCCGTCAGACAGCCCTTTACCTCGCCATCAAGCGGCCCGTTACCTCCCCGTCAGACAGCCCTTTACCTCGCCATCAAGCGGCCCGTTACCTCCCCGTCAGACGGCCCTTTACCTCGCCATCAAACGGCCCGTTACCTCCCCGTCAGACGGCCCTTTAGCTCCCCGTCAGACAGCCCTTTACCTCGCCATCAAATGGCCCGTTACCTCCCTGTCAGACAGCCCTTTACCTCGCCATCAAGCGGCCCGTTACCTCCCCGTCAGACGGCCCTTTACCTCCCCGTCAGACAGCCCGTTACCTCGCCATCAAACGGCCCGTTACCTCCCCGTCAGACAGCCCTTTACCTCGCCATCAAGCGGCCCGTTACCTCCCCGTCAGACAGCCCTTTACCTCGCCATCAAGCGGCCCGTTACCTCCCCGTCAGACGGCCCTTTACCTCGCCATCAAACGGCCCGTTACCTCCCCGTCAGACGGCCCTTTAGCTCCCCGTCAGACAGCCCTTTACCTCGCCATCAAATGGCCCGTTACCTCCCTGTCAGACAGCCCTTTACCTCGCCATCAAGCGGCCCGTTACCTCCCCGTCAGACGGCCCTTTACCTCCCCGTCAGACAGCCCGTTACCTCGCCATCAAACGGCCCGTTACCTCCCCGTCAGACAGCCCTTTACCTCGCCATCAAGCGGCCCGTTACCTCCCCGTCAGACAGCCCTTTACCTCGCCATCAAGCAGCCCGTTACCTCCCCGTCAGACGGCCCTTTACCTCACCATGAAACGGCCCGTTACCTCCCCGTCAGACGGCCCTTTAGCTCCCCGTCAGACAGCCCTTTACCTCGCCATCAAACGGCCCGTTACCTCCCTGTCAGACAGCCCGTTACCTCGCCATCAAACGGCCCGTTACCTCCCCGTCAGACGGCCCTTTACCTCGCCGTCAAACAGCCCTTTACCTCGCCATCAAGCGGCCCGTTACCTCCCCGTCAGACGGCCCTTTACCTCCCCGTCAGACAGCCCGTTACCTCCCCGTCAGACAGCCCTTTACCTCGCCATCAAGCGGCCCGTTACCTCCCCGTCAGACGGCCCTTTACCTCGCCATCAAATGGCCCGTTACCTCCCCGTCAGACGGCCCTTTAGCTCCCCGTCAGACAGCCCTTTACCTCGCCATCAAACAGCCCGTTACCTCCCTGTCAGACAGCCCTTTACCTCGCCATCAAGCGGCCCGTTACCTCCCTGTCAGACGGCCCTTTACCTCCCCGTCAGACAGCCCGTTACCTTGCCATCAAACGGCCCGTTACCTCCCCGTCAGACAGCCCTTTACCTCGCCATCAAGCGGCCCGTTACCTCCCCGTCAGACAGCCCTTTACCTCGCCATCAAGCGGCCCGTTACCTCCCCGTCAGACGGCCCTTTACCTCGCCATCAAACGGCCCGTTACCTCCCCGTCAGACGGCCCTTTAGCTCCCCGTCAGACAGCCCTTTACCTCGCCATCAAATGGCCCGTTACCTCCCTGTCAGACAGCCCTTTACCTCGCCATCAAGCGGCCCGTTACCTCCCCGTCAGACGGCCCTTTACCTCCCCGTCAGACAGCCCGTTACCTCGCCATCAAACGGCCCGTTACCTCCCCGTCAGACAGCCCTTTACCTCGCCATCAAACGGCCCGTTACCTCCCCGTCAGACAGCCCTTTACCTCGCCATCAAACGGCCCGTTACCTTCCCGTCAGACAGCCCTTTACCTCGCCATCAAATGGCCCTTTACCTCGCCGTCAGACGGCCCTTTACCTCGCCATCAGACGGCCCTTTCTGACGGGGAGGACTGAAGACGTTATCTTGCTCTCTTCAAAGCCACCAGACTCCATTCATAAAAACAGTAATTTTACCAGCTAACGTTGACTCAGCTAGTGCTAGTGTTCATTATTCATAACCTTATTGATTAGCTCATTGTGCTAACCTACGTTAGCTCACTGTGCTAACCTACGTTAGCTCACTGTGCTAACCTACGTTAGCTCACTGTGCTAACCTACGTTAGCTCACTGTGCTAACCTACGTTAGCTCACTGTGCTAACCTACGTTAGCTCACTGTGCTAACGGCTGAGTGGACGCTAACATTCGGGAAAAAAACGTAACAGGAAGTAGATGGACCCGCCATTTAAACACAATTCTGACATATTACTACTTTACGTACTTTACTTGGGTATTTGCATTTTATGTAACGTTCTACTTCACCACATCAGAGGGATATTGTACTTTAATCTGCGCTAGCTTACATTCATTTAACGGTTACTTTTTTGCATGAAAACTAGAGCTGTCAAAGTTAACATGATAACAACACGTTAACACAAATCAGTTTTAACGCCACTCATTTCTTTAACACATTAACGCAACTTGTGATTTTCAGGTTGTAGCGGCTCAGTTTTAAAGCTGGACTGAAGATCCTGGTATCATCAGAAACTCTAGAACCTGATGGATCCATCAGTAACCAGGTCAGACTGGCTGGTCATGAAGGAGGTTAAATAACGCTCCAAACTAACACTACATGTTGGAGAGGAAAAACTGTCATGTCCATTTTCAAAGGGCTCCCTTGACCTCTGACCTCCAGATGTGTGAATGTAAATGGGTTCTATGGGTACCCACGAGTCTCCCCTTTACAGACATGCCCACTTTATGATCATCACATGCAGTTTGGGGCAAGTCATAGTCAAGTCAGCACACTGACACACTGACAGCTGTTGTTGCCTGTTGGGCTGCAGTTTGCCATGTTATGATGTGAGCATATTGTTTTATGCTAAATGCAGTACCTGTGAGGGTTTCTGGATCAATATCTGTCATTGATCTGTGTTGTTAATTGATTTACAATAATAAATATATGCATATATTTTGCATAAAGCAGCATATTAGTCCACTCCCATGTTGATAAGAGGATTAAATACTGGACTAGTCTCCCTTTAAGGTACATTTAGAACAGATAAGAAATGTGAGATTGATCACAATTAACTACGGACAGTCATGCCGGCAGATCTAACGTTAACGGTTACTGTCTGTCTGTCCTCAGCCCTCAGCCCGTCTTCATGTCCACTTCATGTCCACTTCCTGTCCACTTCATGTCCACTTCATGTCCACTTCCTGTGACGATGACGACGGTGAGGTTTTCCTCCATCTATGGATCACGTTCATGATTTCATCAGCAGCTCTAAACTGTGAGCGTGGCGGCGAGGTGTGAAGTCCAGGTAGGTGAAGGTGGGGTTCAGAGGTTCCCTGTGGAGTTCTCCGGTAAACAAACTAATATTTCATTTCACTGTTTTTTTGTGAGAATATTTTGGCGTCTCACTGAGTCCGTCCTCATGTTTGTATATTTATAAATGTACTACATTCGTTTGCATCAGTGAGCATCTTCATCTCTGCTCTTTGATCTCTTTAGTCTCATTATGTCACAAAAAAAAAACTCACTTTTGGAAAACAAAAAAAGAAAAGCAGGGTTGCAGCACAGGACATGATGTCACAGAAGCGGAGGCTGCCGATTGGACAGGAGATTCCCGGGCAGCTGCTATAAAACCTGAAGAGAAGCCACAACAAGACTCAGAAACACTGAAGAGACGACGCAGCAGGACGGACTGAAGGTACAGACACACTGTGTGTGTGTGTGTGTGTGTGTGTGTGTGTGTGTGTGTGGTTGTTAGAATGTGTGTGTGACTGTGTGTGATGCAGGTGTGCAGGTTCAGACTCCTGCAGGTGTTTTACTCTGCAGAATATCTCTGTTTTCAGCTGATTTCTATTATTTTCCAGATTTCAGATTCTGTTCGTCTCATTTAATGCAAATTTGAATTTCTTTCTATTTTAACTATTTATTTTTTTCAAATGAATCTGACATGTTTCTACTGCAAGCGTCTCTTTAAGCTGCTCTCTGCTTCTTTCTTGCATGAACTTTTCTTTTCCCGTCAAACTAAAACTGATTAATAACAGTGAAGTCTCCTCTGCAGAAACGGTTTTCTCTCTGTAGCTGTTGTCAATTATTAAATTATTGTTTCAAATTAAGTATTATTTATTTCTATTTTACCAGACAGCTCTTGTTATTTATGATTATTATTATTAAAGGCTTAAATCTTTTATATGTAATATGATCTTTTAGTTCTCTTGAGTTCTGACGTCATCAGTTTGTGTAGTTCCGTGTTTTTGCTGCTTCCAGGACTCTGAAACAGATTTATTTTATAAGACAGGCTTTTTTTAGTGAAATCTATTCTTGAACAGGTGAACATGCATTAAATGCAATAATTAAAATATGTTTCGTTAAAGTCAGTCAGAGTTTTACAAAGAGAAACGTTTAAAAACCTCCGAGCGGAGCAGGTTGCAGCACAGAGGGGATCAACGCTGCCTTCAGGTGCAGATTTGTGAACATGAAGATGTTCAGTCTGCCGCTGCAGGGAGGAAACACCGGGGGTCTATGTGAATGGAAGAATTTGCAGAGTGTGTGTGTGTGTGTGTGGGTGCGCGCGTGTGTGTGCGTGCGTGTGTGTGTGTGCGCGCATGTGTGTGTGGGTGCGCGTGTGTGTGTGTGTGTGTAATATATCCTCCCGCGTGCATGAATGAGGGCTGCAGTACGTCAGCATCAGTGTGAACCGTTCAGCTTGTGTGTGTTTGTTTATGTACACAAACGTTTGTGCATCATCAAGAATGTGTGTGACGTTGACAGCAAGTGTTTCTGTGTGTGTGTGTGTGTGTGTGTGTGTGTGTGTGTGTGTGTGTGTGTGTGTGTGTTGGGGGGAATGCAGGAGCGTGCACGTCAGTGAGCGTGCATGTGACGGTCAAAAGACCGTTTATTTACAGGGATGGAAAATGCTAAAATTAGCCGATGTTGCTGGACAATACACTTCACCCATCAGCTGAGCTAAAAGTGTTCTGCCCTATGTGTGTGTGTGTGTGCGTGTGTGTGTGCGTGCACTAAGGCTTTGTGTGTTCACACTGGAAAAGAGACAAATTGAACTGAACTGAAACCAGTTTATATTCAGACTAAAACAGTCCGATTTTGAAGTGTGCTGTTGATGTACTGTACCCACAATGCACTGCACAAAGGAAGTGATGAGGATCTGATCACAGCTACAAAAAAAATTACAAAAAACTGGAAGAATAATAAAAACTAAATTCTCTGTTGAAGTAAAACCAAAAGTAAAAGTCCTCATTCTGCAGAATAATATCTATTATTTTATTGTATTATAATTATTGACGCATTAATGTGTTTATCACTTTAATGGTACAGCTAGTGAAGGTGGAGATACTTTTCATTATTTTTTAGACATTTTACAAATTTTTGTCTGATAATTTATTAATTTATTTTTCTGATATTTTATTTGTATTTTAAGGAACTTATATTTCATTAATATTTTAAGCATATTTTAGTAATGTTTTTTCAGATTTTTACAAATAATTCTTAAGATATTTTACGGATATTATTTTGGATATTTTTAAAAAATTGTCTGATACTTAACTAATATTTTTTGTTGTTTAATATTTTTCTAATTCTTTTATAGTATTTTATTTGTTCATCACTTTAATGTTACAGCTGCTAAAAGGTTGACCTACTTTTAGTTATTTTTTGGATATTTTACAATTTTTGTCTGATAATTCTTTTACATGTTTCTGATATTTTATTTGTATTTTAAGGATATTATTCCTATGTTACTCATATTTTTTTAATATTTCAAGGCTATTTTACTAATATTAGAATATTTTACAGATATTATTTTTTTATATTTAAAACAATGTCTGATACTTTAATATTTTTTATTTTGGGGATATTTTACTTTTTTAAAATATATTTTACTAATATATTTTTTAAATATTTCACAAATATTTAAAGGACATTTTACTATATGTTTCAGTAGAGACATTAAATATGACAATAGAATAGAAATCATTTAGTTTTACTTTGTAGTTTTCTGGCGTCTGGTCGTCTCTTTCAGTCCAACATGGAGCTGATGTGAACATGGAACCAAATACTGACTTTCACTTCTTATTAATAAACCGTACGTTGTTTGTTTGTTTGTGCCCCAACTCAGCTCATGTGTTGTCAGGTAGCCGTGACCTCTGACCTCTCACCTTTTCATCATATTAAAACACTGTAATAATTACACTTTTATATATTATAATATAATATCAGGCTATCAGGTGTTTTATTAAGGTTTTATTGAGATTAACAGATGACTCATGTTGTTGTTGTTGTTTTAGATGCAGTTCTGCGGCCGTTTGCTGGTTTCCTGTCTGCTCTTCATCACTTTGCTCCACGGCGACGTCGACGGCTTCAGAGTCCGACAGCAGCCCGCCCGGGTCAGAACACGCACGCACGCACGCACGCACGCACGCACGCACGCACGCACGCACGCACACACGCACGCACACACACACACACACACACACACTACTTACTGAAGTACACGTTGGAGGTACTCATGTATTATGCTGATGTATTATTATAGATTAAACCAGCAGCAGTATATAAAGTCATTAAAAGTTACTAGCTGACACATTAAAGTGATGAAAACATAAAATATCCCAAAAGTATTAGAAAAATATGCCAAAAATATTATTTTCTTTTTAAATATCCCAAATAAATTATCAGACAAAAATGTGTAAAATGTATACAAAACATTTGTAAAATGTAAAAAAACAATAAGTAAAAGTATCTCCACCGTCACCAGTTTTCTGCGTAATGAGTACTTTTACTCTTAGTACTTTAAGTCGATGTTGATACTGTTACTAGTGTCTATTTTTATGCCGTGGTATTACTTTCACTGCAGTAAATGATCTGAGTCCTTCTTCAGTCGCTGGATAACACACATGAGGGATTAGCCCAGAGCGTTTGCAGCAGTCTCGTACTGACGCAGCAGATCAGACCGCGTCCTATCAAATCATCCCGAGGGCCAAAACAAGCGTCCCCTCCCTCCGAGGGCCCCCGAGCCGCTATCGGGTGATGAAATATCATCAGATCAAACCTCGGAGGGCTGAGCGGCTGCAGGGAGACGGACCCGAAGGTGTCTTCTGTTTAGTCTGGACGACATCCGATCGTGTGACTCATCGGAGGCTGCGGGGCGGACAGGAAGTCAGAAACTGCTCGCTGTCGGGGTCGTGATGTAAGAGGTGATTCACCGCATGGAGTCCTGACGTATGAAAACACCGGGCGAGGTGGAGCCGCTGAGCCGCTGAGCAGGGTGGCCTTCCTCTGCTGAGGTCAATGTTTTCTATACGGAGACTCCCTTATGGAAAATAAAATACAGAGGAGCAGTCGGGTTAGTTTCACACAGCGGTGGGAGAAGTTCTCACATCGTTTACAAATATAAGAAATACATTATTACAATTAAAGGAGAAATACTTAAAGGGCCAGTGTGTGGTTGTGTCTGAAATCCTAACGTGATATTTAGTAAAACAGTATGTGAGATGTTTTAGTATATCCAAACCGTAGGATGAAAACAGCAGTCTGTGAATTGTGAACTGTTTCCAGTGAGATGTTACAGCACGCAACGCTGGACACTACGGCGGCAATAAAATCAGTATGTCCAGACATTTTAGTTCATATCCCTATCTCCGTCCTATCCTTGTGTTCCAGCGTTTAGACCGGCCCGCCTCGAGGGCTCCGGCGGCTCTTCGGTCCCGTCCTGGAGGGGTGAAGGCCGGGGAGGAGCTGACGGCGAAGCTGCTCCGATTGGACGATCTGGTGAGGATGGAGAATGATGTCATGGAACCAAAGAGGAAGAGGAGTTTCCCCGGCAACAGCGCCCCGCTGGACCGCCTGTCGGTCAGCTCCATGGAGACCAAACAGGGAACAACAAGGCAGAGGTAGGATGATGTCTTTTATATTCAGCAGGGCAGGAAGTTAACAACCCAAAACCTGAAATTTAAGAACCGTATGAATCTTTCTTTTGTTTTTTTCATGAGAAAAACGTCATAGTATAGATGTGGAAACATTTATGAAAAAAGATCATTGTATAGTATGTCGAAAAAATGTATGAAAAAAAACGTCATTGTATGTCGTTAAATTTCATGAAAAAACAGTCAGTATATTATATCGACAAATTTTATAAAAAAAAACGTCATTAGTGTCTCGAAGAATTTCATGAAAAAAACGTTATAGTATAGTATGTCAGAAAAAAAACAAAAAAAGTCATATTATAGTATGTTGAAAATTGTATGAAAAAAACGTCATAATAGTATGACGAATTTTTTTTGACATACTATACTATGTTTTTTCATGAAATCTTTCGACACACCAGCCCCGTCCTCCAGAACCTCCACTGGCTTCACTGTCCCATAACGGACCCATTCAACGTCCTTCTTCTCCCTCACATAGCCAGACCCCCTACCTACCTCACACTCCTTCCTGCAGCCTCCGCTCCTCTGACGCCAGCTTCCTGTCTCCACCACACCGCACCTTTAGTTATTTAAGTTCTATGAAAAGCGCTCTATAAATGCATTATTATTATTATCATTAATAATTTAATCATCTTTCCGTCGTCCTTTTTTCTGTTTAGCAGTAAGGTCGTGGAGTTGCCACGGCGACGAGTCAATCCGCCTCCCATCGACAGGATCGGAATGAGTCGTCTACCAAACAGTCGAGGATAGGCCACGCCCCCCTCCGTATGACAGCCCGCCCCCCCCCCCCCCTCTACAGCCAGCGCCCTCCTCTGGACAGGTGAGTCCACGCTTCCATGTTGGCGTTACATCATTAAAAACACTGAAATGGTCCTTTAAATCATTTTCCCGCCTCTTTCTGTCTCTGCAGAGGAATCACCACAGATGCATGAAAACACAGCCAATCACCAACCGCCACGCCCACGCCCACCTCCACCTGTCAGTCATCCACCTTCACTCCACCTTCACTCCACCTGGACACCCCCCCACACCCCTACCACACACACAGCGATGAATGTCTCATGATGGTGCATTCAGGTGCCCCTCGGTGAATTTACCACCCGTGTCTGAGAATGACCAAATGATCCGACGTTTCCTGATCAGAGTTCATGTTTCTGTCTTAATAAGAAACGTTTACTAAATCTGCCTTTAGATTCTAGAAACTGAACTCAAATATCTGAAGGATTAGAAATCTCTTTCTTCAGTAACTCCATTCATCATTTCTGTCCTGAATTAACAGCTGTGGTTTAAAAAGAGATTTCTTCAGCAGGTTTTGAATTTAAATTTGGTAAATTACTGAAATACTTAACATGAGTGTATATTATTCTGAAACTGGCCTCTGGTCCAGACCGGACTCTACTATGAGCACTAACTTTGTGCATGTTGATGCCGATACTGTGGTGCTTCTATTGAAGTTAAAGTATGTGGTATTACTACTTTCACTTCAGTAAATAATCTGAGTATTTCTTCTTTTGTGTCGACCTCGAACTGACTCTCAACTCAACACTCATGATGTAACTGACTTGCAGTTTTTTTTCCCGGGTGTCACCTGAATGCATCATCACTCCCCTCCTCCGACTGGAGGCGTCCTCCGCCTCGACGCTCAAACTGAACATGTGACTCGACTTGACTTGAGTGGTTGTTATTTTTCCAGCAGTGCAGCAGGTCTGTTTACAGCAGGACGACGCGCTGAGAGACGTCTCCACGGCAACGGACCGGACCGACCTACACCGGACATACAGAATAACACTTTAATATTACACGTGACAACCAGCACGGTTTAACGGTGAAACCAGCGAGAGATTTGGTTTATTCTTACCGTTAATGTCCTTGAGCAGCGTCTCGTCGTCGTGAGAGGAACCGCATCTTAAAAAGCTAAAAGGAAAAGTTCAACACACATCCGTGACGTCACGCCGCCAGACGCGGCCCGTCGCGGAGGTTCCGAGCGGCAGGTTGTCGCCTGCCCGTCCTCATCCAAATTTTGAGAAACTGGAGAACTTTGAGAATGTCGGTATAAACGTTTCCTCGCCGTGATTCCACGTCAGCTCGCGTCCGTGCGTCCGCTCTTACAGAAAGAATAACTGAAGCTTCATCCACTTTCTTTTAGAGATAAGAAGGTCAATCAATGGAGAGAGGGAAGCTGGTCTAAACAGTAAATACTCCTAGAGGTGTCATGACTTTAAGCTGGAAGCGTCTCATTCAGGGCCGTCGATCGATTCAAATATGTTCGGTTGGTTCCGATGGATTCTTCAGGTTTTCTAGTTTCATGATATTAGTATCTTCACCGTAGCTTTAAAACACGTTATCGCTTTCACAGCCTTAATTATTATTAATAACTTACAGTTCTCTCTCTCTCTCTCTCTCTCTCTCTCTCTCTCTCTCTCTCTCTCTCTCTCTCTCTCTCTCTCTCTCTCTCTCTCTCTCTCTCTCTCTCTCTCTCTCTCTCTCTCTCTCTCTCTCTCTCTCTCTCTCTCTCTCTCTCTCTCTCTCTCTCTCTCTCTCTCTCTCTCTCTCTCTCTCTCTCTCTCTCTCTCTCTCTCTCTCTCTCTCTCTCTCTCTCTCTCTCTCTCTCTCTCTCTCTCTCTCTCTCGAAAAAATAAAATAAGTCTTCACAACATGTTTTTATCTAGATAAATTGTTGGCATTTAGCCTTTTAAAAACAACATTTTGTTTCTGTTCTTTTACTTCATGACCAGCTAGTCTGACAGGATGCCGATGGATTCATCAGGTTTTATAGTTTATGTAAAACTGAGCCGCTACAACCTGAAGATTGTATTTGGCGTTCCGGCGTTAACTTTGACCCTAAATATAACTAGTTGCTGCATTAAAAAGGTTTTTTACACTTTAACTGTAATTCCTGATAATTTAAAGATGTTTTTACCAAGCTGCAGGATTTATTATTTTAATAATACATATTTCATATCATCTATGTATGTTACATTTTGTTAAATTAATAAAGTTTAAGAATGATCCCAGTCACAGTGAGACACACAGTTTATTAATACACCCTGGTATCGGACGATATCTGAAGTCCGGGTATCGGAAGTATGTCCCTCGTCTGAAGCCTCGATTATAATTAATTACACAACGGACGCAGAGCGGTTCTGTTCATACGGTCCTCTCGGAGAACGCGCTCCACACTCGGCAGTCAATCGCTACGCTACGCTACCACTTGTAGCCGACGTCCACGACATTTACGTCAGTCACGTACGCAGAAAGTAAAACTGCAGCGTAACACAGTCGAGCCGTGACGCCTCCTTTTTAAAAAGCTTTCTGCTCCAACTCTAAAATCGACGATATTAAAAGTATTCAATATTAATGTAATGAGCTGAAATATTTAAAAACAACCAGAATATTCCTTTCACATGTCGCTCGTGTCTGTCGTGAGAATAACAACTTCCTGTCGGCGGCCTTTAAACGTCAGCTGGTTCCGGTCGATACGGAGTGCTGCGTCAGCACGTTACAGCGCCACGTCAACCATGAACGGTCCGGTTACGCAGTGGAGACGGTTTCCTCGTCAGCGAGAGGTTAATTAGAGTCTGATGTGACGTTCAGTCCCGTTCCACTGATCCTGTTTCTAAATGCTTCTTACTGCCTTACTTTAATTAACTATAATAAAGAGGAAATGATCACGCTGCTGAACGAGTCTGCTTTGTTCTGAAGGTCACACGGGACGTCTTTCTCCTGACTGTCAGTAACCATGGTGACGTATCAGTAACCACGGTGACGTATCAGTAACCACGGTGACGTATCAGTAACCATGGTGACGTGTTTAGTGGAGACAGGATAACTCTCTGAACACATTAGCTAACGCTATCGCTCCAGGATCACCAGGGGTAGTTGACAAAGTTAACATGAACCAACGGGACCAGATTAGACCGCTACGCCGCCGGAGACGACGAGACGGCTGGAGAACGCTAGCTAGCTAGCTAACGCCTGCTCTCCTCCCGGTGAAGTCGTCTCCTGGCGGCGAGGAGCGAGGCAGAGGGACCGTAGTTCTTAACAGAAGAGTCCAGACAGCAGATGAGTTTCTGTTGAGTCTTTATTAAGAAAAAGTATCACCTGATCCAGAACACAGTGCAGACACTCTGATTCACACAGTGGACACACCGGGTCCAACAGAACCACCGGGGCAGACTGTGAACGCAGTCCTGCAGACAGTTTACAGACTTCTGTACAGCAGAGAGGGGACAAGATGGACTGAGGAGGAGGAGGAGGTCTGGCCAGCGTATTCGCAAAACACACACCTTCACATTCAGAAACATAAGAGGTTGTTGAGGGAAGATTTTGTTCTCAAATCCAGTATTAAAAAGTTCTGTAAAACTTGTACTGTGACGGTTCTTTGGTCAGAACCTCCCAGAATGATTCTTAGCTGTAGTCTCTAAACCAACGGGGTCAGAACCAGTCAGTGTAGTGTCTGCATCACCTCCCATATCCACCATTACACATTTAATCTCCACTTCCTGTCTGTCACTTGGCCCTTTAACCTTTTATTCTCTTAAACAAGTGAAGCATCAGCCGGTTAGACGTCACCGAGATGGTTCAGAGAAGCTAATGTAGCTGCTAACGTGGCCAGCAGGTGAAGCTCATAACGGGCTGACGGTAGTGAGCTGTTTTGGAGCTGATTGTTAACGTTAGCATTAGCTCAGAGTAAAGTAGCTGCTGACGTTAGCTGACATGAAGGATCCAGTTGGTTTGGAGCTAAGGCTAATGTAGCTGCTAACATGAGCTAATGTAGACGGATGCCAGCGTTAGCAGCCAGCTGGGTTTGGTTCTGTGAGTCATTCTGGATGGAACCGACCAGAGAGTGGATGAGTGTATAACATATTCACATGATTTGACCTCAGCCCTTCATTAAGGCAGAGCTGGAGGTGGTGGAGGAGGAGGAGGAGGAGGTGGAGGAGGTGGAGGAGGAGGAGGTGGAAGAGGTGGAGGAGGAGGAGGTGGAAGAGGTGGAAGAGGAGGAGGAGGTGGAGGAGGTGGAGGTGGAGGAGGAGGAGGTGGAAGAGGTGGAAGAGGAGGAGGAGGTGGAGGAGGAGGAGGAGGAGGTGGAAGAGGTGGAAGAGGAGGAGGAGGTGGAGGAGGTGGAGGAGGAGGAGGAGGAGGTGGAGGAGGAGGAGGAGGTGGAAGAGGAGGAGGAGGAGGTGGAAGAGGAGGAGGAGGTGGAAGAGGAGGAGGAGGAGGTGGAAGAGGTGGAAGAGGAGGAGGAGGAGGAGGAGGAGGTGGAAGAGGTGGAAGAGGAGGAGGAGGAGGTGGAGGAGGAGGTGGAAGAGGTGGAGGAGGTGGAAGAGGAGGTGGAGGAGGAGGTGGAGGAGGAGGTGGAAGAGGTGGTGGAGGAGGAGGTGGGGGGGCAGGAGGATAGTGGGACCGTTCAGGAAACAAATTAAAAAGAAAATAAAGTGATAAATGCTGTGAAGGGTAAAATCAGAGCGGCATCCGGTTTCCTTCCACGCTGATCTTAACAGCGTGACCCGGCTTCGTCAGGCGGCGGATGTCAGCGATTCTACGCATCTGTTTATCAACGCGGGACATTCCCTTCTTCATCGGACCGTGCTGGAACAAACAGAAACATCAGATATTAGAAAGACCGCTGACACGTTCAGGATAGTCTTATCTATTAACCGTCTCTGTGAAGAGAGAAAGAGAGGGATGAAACACTGCACACCAAAAGCAAAGCGCATTCTTCGCGCGGCGCGATTAAATGAAAAGTCAAGACATGGCCGGCACACCGACGACCCTGACCCGCCGATATACACCCTCACAGGTACTGCACTTAGCATCAACATATGCTCAAAGCATGACATGGCAAACTGCAGCAAGTGGGCATGTCTGTAAAGGGGAGACTCGTGGGTACCCATAGAACCCATTTCAGAGGTCAGAGGTCAAGGGTCCCATTTGGACATGGACTTGACAGTTTTTACTCGCTAAAATTAGCGTAACTTTAAAGCGTTATTTAACCTCCTTCATGACCAGCTAGTCTGACCTGGCTGGTACCGATGGATCCATCAGGTTCTAGAGTTTACTATGATACCAGTCTAGCTTTAAAACTGGACTGCTATTATGTTTATGAGATTTTATTATTTTTTGGGGATATTTTACTAATTCTTCTGGATTATTTACTCTTTTTTTTTATATATATTTTTACTAATTTTTTTGGATTATTTACTAATATTTTTTTTTTTGTATTTTACTAATATTTTCTTGGATATTTTACTAATTCTTTTACATTATTTTGAATATTTTTGGTATATTTTACTGATATTATTTTGCATATTTTACAAATTTGGTCCGACCCTTTGCTGATATGTTTCTGCTATTTTGGGGATATTTTACTAATAATTTTCAATCTAGTTTCATATGAAACCAGTATCTTCCCTCTGCCTTTAAAACTGAGCCCACTACAACCTCTGAAATATCTACAGCTTTAATGTGTTAAAAGAATGATTGTCGTTAAAATGATTTAGCGTTAACGCGTTGACTTCGACAGCCCTATTATGTCGTTATTTTGGCATCGTTTTGAACCGTTTATTGCAGCAGAATCTGTTCATTAGAGATTCATACCGCCGTAGTAAACCAGATTAATTCAGCCAACGTGTGACTTTATAGATACAGTTCATATTTATTGATTTTGATCACCAGTTATTAGCTGTGTGCGCCTCCAGATGATGTTTAGACACGCTGGCGTTTACATATCCGAGACTTCAACCACGGCAGAAACAACTACTATTGCTGCACGGTGCCTGTGTGTAGACGACGGAGAGAAACGCTGGTATCCACACGGAGGTAAGCCACTCCTCCTCCTCCTTCTGAAAAGTCACTTTGCATTTGGTGTGACCACAGCATAAATCGTCTGCTGTATTGATGCTGACACGTTTTCCTTTAGTTTGAACAGAATCAGTGTATTCTTATCTGCTGTTTCATCACTCTTTAGCACACTTCACTTCTCCGGGGTCATGCAGAGGAAGAGTTAAACCCCCTCAGAGATGTTGCATCACCAAACTTCCCAAAAGCCAGATCCCCAACCCACCAGCACGTTAGTTAGTCTACTGCTCATAAAGAGGTTTATGATTCAAGTGAGTAATGTGAAGGTTTATCAGACGGCTGCAGAGAGGCTCATATTACTACAAGTTAGACGTTACCCCAGAGAACCATTCTATCTTTGTCACGACGATCTTCAACTAAGTTTCAAGCTATTTATCGTCACGTGACAAAAATCCCAGAGAAGAGGTCGTTGAGACTAAACAACAAAACAACTATAAGAGAGGTAACTACCTTCTACTTCCACACAGACTCAAATGAAGCACATCTACACAGTCTGGCATTAAAAACATCTATTTCTAAATTATAAAAAATAAAATCTCGATACATAGGTGAATCCATTCCCCCCCCCCTCTACACAATCACACTAACTAACTGATGGAGGCGGCGGTAGACCAGCAACTCCCCTCTTCTGAGAGCTCAAATTACTGTTATGTCAATGAGTCTGGTGGCTTTAAAGAGAGCACAGATAACGGCTTCAGTTCCCCGTCAGACAGGGCCGTCTGACAGCGAGGTTAATGTTCTAAATATAACGTACACCTACTGAATACTACCCCACTGAGAAACTCCATCTACTGTAGTAACACTCTGACTATAGAGCAGAACCTCAGAGAACCCCACTAGAAACACCTGAACATCCCTTTAAAGTGGACAGTAGAAATGTTTGAGTGGAAGGAGGACAACTCTTAACTAAATAGAGAAAAGTTAGATCAGTGTTGTTGTGAGTCCCACTGGTCAGAGGTCAGAGGTCAGAGGTCAGAGGTGAGTCAGCTCTCTGACAAAGATGGTTCCCCTCAGACAGATGCTCCACTCCGTCTCGTATCAGTTCATTAACAGCGAGCGGAGCGTCTTCTCCGGGGGGAAACTCTTTGCAGACACCTCACACAAGTCGAGCCATCACCGCACGCCGTCACACGCCGTCACACGCCATGCAGAAGGACTTACTGCCCCCCCCACACAGGAGCTACAGAGGCATTCTGTTCCCCTCTATGCTGATCTTCACGGCTCCCTGCGGGCGGCCAATTTTCCTCTGCTCAGCAAAGCGACGCTTGTGCTTCTCCAGCAGGCTGACGCCTTTCTTATAGCCGCTCTACAGAGGACCAATCACAGCTCAGCAGTTTAACCTCACTTCCTGTGTGAAGACAGCCCTCCACACCACAATCACACTTCCAGGACGTCTTCAGGGACATCTTTAAATTTCTCATTTAAGTTCCTTTAATTGCAAGCTAGAGGTCAGGCGACTCTGTGGTTCAACAGTACCACTACAGATATATGGTTTTATATAGCAAGTTTAAAATGTGCATTAAATAAATAAAGTATAACAGAACATTCTAAATATTTATTGAAATATCACTTAAATAAAGGCAATAATGATCTATCTATTTATTATTATTTTAATAGTCCTTTAAAATAATAATAATAGATAAATCATTATTACCTTCATTTATTATTATTTTAAAATAATAATAGTCATTTAAAATAATAATAAATTAAGACAATGATTTAACTATTTATTATTATTTTAATAGTCCTTTAAAAATAATATTAATAAATAATTATTGCTTTCAATTATTATTTTAAAATAATAATCCTTTAAAATAATCATAAATGAAGGCAATAATGATTTATGTATTTATTCTTATTCTAAAAAGGAATATTATAATTTTAAGGATTTTTAAATATATTTATACAACCAGAGACATATCCATTTCTACCTCATTACTGGTAAGATTCATCCCCTTCATTATTAAACTCCACATTAAGACCTATGTGGGGTTCATGTCAACAGGTAAACTCAGATTTAAATATGGCGACCCCGTTGACTTTCACCCTCTCCAGGTGACTGAAATGTACATTCTGCCTTCAGACCTAATGACTGAGAAGATAAACCAACTCATCCGTGTACTCACCCTGTTGGACTCCATCTCCACGTTCCATTTGGGTCGTACCACGTAGTCTTTGTTGGAGGGCATCGGCACCCGAGCCCTGGCACAGAACCCGGGGTCACCGGGTCGCAGCGCTCTGCAGGGAGGAAGAGGAGGTGTTCAGTTACAATGATGATGAGCCTCCATGTTATTACAGTGGAACTGGATCCAAACATACCTATACTAGAAAGGTATCGTGATACTCTGACGTTAAAACGGTACGATACCGCGTAGGTGTTTCAGTATCAGTATGGAGGTGTTTCAGTACCAGTATGGAGGTGTTTCAGTACCAGTATGGAGGTGTTTCAGTATCAGTATGGAGGTGTTTTAGTATCAGTATGGAGGTGTTTCAGTATCAGTATGGAGGTGTTTTAGTATCAGTATGGAGGTGTTTCAGTACCAGTATGGAGGTGTTTCAGTACCAGTATGGAGGTGTTTCAGTATCCGTATGGAGGTGTTTCAGTATCAGTATGGAGGTGTTTCAGTACCAGTATGGAGGTGTTTTAGTATCCGTATGGAGGTGTTTCAGTACCAGTATGGAGGTGTTTCAGTACCAGTATGGAGGTGTTTCAGTACCAGTATGGAGGTGTTTTAGTATCCGTATGGAGGTGTTTCAGTACCAGTATGGAGGTGTTTCAGTATCCGTATGGAGGTGTTTCAGTACCAGTATGGAGGTGTTTCAGTACCAGTATGGAGGTGTTTCAGTACCAGTATGGAGGTGTTTTAGTATCAGTATGGAGGTGTTTCAGTATCAGTATGGAGGTGTTTCAGTATCAGTATGGAGGTGTTTTAGTATCCGTATGGAGGTGTTTCAGTATGGAGGTGTTTCAGTACCAGTATGGAGGTGTTTCAGTATCAGTATGGAGGTGTTTCAGTATCAGTATGGAGGTGTTTCAGTATGGAGGTGTTTCAGTACCAGTATGGAGGTGTTTTAGTATCCGTATGGAGGTGTTTCAGTATCAGTATGGAGGTGTTTCAGTACCAGTATGGAGGTGTTTCAGTATCCGTATGGAGGTGTTTCAGTACCAGTATGGAGGTGTTTCAGTACCAGTATGGAGGTGTTTTAGTATCAGTATGGAGGTGTTTCAGTACCAGTATGGAGGTGTTTCAGTATCAGTATGGAGGTGTTTCAGTATCAGTATGGAGGTGTTTCAGTATGGAGGTGTTTCAGTATCAGTATGGAGGTGTTTCAGTATCAGTATGGAGGTGTTTCAGTACCAGTATGGAGGTGTTTCAGTACCAGTATGGAGGTGTTTCAGTACCAGTATGGAGGTGTTTCAGTATGGAGGTGTTTCAGTATCAGTATGGAGGTGTTTCAGTATGGAGATGTTTCAGTATCCGTATGGAGGTGTTTCAGTATGGAGGTGTTTCAGTATCAGTATGGAGGTGTTTCAGTACCAGTATGGAGGTGTTTCAGTATCAGTATGGAGGTGTTTCAGTATCCGTATGGAGGTGTTTCAGTATGGAGGTGTTTCAGTATCAGTATGGAGGTGTTTCAGTGTGGAGGTGTTTCAGTATGGAGGTGTTTCAGTATCAGTATGGAGGTGTTTCAGTATCAGTATGGAGGTGTTTCAGTATCAGTATGGAGGTGTTTCAGTATGGAGGTGTTTCAGTATCCGTATGGAGGTGTTTCAGTATGGAGGTGTTTCAGTATCAGTATGGAGGTGTTTCAGTATGGAGGTGTTTCAGTATCAGTATGGAGGTGTTTCAGTATCCGTATGGAGGTGTTTCAGTATGGAGGTGTTTCAGTATCAGTATGGAGGTGTTTCAGTATCAGTATGGAGGTGTTTCAGTATCCGTATGGAGGTGTTTCAGTATGGAGGTGTTTCAGTATGGAGGTGTTTCAGTATCCGTATGGAGGTGTTTCAGTACCAGTATGGAGGTGTTTCAGTACCAGTATGGAGGTGTTTCAGTATGGAGGTGTTTCAGTATCAGTATGGAGGTGTTTCAGTATCCGTATGGAGGTGTTTCAGTACCAGTATGGAGGTGTTTCAGTATGGAGGTGTTTCAGTATCCGTATGGAGGTGTTTCAGTACCAGTATGGAGGTGTACCAGTATGGAGGTGTTTCAGTATCAGTATGGAGGTGTTTCAGTACCAGTATGGAGGTGTTTCAGTATCAGTATGGAGGTGTTTCAGTACCAGTATGGAGGTGTTTCAGTATGGAGGTGTTTCAGTATCAGTATGGAGGTGTTTCAGTGTGGAGGTGTTTCAGTATGGAGGTGTTTCAGTATCAGTATGGAGGTGTTTCAGTACCAGTATGGAGGTGTTTCAGTATGGAGGTGTTTCAGTATCAGTATGGAGGTGTTTCAGTACCAGTATGGAGGTGTTTCAGTATCAGTGTGGAGGTGTTTCAGTATGGAGGTGTTTCAGTGTGGAGGTGTTTCAGTACCAGTATGGAGGTGTTTCAGTATCAGTGTGGAGGTGTTTCAGTGTGGAGGTGTTTCAGTATCAGTATGGAGGTGTTTCAGTGTGGAGGTGTTTCAGTATCAGTGTGGAGGTGTTTCAGTATCAGTATGGAGGTGTTTCAGTACCAGTATGGAGGTGTTTCAGTGTGGAGGTGTTTCAGTATCAGTATGGAGGTGTTTCAGTGTGGAGGTGTTTCAGTATCAGTATGGAGGTGTTTCAGTGTGGAGGTGTTTCAGTATCAGTATGGAGGTGTTTCAGTATGGAGGTGTTTCAGTATCAGTATGGAGGTGTTTCAGTATGGAGGTGTTTCAGTATCAGTATGGAGGTGTTTCAGTGTGGAGGTGTTTCAGTACCAGTATGGAGGTGTTTCAGTATGGAGGTGTTTCAGTATCAGTGTGGAGGTGTTTCAGTGTGGAGGTGTTTCAGTATCAGTATGGAGGTGTTTCAGTGTGGAGGTGTTTCAGTATCAGTATGGAGGTGTTTCAGTATGGAGGTGTTTCAGTATGGAGGTGTTTCAGTATCAGTGTGGAGGTGTTTCAGTATGGAGGTGTTTCAGTATCAGTATGGAGGTGTTTCAGTACCAGTATGGAGGTGTTTCAGTATGGAGGTGTTTCAGTATCAGTATGGAGGTGTTTCAGTACCAGTATGGAGGTGTTTCAGTACCAGTATGGAGGTGTTTCAGTACCAGTATGGAGGTGTTTCAGTATGGAGGTGTTTCAGTACCAGTATGGAGGTGTTTCAGTATCAGTGTGGAGGTGTTTCAGTGTGGAGGTGTTTCAGTATCAGTATGGAGGTGTTTCAGTGTGGAGGTGTTTCAGTATCAGTGTGGAGGTGTTTCAGTATGGAGGTGTTTCAGTATCAGTATGGAGGTGTTTCAGTATCAGTATGGAGGTGTTTCAGTATGGAGGTGTTTCAGTACCAGTATGGAGGTGTTTCAGTATCAGTATGGAGGTGTTTCAGTATGGAGGTGTTTCAGTATCAGTATGGAGGTGTTTCAGTGTGGAGGTGTTTCAGTATGGAGGTGTTTCAGTATCAGTATGGAGGTGTTTCAGTATCAGTATGGAGGTGTTTCAGTATCAGTATGGAGGTGTTTCAGTGTGGAGGTGTTTCAGTATGGAGGTGTTTCAGTATCAGTATGGAGGTGTTTCAGTGTGGAGGTGTTTCAGTATGGAGGTGTTTCAGTATCAGTATGGAGGTGTTTCAGTATCAGTATGGAGGTGTTTCAGTATGGAGGTGTTTCAGTACCAGTATGGAGGTGTTTCAGTATCAGTATGGAGGTGTTTCAGTACCAGTATGGAGGTGTTTCAGTATCAGTATGGAGGTGTTTCAGTACCAGTATGGAGGTGTTTCAGTATGGAGGTGTTTCAGTATCAGTATGGAGGTGTTTCAGTGTGGAGGTGTTTCAGTATGGAGGTGTTTCAGTATCAGTATGGAGGTGTTTCAGTGTGGAGGTGTTTCAGTATGGAGGTGTTTCAGCAGGGTTTTGGCATCATTACAACACTGATCTGAAGCTGAACTTACTTCTCCTCTCCAGTCAGCTGTTTCTCCAGGTCTCTCCGAGGCGTCTGACCACCTGAACTGGAGACAGAAGAGGAAGGAGAGAGAGACAGTCTGGTTTATATCATGATGCATTAAACAGAGAATGAAAACAGGAAATAACAAGCACAGGTCACAGATATGAGAGCTTGAATTCAGCAGTGAGTCCACATTCTGCTGAACTCACTGAAACTGAACTGGTCCCAGTCTGAGTCTCCATGCTGTTATTATCATTCTCCACCTCACGGCAGTTAGTCAGCTATTCAGAGGAACACCAAGAAATCACCAGCTGATTCCTGTTTAGAGTTTCCACCGCTGGACTATCGGAAACTGTCCCTGACAGAGTTAGCATGTAGCTTTAGCTCTGCGTAGCTCTGCTTTTCCTGTCAATGTGTGAAACCCAAAGTGTTTCCATCCTTTACTGGATGTGTAGTATTTACCACGCTGGAGTTAACATGGGAGGCTGCAGGTCGTATCCACGACGACCCTCCAACGTTTTAGACTCTCTGAGGTTTGTTTTGATTGACGGATATGGAACGGATATGACGTCACAGACTACCACAATAAAAGCGTTAACTTCCTTCTACCTCCACATAGACTCAGATGAAGCAGATACATCCATTCTGGCATTAATACATCTGTTTAGAAATCATGATACATAGGTGGATCGATATTAGTGAAACATGTCACAAATATGTGAAAAATATCCGAAAATTATTTGTAAAATATGTGAAAAATATTAGTGAAAAATGTCTGACATATAATTGAAAAATATCTGAAAATTATAAATAAATTAGGTGAAAATAAATTGTGAAAAATGTGAAAATTATCCAATATGATTTGTGAAATATTGATTTTTCTTCTCACCCCTAACAAGCAGCAGAACATGGAGATGCACAAGTAAAGTAAAAGTTTCTCAACATTGTACTTCAGTAGATGTACTTTCTACCGCTGACTTTACACAGGTTACTTCTGAAGTGCAGGAGGGACGACACAGAGACAACGTCTTGCACATATTTTGAGTCTCTTTGAGAAACAGGAGCTCCAACTCAACTATCAAAGAGCCGCTTTACATGATGGTGAAGAGCTTCCACATTCAACGTGACAGAACCTTAACGAGGTAGCAGGACAGAAACCTGCCGGGGAAATGAAGTGGGAAGAGTATGGACATTTACACTAAACACACCGCAAGCTTCAGGCGTGTGAGAGGCATTACTAGAGGATGACAGAGACAGAGAGTAGTCGTTGTTAGGAAGGTCGGTCTTTAAGACATCACATTCAGCAGCTCCGACCACAGAGTCCGTATAAAACCCAAACTAAGAGAGAGTTCAACCCTTCTTAGGCTGGAGGGAAAACCCCCCGAAAGGGCTTTACTTTATGAGATACCCCGACCGGAGGTAGAACAAACACATTCTCTGAGGTCTCCTACTTATCAAATGGATTATTGCATAAACATATTTTACTGCAAAAAAGCAGTTAAATTGACAGATATTGTGACACATCCCATAAATAAAACTCATGTGATTTCATAATGCAAACTGGGATTGATCCCAAATTTGGTTTGATAGTGGACAGGGGGTTCTCTAGATATGTGAATATAACAATGCGTTGAGGAAATACAGAACTACAAATACGAGTACAATAAGCGTAAATATCAAATATGAAAGTCTATGATGAATGTATACGTTTACTTTTAGGCAGCTTTGGCGAAAAATATCTTAAGATTCTTAATAAAATATGTAGAAAATATCCAGAAAATGTGTGAAAAATGTCCGAAAAATATCCCCAAAAATGTTAGTTAAATATGTGAAAATATTAGTGAAAAATATCTGACAAATATGTGAGAAACTTTGTTGTGCTTTGATCAACCTCTGGTCGGGGTATCTCTAGTTTTGGGGTGTCTTCCCACCAGCCTCTCTCTCTCTACATCCAGTCAGTCTGAGTTTAACAGAACTCAGTCTAGATGCAGGACTCGCATGCAATTTAGTGACTGAACCTGATTGGTGGAGAGAAGACGTCGGGTTCCTCCGCCCTCTCCACCTTCTGAGGTTGACTGGGAGGGAGGAAGAGGAGGAGCAGGAGGAGAGATGAAATGGACGGATGAAGAGGAATGAAAGAAGAAAAAGTGAAGGTAGAACTAAAAGGAGGACGGGAACAACGTGAGATGAGTGAATGAACAGAATGAAGCACTGAGGACAGTAAAAAGGGAAAAAGATGTGGATGAAAACAGTCAGAGGTGACAGGTACAACCTCAAACCTCCCAACACCTGAGCAACGCCATCATGAAGCTGGACCCTCATATACGATGCTTAGAGTGAACCGTAACACACATTTAATGAGCTGATAACAGTCGAATCAGGTCATCAATAATGATTGAGGGACGCCAACGCTTTTCTGGACTGGAAAACTAATTCAGCGTCCAAGTTGAAGAGTATTCTCCCATCATGCAACTGTGGGCAAGAGGGTTTTTTTTAATTATCGATTAATCTGCTGATCATTTTCTCCATTAATTGATCAGTTGTTTGGTCTATAAAATGTGGATCAGTGTTTCATAAAGCCCAAAATAATCGATTAATCGTTGGAGCTCTAGCGGCTAAATGGAAGTCTGAATCATTTTCATTTTTCTTCTTCTGGGAACAAAACTACTTCACATGTAAATAAAACATCTGAATTATTCTGGTTTTATCTCTGATAGTCGTTCTTACTGAAGGGAAACATCAATATAACAGCTGATTCATGACTGTTCAACGGTAGTGTACGTGTGCCTCCAGATGGGTGACAGACACACAGAGGACAGCAGACATGTCAGTAGTTCAGGGTTAGTTTAGTACTTTAGTCGTTGTCTCTGAGGCATCTGCTGGTCCAGGTCTCTCTGCTGACGCTCCTCTCTCGTCATCCCCTTGTAGTTGGACGTCAGGCCGAAGATGGGCCGCGACCACTCATCTGAACAGACGACAGAGATCAGTACAGACACTTCAACACCTTGTTACTGACGAGCTGCTGATTCAGAGGGAGAGGGAGAGGGAGAGGAAGAGGGAGGTCCTTACTGATGAGCTTGAGAGCCAGGTCTTTGTTGGATCGAGACTCTTTGGGATGTTTGTACAGAAACATGACGGAGCGTCCGATGCCGCTGTGCTTCAGAGTCTCTTGACTCACGCTGGGCAGCTGCAGGGAGGAAACACACAGTCACACAGTCAGACAGCCAGACAGCCAGACGCTGAACTACATCAACTGCATCATATCCACGGAGCCCCAGAGAGAGCACAGACAGATGACTGCGACGGATATATCTGTGACTTATTGACAGTTTAGCATTTACACCAATGCTTTCACAGGTGATTCGATATACTAAATAAATATTTATGTGGAAATGCCCCCCCAAAAAAATATAAAAAAATATGAGAAAAATGTCCAACAAATTAATGAAAAATGCCCAAATATTAATAAATTAGATATTTAAAAAATATTAGTAAAATATGTGAAAATATTAGTGGAAAAAGGTCCGACAAATAATTGAAAAATATCTGAAAATTATTAATAAAATATGTGAAAAATGTCTGACAAATTAATGAAAAATGCCCAAAAATTGTTAATAAATTAGTTGAAAAGATTAATGAAAGGTATCAGAAAAATGTAAGATATTCTAAAAATTTTAGTGAAATATGTGAAAATATTAGTGAAAAAATGTCTGACATATAATTGAAAAATATCCCCAAATGAATAAATTAGGTGAAAAAATTAAAGAAAATATCCCAAAATTATTAGTAAAATATGTGAAAAATGTCCGAATATTATTAGTACATTATCTGAAAATTACTGAAAAATGTCTGATAAATACTTGAAAAATATCAGAAAAATTATTAATAAATTAGGCGAAACCAAATGAATGAAAAATGTCTGTAAAATATCCTAAAATTATTAGTAAAATATGTGAAAACACAGTGAAACACTGAATTACGTCTGCCTTCCTCCTGCAGCAGCAGCATCTGTACTCACTTCATGTAGGATCCTGAGTAGCTCCTCTCTGATTCGGAGAGCAGGAAGTGATTTATCTGGAAGAGGACTGATCCACTCTTTAATGGCTGACATCACGCCGCTGTCGATAAACGTCTCCTTCAGGTCCTGTCTGAGGGACAAACATCACAAGTTAAACTAAAACTGTAGTTCGCTTCATATTTTGGTCAGATACTTAGCTTTAAGTTGCTCAATATTCTTTCTGTCACATTAACAATGTTACACCTATTTACAGCATTTTTTTTGCATTTATGTGAAAATATTAATGAAAAATGTCTGACAAATATGTGAAAAATATCCGAAAATTATTAGATGAATTAGGTTAAAATATTAGTGAAAAATATCTGACATATAATTAAAAAACATCTAAAATTATTAATAAATTAGGTGAAAGATGTCAAAAAATTGGAAAAATATCACTAAATTATTATCAGTAGTTTACCAGGAACTGTGTGTGAGCGAGGTTTTAAAGATGATACTGATTAATGGAGGTATGAGATATTATATTAACGATAAGAGCTCTTACTTCTTCAGGTGCATGACGACGTGCGGCAGCAGGGTGAGTTTCTTCAACGCCGGCTTCTTCTGACTGTTCAGAGTTCGGTCCTCCTGTTGAAACATCACACCGTCAGTAAAACGGGAAACCACCAACCAAAAGAGTTCAGCGAGGCTTTTATTTTGACAGGCAGACCTCTGCGGCCTCGTTCATCTTGCTGATCATGGCGCTGACCACGTCGTCAGCGTCGCTGATGAACGTCCCTCCATCGCGGTGCCGCCTCTTCCTGCTGTTCAAGGCTTTCCTCTTAGCGAGCATGATGTCGAAGTCGGACATTAAGCTGGTGCTGAAGACACACAGAACATGTTAGATCAGACATGTGACTGAACTGAAGACGTTTATAAAGAGACTCGTCCTTACTCTTGGCCGCTGCGGTCGACTCCTTCATCGGAGTCGGACTCCTCCTCCACCTGCTGCTGCTTCTCCTTCAGCTCCTTCTTGTCCTCCAGGTCCTCCTGGTTGAAGCCCTGCAGGAGGACGAACCACACCGTTTACCTCCGTAATGTCTGCAACAAGTGAACGGCAGTCGTCGTGTTTCTGATGAGTCGTACTCACCGTGAACTCCTCCTCCTCCTCGTCCCCAGACTCTCCGAAGATGTCTGCGATCATTTTCCTGGAAGAAACAGAGGTCAAAGGTCACATCAGCAGCTTTCACTTCTGACTTCGGGTTCAAATTAAATGCACTGAATGTCCCCAAGAAGGGACGAATAAAGTCTTTAAAAAGCTGTTTACATAGATACCCGTGTACGTGTTGACTAGCGTTAGATATCCACAAAGTCTGGGTGACCAGCTAACCTTTAAGGTTCACAACATCAGGAAGACCAGACTCAACCTGTCAGGGCATGCAACACAACTCCCAGTACAAGCTTAGCGAGTTAGAAATGTCCGACAAAAATGTGAAAAAACAAATAATAATAAGAAATAATAATAAATTAGTAAAATATGTAAAAATATTTGTGAAAAATGACAGAAATTATAAAAAATATCCAAAAGTTATTAGTAAAATATTTGAAAAATATCCAACACATATGTGAAAAATGACCAAAAAATAAAATAATAATAAATTAGTAAAATATGTAAAAATATTTATGAGAAATGACTGAAACATTTGACAAATATCCAAAAATTATTAGTAAAATATTGTGAAATCTATTCGAAAAATTTCCAAAAAATGATGATTAGTAAAATGTGTGAAAAACATCCAAAAAAAGTCAGAAAATTATAAGTAAATAATAAATATGGCTCTTGTTCATTCCTATGAAAGTTGGGAATGGAAGAAATTATTAATAAATTAGGTGAAAAAAATCTGCAAAAGATTACTGAAAAATGTGAAAAACATCTGAAACTTTGAATAAATGTGAGAAACATCCAAAAAATTTCCAACAAATGTGAAAAAGAACCAAAAAATAAAATAAATAAATTAGTAAAATATCTGAAAAATATCTGAAAATTATTAATAAATTAGGTAAAAAAAATATGCAAAGAAATGTCAGAAAACATTTGAAAAATATCTGAAAACCTTTAGTAAAATATGAGCAAAATGCCCAAAAATTATCAGTAAATAATAAATACAGCTCCTCGCCCATCATCTGAAAATAAAACTGAAGCATCTGAAGTTTAAGAACACAAAACTAAAGAACACAGAGAAACAACACCCAGTACCCCCAGTACCCCCAGTACACCCAGTACACCCAGTATATTCCGTATCAGCTCTTTACTGCAGCTCTGTGATATTTCCACCGACTTCAGATTACTGAGATTAAATATTCTTCATCCGGTACTTACTCCTCCTCATCACCGTCTCCAGACTCGCTGTCGCTGCCGAACAGCGCCTTCTCGTCCTTCTTCCCCGCCGCACCCTTCGACCTCTCGTCGTCCTCGCTGCCGCTGTCCGAACCCAGCTCTCTCAGTTTGGCTGCCAGACTCTTATCGGGACCGAGCGAGCCGCCGTCGCTGTCCGAGTTCTCGTCATCCGACACCGCCCGACTCCTCTTCACTGCTGAGGAGAAGAAACACTACGAGGTAAACGTCTGGCTCACAGCCGGCGATGCAGTTCATCCCAGAGGTGTCGGCTGGGTCATTTAATACCAGATAAACCAGTTTATCAGTCAAAACAAGCAGCAACAACAGACAACCACCGACCGAGTATTTAGTGCTATAAATGAAGTCTGAGAGGGTTTCTGATCAAGACATTTGTAGGCAGTAAAACTCTTTTTATTAGTTTTTATTCTGATTTATAAAAAACACTTTCAGGTTTTAAATACGCACAAAGTGTTAGTTCACTTCGACAGTTTGATTATAATCTACTGAGTGGTTAAATCCTGAAGCAGAGTGTATTTGTATGTAACTGCACTATTTAATAGGGCCGTCCTCTTCGACCAAAGAAGTTGTTATTCCACTAACACTCATACGATTTTGTCAACTAATCGATTCATTGATTTAATCGACCGATCTGTAAAACTGACTTTCACATAAAATCCCGACTTTAAATCTGGTGTTTACCAGAGATGTGCTCATTCATTTCTTAGAAATACTGTAAGTAGGGATGTTAATAATTAACCGTTTAACCGTTAACTGAGGTTAAGCATTTTAACCGATCAACGCTATCGGTTAAAACAGTTAAAAGAAATGTTAATCATTAATTAAAAAGCTGAGAAAAACTCGTCACTTAAAGGAGAGAAGCTGGTCCACCTCAAGAGAGTCTGAGCCGGCGTTACAGATACAGGAAGTCGGCTCCCGTCTATAGCTCACTTGAGCGGAGGAGTTGTAGCCTCGTAGCATTTATTCACCGACAAATAAACTGTACACAGCTAAAACACCACCGACACACACTGTCTGCTACAGCTACGTTCACAGCTAGAACACCACCGACACACACTGTCTGCTACAGCTACGTTCACAGCTAGAACACCACCGACACACACTGTCTGCTACAGCTACGTTCACAGCTAGAACACCACCGACACACACTGTCTGCTACAGCTACGTTCACAGCTAGAACACCACCGACACACACTGTCTGCTACAGCTACGTTCACAGCTAGAACACCACCGACACACACTGTCTGCTACAGCTACGTTCACAGCTAGGACGCCACCGACACACACTGTCTGCTACAGCTACGTTCACAGCTAGGACGCCACCGACACACACTGTCTGCTACAGCTACGTTCACAGCTAGAACGCCACCGACACACACACACACACACGGTCTGTCGGGAACTCGCTGAAGTTACGCCGCCGTATGTGTGTGACTACGGGGAGCACAAAGCTACCAGCAGAGCTACAGATCTTAATGTAACACAAACACACACTGTTTGTTGGACAATTGCTATCGTTCTGCCGGGCAGACACACAGCTGACAACCTGCTAAACTAAACTAAATGTGCGGTGGAGACTTTTACTGGGAAAGTGGCTGCATGTCCGCGACACTACACGCAGCATCGGAGCTGCTAAGTTAACGCTGCCGGACTGTGAACTGGAGACTCAGTTGTTTGTTGTGCTCATGCTCTGCAGCTGGTACGCAAAAATCTTGTCAGTTAACAGTTAATAATCGGTTAACGAGGGTCGGTTATCGGTTAAGAATATTTTTCAAAATTAGCATCCCTAATTTTGTTGTGTAATTGCTTCTGATTTGTCTGTCACTCGACATCACTGTAAATGAGGGCAACCTCAGTGAGCTTTCAAGTTTAAATAAAGGTTAATAATACATCATTTTATTGTCATTTTTTCTATTTATGTTTCTTGGCTGTTTCAGGACTTTGTTGCTTTTATCTTTTTATTTTCTCCCACTATGTTTATCGTTACGAATCAAAACACCAGATTGGTTGTACATGAAAACTCTTTCCAGGGAAGATAAATATTCTTCTCTATTTCCATCAACACAGTGAGATTTCCCTCCGGGATCTCCACGGCAACCAAACAACTGCTGCTGCTCCCCTGAAGGGTTAAACTCTCTCAGCTGACTCCACCTCAGCTGGAGGTCTGAGCTGGACTCAGGTCATCTTACCTGGTTTGTCTGCCTTCTCCTCATCCTCATCCTCACTGTCTGACAGGATGGCCTTCTTCCTCTTCACTGCAAACACACACCAGAGCACACAAACAATATCTCAACATGTTCGCTCATCCACGATAATAATAATAATAATAATAATAATAATAATAATAATAATAATAACCTGGCTTCTCGTCCTCGTCGTCACTGTCATCTTTCTGCTTCCCCTCCTCCCCCTGCTGCTCTCCATCACTTCCTGCTGCAGCCTTCCTCCTCCCCGCCTCCTCCTCCTCACTGTCAGACTGCATCACAGCCTTCCACTTCCCTCCTCCTACTCCTCCTTCCTCCTCCTTCTGTTTCTCCTCCTCCTCATCAGAGTCTGTCTGCGCTGCCTTGCGTCTGGCAGGCATCTCTGTGTCAGAGTCACTGTCAGCGTTTGACCGGCGACTGGGAGGCGCCACGGGTTTGGTGGCGTCCTCGTTCTCCGAGTCGGTGTCTACGGCTGCTTTTGGCCTCTCGGCCGCCTCCTCCTCCATGTCCGAGCTGCTCCCCCTGCGTCTGGCGGGAGGCGGCGAGCTTCCCCCCTCCTCGTTATCCGAAGCTCTACTTTTGACGGGCGGCGACTCCTCGTTGTCCGAAGCGCTCACCCTGCGTTTGACCGGAGCGCCGCCGTCGTCGTCGCTGTCAGCGGGCCTCCGAGCCGCCACCTCCGAGTCGCTCTTGTCGCTGTCGTCATCGCGGCGCCGGGGGGCCTCACCCTCTGAGTCGCTGTCGGCTCCTCTGTGTCCCTCGTTGTCGGAGCCGCTGGCCGCCCCGCCAGTCTCCTTGGCGCGGGTGGCGTCTTCGTCGTTGCTGCCGTCGTCCTGTTGAGATAAACAACAAAGGCGTGAGAAAAAGTAAAAACATCCTTTAGAGCAGGAGAACAGTCACTGTGTGACTCTTCAGATTTATCTTGAAGCTTCACAAATATTCTGGTATATTCTAGTGTTGAACTAACAACAAGCCTTTTGTTGTGAGGGGCTTTAAAAATAACATAATAATGATGACAATAATTCATAGTTGGGTTCCTCCATTAAATTCAGCCCATTTCCTCCACTGAAATCCATCCCAAAGTAAGAGAAGCTGTGATGTATAAAGATGACATGCTGAGCTGGTATCGAGGCCTCAGTCTGACCTCAGATTGATGTCCGTCGCTCTTCGCCTCCTCGCCGTCTGACGCCGGGTGTTCATCCTGAACCGGAGTGCCGCCTCCGTCATCTGCAGAACACACAACAGGTCAGTGACACACTTCAGCATCTCATTACACTTATTACTGATGTCAGACACCTGCAGAGAGCCAGGAAACAGGACAATGAACGCGGTTTGTGTGTCAGAGACTAGACATGATGGGAGAAAGTAGAGCTGAGAATCTGGGACCTGGAGACGCCAGGAGGACCTGCAGAAACCTGATTCTGGCTCAATCTAAAGCAGCTCAACTGGGTCTGAGATGTGGTTTCCAGCGTGGACTGTGATAAGGTGTTCTTCTACACTGTAGTGCTTTCAGGAGGGACAATCCACTTAAAAAACAGAAAGAGCTCAGGATCTCCTACAGTCTGCACACCAAACTCCATGCAGGAATGTTAGGTTTTAACTTGGTTCACAAGTAAATAACACATGGTGGTAAAATATAACGAGAAAACATTATGAGATATAATATTTAGGTCTGTTTTTCAATTCGGCGTGCATTCAGAAGATAAGATATCTGGTTTTGTATCTTATTTCTACCCAAGATTACAGAATCAGAGTGAAGCTTTAAATCAGCTCGGTGCAAACCGACAGGAAGTGACTTACTGACGGATTCACGACAGACTGGAGCTCCTGTTTTAACCAGTTATGAACATCATCCACTAAACTCTGTTAACGCACAATATGACAGATAAGCAGGGCGGTAACGCGGCCAGCTCAGGAAGCTCACATCACACGCACACCTGTCTGCTCAGGAAGCTCACATCACACGCACACCTGGTTGTTATTCACAAACTGCTGACCCCAAACAATCACACACAACAGACTGCTAACAGGCTAACAGACGGCTAACAGACGGCTAACAGGCTAACAGACGGCTAACAGGCTAACAGACGGCTAACAGGCTAACAGACGGCTAACAGGCTAACAGACGGCTAACAGGCTAACAGACGGCTAACAGGCTAACAGGCTGTTAACAGGCTAACAGGCTAACAGACGGCTAACAGGCTAACAGACGGCTAACAGGCTGCTAACAGGCTAACAGGCTGCTAACAGGCTAACAGGCTGCTAACAGGCTAACAGGCTGCTAACAGGCTAACAGGCTAACAGGCTAACAGGCTGCTAACAGGCTGCTAACAGGCTAACAGGCTGCTAACAGGCTAACAGGCTAACAGGCTGCTAACAGGCTGCTAACAGGCTAACAGGCTGCTAACAGGCTAACAGGCTGCTAACAGGCTAACAGGCTGCTAACAGGCTAACAGGCTAACAGGCTGCTAACAGGCTAACAGGCTAACAGGCTGCTAACAGGCTAACAGGCTAACAGGCTGCTAACAGGCTAACAGGCTAACAGGCTGCTAACAGGCTGCTAACAGGCTGCTAACAGGCTAACAGGCTGCTAACAGGCTAACAGGCTAACAGGCTGCTAACAGGCTAACAGGCTAACAGGCTAACAGGCTGCTAACAGGCTAACAGGCTAACAGGCTGCTAACAGGCTAACAGGCTGCTAACAGGCTAACAGGCTAACAGGCTGCTAACAGGCTAACAGGCTGCTAACAGGCTAACAGGCTAACAGGCTGCTAACAGGCTGCTAACAGGCTAACAGGCTGCTAACAGGCTAACAGGCTAACAGGCTGCTAACAGGCTAACAGGCTAACAGGCTAACAGGCTGCTAACAGGCTAACAGGCTAACAGGCTAACAGGCTGCTAACAGGCTAACAGGCTGCTAACAGGCTAACAGGCTAACAGGCTGCTAGCAGCTAGCAGCTAGCAGCTCGTGTTTACCGGACTGGTTCGCGGACATGAAGTCGTCCTCTCCGTTCATCCTCCTCGGATGAAGACCGGTTGAGATTCAGAGCGGAGCAGCGAGCCGCTCTCCGGTAACGTTAACCTGTAGTTTATATAGTAATATCAGAGCGGGAGAACTGACCCGACCACAGCAACAGCTAGCTGCTAGCCCGAGAGCCAAACGGAGTCACTCCCGTCATATACGCATGCGCCAGTGTTTCAATAAACTTTATCAACACGGACACAACAGTTCACAATAACATCAGATCCATGGGGGATTTATCTTTCATATGTTACAGACTCAGATGTAAACAGTGGTGGAATATTCAAGATTCCTCCTTCCTCCCATTTGCTCCTATAAGAACATTGTAATTCTGAGCAGTTTACACCAAGTCAGCTTTAAGAAAAGAAAAAAGGTAGAAAAGGCACAAGGTAATTACAGAACAAAATAAGTAGCACAACAAATAAATCAATTATTAAAATATAAAACGCCCTCAGTGTATTCAATAAATAAACTAAAGTACCCTCTGCGTAGGAACGATACCCCCACAATGCAAATATACAGTAAATATACAGACGTAGGCAAAGTTGTTGGTACCCTTCCGTTAAAGAGAGAAAAACCCACAATGGTCACTGAAATAACTTGAAACTGACAAAAGTAATAATAAATAAAAATTTACTGAAAATTAGCTAATGAAAATCAGACATTGTTTTTGAATTGTGGTTCAGCAGAATCATTTAAAAAAACAAACTAATGAAACTGGCCTAGACAAAAATGATGGTACCCTTAACTTAATATTTTGTTGCACAACCTTTTGAGGCAATCACTGCAATCAAGTGATTTCTGTAACTCTCAATGAGACTTCTGCACCTGTCCACAGGTATGTTGGCCCACTCCTCGTGAGCAAACTGCTCCAGCTGTCTCAGGTTTGAAGGGTGCCTTCTCCAGACTGCATGTTTCAGCTCCTTCCACAGATGTTCAATAGGATTTAGATCCGGGCTCATAGAAGGCCACTTCAGAATAGTCCAATGTTTTGTTCTTAGCCATTCTTGGGTGTTTTTAGCTGTGTTTTGGGTCATTATCCTGTTTGAGGACCCATGACCTGCAACTGAGACCAAGCTTTCTGACACTGGGCAGCACATTTCGCTCCAGAATGCCTTGATAGTCTTGAGATTTCATTGCACCCTGCACAGATTCAAGACACCCTGTGCCAGATGCAACAAAGCAGCCCCAGAACATAACCGAGCCTCCTCCATGTTTCACATTAGGTACAGTGTTCTTTTCTTTGGATGCTTCATTTTTGCGTCTGTGAACATAGAGCTGATGTGACTTGCCAAAAAGCTCCAGTTTTGTCTCATCTGTCCAAAGGACATTCTCCCAGAAGCTTTGTGGCTTGTCAATATGCATTTTGGAAAATTCCAGTCTCGCTTTTTTATGATTTGGTGTCCTCCTGGGTCGTCTTCCATTAAGTCCACTTTGGCTCAAACAGTGACGGATGGTGCGATCTGACACTGATGTACCTTGACCTTGGAGTTCACCTCTAATCTCTTTGGAAGTTGTTCTGGGCTCTTTGGTTACCATTCGTATTATCCATCTCTTCAATATGTCATCAATTTTCCCCTTGCGGCCACGTCCAGGGAGGTTGGCTACAGTCCCATGGACCTTAAACTTCTGAATAATATGTGCAGCTGTAGTCACAGGAACATCAGGCTGCTTGGAGATGGTCTTATAGCCTTTACCTTTAACATGAAGGTCTATAATGTTCTTTCTGATCTCCTGAGACAACTCTCTCCTTAGCTTTCTGTGGTCCATGTTCAGTGTGGTACACACCATGACACCAAACAGCACAGTGACTACTTTTCACCCTTTAAATAGGCAGACTGACTGATTACAAGTTTGAAGATACCTGTGATGCTATTTACAGGACACACCTTAGTTTAATATGTCCCTATGGTCACATTATTTTACATCTTTTCTAGGGGTACCATCATTTTTGTCCAGGCCAGTTTCATTAGTTTGTTTTTTAAAATGATTCTGTTGAACCACAATTCAAAAACAATATCTGATTTTCATTAGTTCATTTTCAGTACATTTTTATTTATTATTACTTTTGTCAGTTTCAAGTTATTTCAGTGACCATTGTGGGTTTTTCTCTCTTTAACGGAAGGGTACCAACAATTGTGCCTACGTCTGTAAGTCATTAAAGGAGTGATGTGTAGGAAGAGTTAGAGGTCAGAGGTCTTGATGAACAGGTGGTGCTGGAGGTGTTTTTTGAAAGTGTCCAGGGATGAAGCATTTCTGATCTCAGAAGGGAGAGAGCTCCAGAGGGCGGGGGGGCCGCGACACTGAAGGCTCTCAGCCGGGTTTGGGGGGGGGGGGGGTGGAGAGCAGACCGGTGTCGGAGGATCGTAGTCTCTGGGATGGAGTGTAGAGGTGGAGAAGGTTGGTTAGGTACTGGGGGGCATGGAGGGATTTGTATGTGAGAAGGAGGAGTTAATAGTTGATGTAGGACTTGATTGAAGATGGATGAGTGTCGGGGTGATGTGCTGCCAGAGCCTAGTGCGGGTCAGAACCCTGGCAGCTGAGTTCTGGACGTACTGGAGCCGGTCCAGGGCTTTGCTGGGTACCCCGGACAGGACTCCATTCCAGTAGTCCAGACGGGAGCTGATGAAGGAGTGGATGAGGGTCTCTGCCACGGAGTTAAAGATCTGTTCAATATAAAGCAGCATTTGCTTTAGAAGGTTAGCCTCCATGGATAGCCTCTATGGATAGCCTCTATGGTGAGCCTCTATGGATAGCCTCTATGGATAGCCTCTATGGTTAGCCTCTATGGATAGCCTCTATGGATAGCCTCTATGGATAGCCTCTATGGATAGCCTCTATGGATAGCCTCCATGGATAGCCTCCATGGATAGCCTCTATGGATAGCCTCTATGGATAGTCTCTATGGATAGCCTCTATGGATAGCCTCCATGGATAGCCTCCATGGATAGCCTCCATGGATAGCCTCTATGGATAGCCTCCATGGATAGCCTCTATGGTTAGCCTCCATGGATAGCCTCCATGGATAGCCTCTATGGATAGCCTCCATGGATAGCCTCCATGGATAGCCTCTATGGTTAGCCTCCATGGATAGCCTCCATGGATAGCCTCTATGGATAGCCTCCATGGATAGCCTCTATGGATAGCCTCCATGGATAGCCTCTATGGTTAGCCTCCATGGATAGCCTCCATGGATAGCCTCCATGGATAGCCTCTATGGATAGCCTCTATGGTTAGGCTCTATGGATAGCCTCTATGGATAGCCTCCATGGATAGCCTCCATGGATAGCCTCCATGGATAGCCTCTATGGATAGCCTCCATGGATAGCCTCTATGGTTAGCCTCCATGGATAGCCTCCATGGATAGCCTCTATGGATAGCCTCTATGGATAGCCTCTATGGATAGCCTCCATGGATAGCCTCTATGGATAGCCTCCATGGATAGCCTCCATGGATAGCCTCTATGGATAGCCTCCATGGATAGCCTCCATGGTTAGCCTCCATGGTGAGTCTCTATGGATAGCCTCTATGGATAGCCTCCATGGATAGCCTCTATGGTGAGTCTCTATGGTTAGGCTCTATGGTTAGCCTCTATGGATAGCCTCCATGGATAGCCTCTATGGTGAGTCTCTATGGTGAGGCTCTATGGATAGCCTCTATGGTTAGCCTCTATGGATAGCCTCCATGGATAGCCTCCATGGATAGCCTCTATGGATAGCCTCTACGGTTAGCCTCCATGGATAGCCTCTATGGATAGCCTCTATGGTTAGCCTCTATGGATAGCCTCCATGGATAGCCTCCATGGATAGCCTCCATGGATAGCCTCTATGGATAGCCTCTATGGATAGCCTCTATGGATAGCCTCCATGGATAGCCTCCATGGATAGCCTCTATGGATAGCCTCCATGGATAGCCTCTATGGATAGCCTCCATGGATAGCCTCCATGGATAGCCTCTATGGATAGCCTCCATGGATAGCCTCCATGGATAGCCTCTATGGATAGCCTCCATGGATAGCCTCCATGGATAGCGTCTATGGATAGCCTCCATGGATAGCGTCTATGGATAGCCTCCATGGATAGCCTCTACGGTTAGCCTCTATGGTGAGTCTCTATGGATAGCCTCCATGGATAGCGTCTATGGATAGCCTCCATGGATAGCCTCCATGGATAGCCTCTATGGATAGCCTCCATGGATAGCCTCCATGGATAGCGTCTATGGATAGCCTCCATGGATAGCCTCTACGGTTAGCCTCTATGGTGAGTCTCTATGGATAGCCTCCATGGATAGCGTCTATGGATAGCCTCCATGGATAGCCTCCATGGATAGCCTCTATGGATAGCCTCCATGGATAGCCTCCATGGATAGCGTCTATGGATAGCCTCCATGGATAGCCTCTACGGTTAGCCTCTATGGTGAGTCTCTATGGATAGCCTCCATGGATAGCGTCTATGGATAGCCTCCATGGATAGCCTCTATGGTGAGCCTCTATCCACACCGGGACCAACAGCAGAACACCGTCCACATGTTGACTCTCATGTTGAGGAGCTGTTCATGCTGTTACAACTGGATTGTTGAGTTTCTAGTTAAAGGTTGTTAAACGTCATTCACAGTTGAATATCAGATGTCACTTTTCTTTCACTGATTGTCAGTAGAGTTGTTAATAAATCACCAGATGTTGACCTGCAGCTGTATTGTGTCTTCTTCTCTCCATCAGATGTCTGTCAACTGGAACTGGACACAAACACAGCACACAGAAGACTCAAACTGTCTGACAACAACAGGAAGATGACATGTGTGGTGGAGGAGGATCAGTCATATCCTGATCATCCAGACAGATTCATCTCCCGTCCTCAGCTGCTGTGTAGAACACGTCTGACTGGTCGCTGCTACTGGGAGGTCGAGTGGAGAGAAGTGGTTGATATATCAGTGAGTTACAGAGGAATCAGGAGGAGAGGAAACAGAGGAGACTGTGAGTTTGGATTGAGTTGCTCTGATGATGGTTACTCTGTCTGTCACAGAGTAGCAGTGTATGTGGACTGTCCTGCTGGCACTCTGTCCTTCTACAGAGTCTCCTCTGACGCTCTGATCCACCTCCACACCGTCAGCACCACATTCACTGAACCTCTTTATCCTGGGTTTGGGTTCTGGTATTCTGGTTCCACAGTGTCTCTGTGTCCTCTGCAGGTCTGAGTGTCTCTGTGTCCTCTGCAGGTCTGAGTGTCTCTGTGTCCTCTGCAGGTCTGAGTGTCTCTGTGTCCTCTGCAGCTCTGAGTGTCTCTGTGTCCTCTGCAGGTCTCAGTGTCTCTGTGTCCTCTGCAGGTGTCAGTGTCTCTGTGTCCTCTGCAGGTCTGAGTGTCTCTGTGTCCTCTGCAGGTCTCAGTGTCTCTGTGTCCTCTGCAGGTCTGAGTGTCTCTGTGTCCTCTGCAGGTGTCAGTGTCTCTGTGTCCTCTGCAGGTCTGAGTGTCTCTGTGTCCTCTGCAGGTCTGAGTGTCTCCTGTGGACTGAAGTCAAAGTTCAGTGTGTTCACCATCACACTCACTCAAACCCAAATCCTTCATGTGTCATCTGTTGATCATCAACATTCATCATGAACTCTTCTCTCTCTTGAATCATCCTGTAATGTAATGAATGGAATACAGTCATATATTCAATATTTCATCTTTCTAATGTTTCTAAATGCTTTTAATAAAATCTGTAGTTTTCTTTGGTTCATTTGATCACTTTCATCATTTCTCTCTTTACTGAGACATTGGACATCATCATCTTTTAGCCTCAGGTGTTCTGAACCAGGGAACTAATGAATGACATGTTTCTGGCCGTCGCCTCCTCTTCCTCCTCTTCCTCTTCCTCCCTCTCCTCCTCTTCCTCCTCCTCCTCTTCCTCCCTCTCCTCCTCTTCATCTTCCTCCTCTTCCTCCTCCTCCTCCTCCTCCTCTTTTTCCTCCTCTTCCTCTTCCTCCTCTTCCTCTTCCTCCCTCTCCTCCTCTTCATCTTCCTCCTCTTCCTCCTCCTCCTCCTCCTTCTCTTTTTCCTCCTCTTCCTCCTCCTCCGTCGCCTCCTCTTCCTCCTCTTCCTCTTCCTCCCTCTCCTCCTCTTCATCTTCCTCCTCTTCCTCCTCCTCCTCCTACTCCTCTTTTTCCTCCTCTTCCTCCTCCTCCGCCTCCTCCTCTTCCTCCCCCTCTTCCTCCCCCTCTTCCTCCTCCTCCTCCTCCTCCTATATATATATATACATCTCGCTGAACTAAAGTTTGGTGAGGGAGAAACTGGTATGGCTTCTTTCAAACGGGTCCCTTGACCTTTGACCTTTACTTGTTTTTAGCCGTCACCATCTTGGTTTTTAGCCTGAGTCGCCCCCTGCTGGCTGTTAGAAAGAATTTAGGTTTAAGACACTTCAACACTGGCTTCACTTTTCAGACCTGGAGGTCGCCACGGAGCAGAGCTCATGATTAAACAACAGCTGATCTGAGGTCGGTTGCTTCTGTCTGTGGAACCGGAGAGAAAAACACTTACACAGATTCAGGAAACATTTATTTACAACATTTTCAAAATAAAACTCCTGAGGTGGAACGACCCGGATGGTGTGGAAATCTTTTGAATTGATGAGATGTCAGCGACATCAACAGAACAAAAAGAGTCACGCAGCGATCAAAACACGCGTGCCCTTCACAATAAAACTCCTAAAACTAAACATTTCATTTTGCTTTCACAAAAAAAACAAGTTCAGAGGATTCTTTCAAATCCAGCGACGTCATGTTGAATTGGATCGTGACGTGGTCGCGCTCAGCGCTTCGCTGTTACATCAGACAGGAAGTGTTGCAGAGGTTTAGACGTAAGCTTTGGAGCTGCTGCTGTCTGAGACCGGAGCCGCTCTGTAGATCTTCTGTCCTCGACTCGTAGTGGACAAGTTGTACGTAAACTGCCTGCAGGACAAAACGTGACACTTCAGTCCCGTCTGATATTTATATTTAAGTCCTGATTCAGAAATATGAAATCATTGATCTGGGTTAAATGTTGGTCGTGTACCGTGCAGCAGCGGCGGTGGAGGACGTCTTCCTGCAGGAGCAGCAGAGCAGAGACCCTCCCAGTATGGCCAGACAGGACGCCGCCCAGCCCAGATACAGACCAGTACCCAGCTCGAACCTGCAGCGTCACACTCAGCGTCAGCGGCAGGAAGTGACACACACACATCTTACTGTGGAGGCGGCGTCTGAGTGACTGACCTGACTCCTCCGTACAGCGGGTTGTAGAAGTCGTGGATGACTCTGGCGGCGTACCAGGACGCTGCGATCAGAGTGAAGATGCCTGAGGAGGAGACAGGAGACAGAGACTATGACTCACAGGTCATAAAGATGAATAACTTCATGTTACGACGTCGCATACCGGACAGGATGAACAAGACTCCTCCGGTCAGGGCCATCTGGTCTTTGGCGTGCTCCGAGGTTCTGCCGATCTTGGTGCACTTGAGTCCCAGAACGGAGACGATGATGGAGGCCAGACTGACCAGCAGGGACAGGATCATCAGAGCCCTGCAGGCCTGCAGGTGAGCTGGACACGCAGCGGGACGGACAACACAACACGCTTTGTAACGGGTTACAGACGTTTTATGTACCACGGTTATTTAGATGTAAAATGATTAAATCTGCGTGAAGTTTAAAGACGTGAGTCTGTGCAAGAACAAACTGCACTTTATTAATAGATCATTTATTTATTCAGGGTAATAAATAAATGTCAAATAAACAACTTTAAATGCACTTATAATATAATTAAAATAAACTTATAACACTAATACTAATATGAAATAATATCTATACATAGCTGCTACTTCCACATATCCTCCAGCCATGAATACATAAATATGAATATATATCATTATTATTATTATTATTATTATTATTATTATTATTATTATTATAATATAATTCATGGATTGTATATTAATGATATTTTTTTATGTGTTTTTGGCAAAACAAGCAAAAAAGAAATACCAAATAGCAATAAGCCACCCATTAATATAAAGCTTAAAGTGGCCAATTGTACATTTTTTAAGGGATACCTTTCATGTTATTTGGTCAATTTTAAGACATTCTTACTCCTTAAAGGTCCCTTAATATAAAAATTAAATAAAAAATGTGTAAAGTCAGAGATAATGTACAGCGAGCCGGTCATTGTTGTGAAATAAACTCTGTCAGGGCGATTACACGGCTGCTTAATTAAGAAATCAATAATTTGACACAAAAACGGTCCTCCAGAGTCCAACATCAGAACTGGGCCCATAGCAACGGTCTGTTATACGTAGCATCGGTCTGTTATACGTAGCATCGGTCTGTTATACGTAGCATCGGTCTGCTATACGTAGCATCGGTCTGTTATACGTAGCATCGGTCTGTTATACGTAGCATCGGTCTGTTATACGTAGCATCGGTCTGCTATACGTAGCAACGGTCTGCTATACGTAGCATCGGTCTGCTATACGTAGCAACGGTCTGCTATACGTAGCAACGGTCTGCTATACGTAGCAACGGTCTGCTATACGTAGCAACGGTCCGTTATACGTAGCAACGGTCCGTTATACGTAGCAACGGTCCGTTATACGTAGCATCGGTCCGTTATACGTAGCAACGGTCCGTTATACGTAGCAACGGTCTGCTATACGTAGCAACGGTCTGCTATACGTAGCAACGGTCTGCTATACGTAGCAACGGTCCGTTATACGTAGCATCGGTCCGTTATACGTAGCAACGGTCTGTTATACGTAGCAACAGCCCGTTATACGTAGCAACGGTCCGTTATACGTAGCATCGGTCTGCTATAAAGAAATAGACTGTAGAACGCCGGGCTTGACCAATCAGAATCGAGTATTCAACAAAGCCGTGTAATAATAGATTACAGCCTATTATTGATTATCATTAATAATGAATTATTAATTAAGTTAATGGTATTTCAGTGATGGTTTCAGGACTTCAGTTCAACAAGTAGCTCCAGTTTTTTCTTTTCTACATCTTCAATAAACAAGATCCATCATGTAACCTACTGAGTCTCTCTATCTGTCTAAACCAAACTAAACAGCACTCTTCTGTGGTGTGCGATCACTCACCCGGCAGTCCCAGCACCGTCTTGAACCGGCTGCACTGAAGGGATCCCAGCGACGTGGCAGCGCAGCTCATCCACAGACCTTCAAACTGCCACTGACTGCTGCTCACCGACTCCAGCTGACTCCTCACCTTCCACACCTGAGAGGAGGTGCAGCTGGACTGCAGACACCAGGACACCACGCCCAGAAGCAGACCCACAACCTGCAGGCCCACTGCCATGCTGCTCACTGTCTCCGCCGCGCACACCTGGAAACACCTGGAAACACAGCAGGATGTTAACACTTTTGGAGTAGTTGATGCTAACATGTTAGCAACCAGCTACCTACTCCCTCATGGTTCTGGCTAGAAAGGATCCGTCTTGTGTAAAACTATCGCGCGTGTTCGTGTTAATGTGTTTACTTTGTTTTTGCCGTCGCCGTCTTGTTTTTTTGGCAGTGATCATTGGTGATGACGCCATGCTGGTCTGGTCTATAGCTTGGAGACAGAAAGCTCCTCTATTAGATCTGTTTTAGGACACGGCAGGGGAACAGATCGGAGATCAGCGTTTTTGGATTTATTGTCGGTGCAACCAGCTACACAGCAACTCTTCAGCATAGCGCTACACAACAACTCTTCAGCATAGCGCTACACAACAACTCTTCAGCATAGCGCTACACAACAACTCTTCAGCATAGCGCTACACAACAACTCTTCAGCATAGCGCTACACAACAACTCTTCAGCATAGCGTTACACAGCAACTCTTCAGCATAGCGTTACACAGCAACTCTTCAGCATAGCGCTACACAGCAACTCTTCAGCATAGCGCTACACAACAACTCTTCAGCATAGCGCTACACAGCAACTCTTCAGCATAGCGTTACACAGCAACTCTACAGCATAGCGTTACACAGCAACTCTTCAGCATAGCGCTACACAGCAACTCTACAGCATAGCGTTACACAGCAACTCTTCAGCATAGCGTTACACAGCAACTCTACAGCATAGCGTTACACAGCAACTCTTCAGCATAGCGCTACACAGCAACTCTTCAGCATAGCGCTACACAGCAACTCTTCAGCATAGCGCTACACAACAACTCTTCAGCATAGCGCTACACAGCAACTCTACAGCATAGCGCTACACAGCAACTCTTCAGCATAGCGCTACACAGCAACTCTTCAGCATAGCGCTACACAACAACTCTTCAGCATAGCGCTACACAACAACTCTTCAGCATAGCGCTACACAGCAACTCTTCAGCATAGCGTTACACAGCAACTCTACAGCATAGCGTTACACAGCAACTCTTCAGCATAGCGCTACACAGCAACTCTTCAGCATAGCGTTACACAGCAACTCTACAGCATAGCGCTACACAGCAACTCTTCAGCATAGCGCTACACAGCAACTCTTCAGCATAGCGCTACAGAGCAACTCTTCAGCTTAGCGTTACACAGCAACTCTTCAACATAGCGTTACACAGCAACTCTTCAACATAGCGTTACACAGCAACTCTTCAACATAGCGTTACACAGCAACTCTTCAGCATAGCGTTATTACTGTTAGTGATTTGTTTAAAGTAGAAGTTTAGAGACATGTGTCAGCTTCTGGTTACGCTGTTACCGTCTACGCATTTTTTAATTCTTTTAAATTATGTTTTTGGAAATTTTTCGGATATTTTTTAAAAATATTTTCACATCTTCCACAAATATTTTTCACATTTTTAAGCTGTTCTTTTAATATGTTTTTTGGATGTTTTCCAGAGTTTTTGGTCAGATATTTTTCACGTATTTTAATAATATTTTTTGGATGTTGGGGGTGTGGCCATGAGAGCCTACTCTGGATGACGTCCTGCCGGTCTGATGTGTGCACGGTTAGGTTATGTTTGTGCACCTCGTCTGTACCAAAAGGAGCGTTCTTGGACGTCTGATTTCCCCTCTTTGTTTTGCATCTTCCATTCATTATAAACAATGGTGTGAAATAACAGAGATTTGTCGATATTTCCATTTTGTTTCACGATTATTGTCGGATGGAATTTAGTGACTGTGGTGAATTTGTTCTTGATATTTTGGAAGATTAGGAATATGTTTTTGTGATTTTCTTGATAAAGCATTACACTTTAGTTTAAAACACAGTAATCTATGTGACGTCATGTCAGTGAAACAGTGACGGGATGAAGCCAGCAGAGTTAATAAAAGCACTTTAGTCATCAGTATGACCACACTGACAGTCTCTCTCTTCCAGCCTCTTTTCTCCCCAAACAGAGATCTCAGTAACTGGAACCAGTTAACATTCCCAGTAAAGCAGCAGATCAGTTCTTACCGTCAGCTCAGGTTTGGAGTCTGAAGTGAAGTTCTCTGTCCGGTGACTTCCAGTGATGTGGTCTCGGTGTGAACCTGGTCTGATCCTCTGATCTGATCCTCTGAGGTCTGCTGGTGATCAGGGTCAATGAACCTCCGGACACTCAGCCTTATCGACATACGGGACTCCCAGAGTTTCACCTCTGACTGTGTCTGTTTGGAGCCGGTTTCAGGATCCTCAGAGTCACTCATCTGTGAAACCTTATTTAATAATAAGTTCTTGTTGGATGTCCTGACGTCTTCTGAACAAAGATAAACAGATGTCTCAGTATCTGTTGGTCGATCAATAACAAGAAATATCAGAACAGGAAGCTTGAGTTTGCCATTTTTGGCCGTCACCATCTTGTTTTTGGTCAGACCTAGACATCGCCATCTTGGTGTTTTTGCCTTCGCCATCTTGGTTTTGTCCGTCGCCATCTTGTTTTTTTGCAACCAGCAGTGACAGAGAGGGTGGAGCTACAAGTACAACTGAACGCTGAATAAGACGTTTTCCGGCGACCAGAAAGGTTATAATGAACTCTGATGAAGTGAAAACACACTGTGAAAGGGTTAACGTTCTAAGACGAAAACACGGACAACTCCCAGACCGGACAACGCCGTGGTAGCGACCTGTCAATCAGCAGGTAGCCCCGCCCTAAAGCATCCCCTGCTTTATGGTCTATCTGACTCTAAATGGGACCATAATTTACTAAATGAACATCATGCTGCATGAAGAAGACTTGAAACATAAACTCATGTTTATAACGTTTACTGAGGTCATAAATCAAGAGAGACATCTCCATCTCGGTGTTTTCACCATGGTTGTGCAGCGTTTCCAGCATCACAGTTTCTCTGCTGAGCAACAAACAGCTGAATAACGTCAGTATATTGTATTTTGTATGTTTATTGGGTCACCAGATAAAAAGATCTAATTAAAAAAGAGCTGAAAGAAAAAGTGATAACCTGGAAGATACTAAAAATACTTAAACATAGTTCTCCTCTAAATTGCCTCTAATCATGTCTTCTATTCAACGTTGTCTTTCGTCTTGGTGTCCTGCAGTAGTATTTACAGGAGTAGAACAGTGATCACAGTATCAGTACGAGGGCCAGTCTCAGTAGTATGTAGCTGTGTGTATATTAACTGAACTCTGCTTGGGGGGTTTCAGTGTTTGTCTGTGACCGTTTGTGGACTTTGAACCGTCTGTTTATCAAACTGATTTCATGTTTGCAGATCAGTTAACTGTCTGAATTCATCAAACAGCTTCAAGTTAAAGATAAAATAAAACTCTAGCTCACTTCAGAACAAAAGCTATTTCACAAATCAATGACTTTAAAATACTCTTAAGTCTAAAGGCCCTTTTAGTTATTTCACGAGACAGCTTTGAAGTGGGCGGAGCTCAGCTGGAAGAAGGTGATGTCGTGCGTTGCTGTGCACCACATAGTGAAGGTCATGAGGTCGTACTCGATCAATCACGAGAAAAACACTTTCTGACATTATAGTCGTAAATTTACAAGAAAAAATTGGTTGGATATTCTGAGATTAAAGGGGCAGATTTATGAGAATAAAAGTCAAAAATTTGAGAGATTATAAAGTGCACCACTTCTCTTCACTTGCAAGGTTTTATTCTAACTGTAGCAGGAGAACGACGTGGTTGGTGGTACAGTCGGCGTCGATTACACCCATTCACTGCAAATGCCGTTGTGAAAATATACAACACTAATGTGCAGGAAAACACTCAGCCAGCTAGCTAGCTGGCTAGATAACTGAGTTAACTGAGGATGACGTCTGACCTGCAGCTTCTACTATAGTCATACATCATATTCCCATTTTAGCAACAACCTTCTTTTAAATGTCAGCACAAAAAGAAGTTGTCAAATAAATTTGGGCGAACAGTCATCGATCAACATTGATCAACATCGTCAGGAAATACATTGGAAATAGATTCTAAAGTCAGAAGTTTACGAGATAAAAGCTTGGATATTCTCTGAGATTAAAGGGGTAAATTTACGAGAAAAAAACACAAATTTGCGATATTCTAAAATCGGAAGTTTACGAGATAAAAAGGTGAATAAAGTGGAGTGAACGTCCGTCCTGTTTGATCAGCACAAAGAACGAAGCGGTGGACGTTAACAGCGTCTCACATCATTTTATAGTTTAATTTAAAAGAAAACCAACAAACAGAAAGAAGCAGAAAGAAAGACGAGAACTTCGTTAAGAACTCACTTTAAAAGACAACACGGACTTCCTCCTCCTCTAACTTTACTCCTGGTACCAGAATCAGAACCGGAGTGACTCCTAATGCGTACCGGATACACAGTTGATCTTCTTTAAATGGTTTACACAGAAACATAAATTAATCACTTTCAACTTCAGAAACTAAATCTTCTCAGACTGCAGAGATTATTTGTGTCTAAATAAACAAACGTGAACAATCATCATCATCTTCATCATCGTCATCATCATCATCATCATCATCTTCATCATCATCATTTATATAAATATGAATCATAACTTCTCGTCCGGGTGTGACCTCATCACGGCTCCCAGCTGCTTCCGGTTAACTTGTCCTGGGGAAGCCGAATGGTGCAGCGACTCGGCTGCTGTCTGTACACTTTATATACATCTTTACAGGTTTTTTTTGTTTTTGTTTTTCCCATCAGCCCCGGTGTTTCAGCGTCCTACTCCTCCGTCAGCCCCTCCTCCGTCAGTACCTCCTCCATTCGGACCTCCTCCACCCGGACCTCCTCCGGTTCTCAGGTCGTGCCACAGTTTAACGAAAGGTTCTCGGTTCTTCCAGATCAACTCGTGACCGAACAGGATGTACCAGCTGCAGGAGAGGGAACAGAGAGCATGATGGGAAACTAGTTCAGACTGTACCGCCAGTAATCACTACTACCTTACTTCTTCCTTACTCCAGGTCCATATACAGGCTGACACGTCAGAACCAGAACCAGGTTTATACGTATAGACGTATACAATAGAAAATATGGATACAAATATAGAAATATGTCTTTATATATCTGTAAAGTGGCAGAGCTGCACAATCTATGTAGAATATTGAGCCGGAGATGTGCAACAGTATAAAGTCTAAAGTACAAACAATATGTGCATGAGAGGAGATAGTAGAGATGTTCGTTAATTTAACACTCATTTTTTTTTACCACATAATTCTTGGATGTTTATCTCAATATTTTTTGGATATCTTTGTAATATTTTTGGGATGTTTTCCAGATTGTTTGGGGGATATTCTTCTCATATACTTTTGGACATTTTATATATTATATTATTATTATAATTATTATATTATTGATATTTTTTGGATGTTTTCCACCAATTTCTTTTTTACATATTTTGTTGTTTTTTAATTTTTATTTTCCAAATTTTTTGGGGGTCATTTTACACATTTTTCTAATATTTTTTAGATACCAATTTCTTTTCACATATTTTACTACTACTTGTCAAATAATCTTTTTCAAATATTTTTTGGATATTTTCTAATTTTTGTGGGGGATATTTTACACATATTTTTAGACATTTTTCAGATCATTTTCGAATATTTTTGGAGGTTCTCCTGATTTTTTTGGGGTATTTGTCATATTTTTGGACATTTTTCAAATATCTTTCACACTTTTTTGGAAATTTTTCAGCCATTTGTCTTATATTTCCTGGATGTTTTCCAGACTGTTTGGATATTTCTCACATATTTTTCAGATATTTTCACATTTTTTTCATAAATTTTACTAATACTTGTCGGGTAATTTTCTAATATTTTTTGGGATGTTTTCCATTTTTTTCAGATATTTTCGTAGTTTTCAGATATCTTTGGGATGATTTACTCGTGCTGCTGTGACTCACATTCCAAACAAGGCTCCTCCTAAATGAGCTGCGTGGTCAAAGAACTTCCATCCCAACACCACACCTGCTGTATCCATGGCGACGATGGCCTTCAGAGCCTGGAGAGAGAGAGAGAGAGAAAGAGAGAGACACAGAGAGAGAGCGAAAGAGAGAGATACAGAGAGAGAGACAGAGAGAGAGAGAGACAGAGAGAGAGAGAGAGAGAGAGAGAGAGACAGAGAGAGAGACAGAGAGAGAGAGAGAGAGAGAGAGGATGAGTTTATGGTCAGACAGGGGAAGCAGCTGAAGCAGGTGAAGCAGGTGAAGCAGGTGAAGCAGGTGAAGCAGGTGAAGCGAGTCTTACGTTGGCAGCGGTGAAGGTGAACATGGGGAGGAAGACGATGGCCAGTTTGGCTTCAGGCATTTTGGTGCAGACGGCAGCCAGGACGGTCATGATGGCTCCAGACTGAAGACACAAACAACTGGTGAGATCCTGGACTCTGTGGTCCCACATGGACCCAGACCTATAGAGTCCTCTTACTCAGGACTTGATGATCCTGATGCTTTAATATAAAACAATATGTACTTTACTACAATCTATGAGCAGTCGAACTGAAGAGTGACTTCTGCTCTCTTTTAATACTTAAAGAAGAAAAAGTGAGAAAAATCTAATCCTGAAAAATAAACTTTGTTTTGTCTGACCCCCCCAGTATTCATCTCATATCCAGAGGCTGCTATCAAACAGGTCTGTATACATGCAGTCCCGTGTGGTGGCGGTACAGTGATGTTGTAACTTACGGCTCCCAGAGACGGACCGAACCTCCCGGTGGCCATCTTACTCACATAACTGAAAAACGTAGAAATGACACCTGAAAAAAACAACAGGAAATCTAGTATAAACATCAAGACTCCAACACTGTCACTGATCAAGACATGAACTTGTCTTCACTGTATCCTGAGTCAGAGTCACCACTCCTAAAACCAACGGTCGGTCATACGGTCTACCTGCAGACAGGTAGACGGCCATGAACTGCTCCCTGCCCAGCATGGAGACGGCGCTGGACGAGAAGCTCCACAGGACGTACATGTTGGCGGCCAGGTGGAAGAACGAGAAGTGGCTGAACGTGGACAGGAGCATCGGAGAGCACAGCGTCTCTGCAGGAGGACAGACGACAGGAAGTGACGACAACAGTCAGAAACCAACAACAACAGTCAGAAACCAACAACAACAGTCGTAAACAGACGACTACAGTCAGAAACCAACAACAACAGTCGACTACAGTCAGAAACCATCAACAACAGTCAGAAACCAACAACAGTCGTAAACAGACGACAACATTCAGAAACCAACAACAACGGTCGTAAACAGACGACTACAGTCAGAAACCAACAACAACAGTCGTAAACAGACGACAACAGTCAGAAACAGACAACTACAGTCAGAAACAGACGACTACGGTCAGAAACAGACGACAACGGTCGGAAACAGACGACTACAGTCGGAAACAGACGACAACGGTCGGAAATAGACGACTACGGTCGGAAACAGACGACTACAGTCGGAAACAGACGACCTTGGTCGGAAACAGACGACTACAGTCGGAAACAGACGACAACGGTCGGAAATAGACGACTACAGTCGGAAACAGACGACAACGGTCGGAAATAGACGACAGCGGTCGGAAACAGACAACAACAGTCAGAAACAGACGACAACTGTCAGAAACAGACGACTACGGTCGGAAACAGACGACTACGGTCGGAAACAGACGACTACGGTTGGAAAACAGTCAACTACAGTCGGAAACAGACGACTCCATTCGGAAACAGATGACAACAGTCGGAAACAGGCGACAACGGTCGGAAACATACGACTACAGACGACTACAGTCGGAAAAAGGCGACAACGGTCGGAAACAGACGACTACAGACGACTACAGTCGGAAACAGACAACTACAGGCGGAAACAGGCGGCAACGGTCGGAAATAGACGACTACAGTCGGAAACAGACGACAACGGTCGGAAACAGACAACTACAGTCGGAAACAGACAACTACGGTCGGAAACAAACGGCAACAGTCAGAAACAGATGACAACAGTCGGAAACAGACGACAGACACTAACAGTTACAGACTTGTTGTTGGTTTGACCTGTTTGTTAACTAAACCTAAAACGTGATCAGAGTTCGGGGCCTTGAACGCACCACCATGAGGACCTGAACAGCTGTTAGTAACAGCATTAGTACTCACTGGAGGCCGGGTTGGAGGTGAAGTATTTGATCATGGAGCGCTGAAGAGACGGTACTCTCCAACAGCAGAACACTATGGCGTTAGCAGCAATGATCCCTGGGAAAAAAACAACATCACAGAGACAACGAGGTCATGATTATTATAATAAAGTTTATTAGACTAGAGTTTAACAGGGATTCTGGATGTGAATGTGTGCTGCAGTCTGTCTGGATGTCGTCTCACCTGTGACCGTCCTCTGACCCTCACTCAAGCTGTTCCACCACTGGTTGATCTGAAACAGAAACAGCCAATCAGCGCTCAGACTGTGACCATCATTATAATGTCAACGCTGAGAATACATTCACACAACGCTCTGTAAACGCTTTATAGAAAGCCTTGTAAACCAGAACCAGGTCTGTTAAGATGACTTCCTGTCTGTGATCATTTTAAATGACCTTATCTTAGCATTACAGCGTAACTCTCAGCTCCTAGCTACAAGGATTTAAAACTTAAAACGAGAATATCTAAATGCTTTGCCGTCTGTCTTCACAACAACCAGCGCCCTGAATCTAAACTCTTTGTTTTTCTACATTATCATTAGTTAATCATTCAGAGGGACCTGTGTGAAATTTATAATTTATCCAAAACATTGTTTTTTTCTATTTTAAAAAGTCATTTTAATCGCCCTTCATTGTACAGTTAGCAGGGTGTTTTTCTTTCAACTCTCATCCCAAGATTAACTCCCTGATCCTATTTTTTCCCGACGTCCTTAAGCTCGAGCTCTGAAAACAACCTCTTCTTTAAAAACTATTTAATACCATCTAGAAGAGATGATAAGACACTTTCATCACTGACAACAAACAGGAAATGACAGACAGCAGATTTTCTACATGGCTGGTCAAAAAGAGAAAACTCCACCTCGAGTCCTTGAATTGAAGACTTTTCCAGCATTTCCACTGATGTTTTACAGACTTTGTAAAATGAGAAATGATCGATTTGAATCACAGACTGTATTATAAAGATGGCCGACATGACAGCTCCCCAAAAGTGAAGCCAAAACATCTGGATCGCCCCCTGGTGGCCGGCTGCAGTATAGCTCATAAACCCCGCCTCCTCCATGTTAGCGGATGTCAGATAAATGTTTCCCAGAGAGGGTTTCTGTCAGTTCAGGTAGTTGTCATCAGGCTGATGTTTGTTCAAGTGTTTCTGATCAGTTTGGTTTTAATGAGTTATTTGATGCTATAAAAAGGGGCGGAGACATCGTGATTGACAGCTGTGAGTCTCTGTCGATGACGACCTGCGGCTATTGTTCGGCTCACGATTAGTTCGGGTGACCTCGATACAGCGACTCCATCCCCCCGATCACTACTGCACAGACTCGGGCTCCAAATGACGTCATATTTTGGCTTCACTTGTGTACAGTGGGAGGAAGTGGAGACGCGTCGGCCATCTTTATATACCGTCCACGGTCTGAATGCACATTTGTAAATGAGTCAGTGCCACTTCAGTGTGATGTCAGAGCGATGACTCCACCCTCCCTCACCTCTTTGCGGACGTCTCCTCGCTTCTGCGGTCGCAGCTTCTCCAGCCAATCAGCTCTGACCTCGTCGAAGTAGCTCTGGACCCGGGACTTGAGAGACTCGTACTGCCAGATGGCCGCCGAGCCGAAGGAGCAGCCTGTAAACTGACATGGAGTTAACACCTGCCGACGACGTCACGCCCAACGCCAACAGGTAAACATCATCGCCACCTACCCCCACGGTGAAGACGAGTGGTCTGAGGAGCCGGCTGAAGGCCCGGGGGGAGCCGGGCGGAGCCTGATGCTCCAGGTGGGGGGCGGAGGCCCGCCGCTGGACCGCGGCCTCGGAGGACTCTGTGAGCGGGGGTCCCGGCTCCTCCGCCTTCTTGGATTCTGGTTTCCTGGCAGCTTTCCTGAAGCCGCATCTCTGCTGGAAGCTGTGAGGCCACCTAGTGGACAGACGGAGAACTTCAACAACACTCAACACCCTGAGGAGTAACAGAGCTAGGCACCCTGAGGAAGAACAGAGCTCAACACCCCGAAGAGTAACGGAGCTCAACACCCTGAGGAGTAACGGAGCTCAACACCCTGAGGACTAACGGAGCTCAGCACCCTGAGGAGTAACGGAGCTCAGCACCCAGAGGAGTAACGGAGCTCAGCACCCCGAGGAGTAACGGAGCTCAGCACCCCGAGGAGTAACGGAGCTCAGCACCCAGAGGAGTAACGGAGCTCAACACCCCGAGGAGTAACGGAGCTCAACACCCCGAGGAGTAACGGAGCTCAGCACCCCGAGGAGTAACGGAGCTCAACACCCCGAGGAGTAACGGAGCTCAACAGCCTGAGGAGTAACGGAGCTCAGCACCCCGAGGAGTAACGGAGCTCAACACCCTGAGGAGTAACGGAGCTCAACACCCTGAGGAGTAACGGAGCTCAACACCCTGAGGAGTAACGGAGCTCAGCACCCCGAGGAGTAACGGAGCTCAGCACCCGGAGGAGTAACGGAGCTCAACACCCGGAGGAGTAACGGAGCTCAGCACCCCGAGGAGTAACGGAGCTCAACACCCCGAGGAGTAACGGAGCTCAGCACCCCGAGGAGTAACGGAGCTCAGCACCCCGAGGAGTAACGGAGCTCAACACCCCGAGGAGTAACGGAGCTCAACACCCCGAGGAGTAACGGAGCTCAACACCCCGAGGAGTAACGGAGCTCAACACCCCGAGGAGTAACGGAGCTCAACACCCCGAGGAGTAACGGAGCTCAGCACCCCGAGGAGTAACGGAGCTCAGCACCCCGAGGAGTAACGGAGCTCAACACCCCGAGGAGTAACGGAGCTCAGCACCCCGAGGAGTAACGGAGCTCAGCACCCCGAGGAGTAACGGAGCTCAACACCCCGAGGAGTAACGGAGCTCAACACTCTGAGGAGGAACGGAGCCTATTTTCACCTATTTTTTCAAAATAAAAGCCCAAGGAGGTAACTTTCTTAACAGGAAACTCAGAACTAACTATTTATAATGCTTCAGCTGCTTTTCATTCAATTACAACTTTTATTTACTGATTCATAATCTTCTGATTCTGATTCGGTTTCCTTCTTCATACAGATTAAAGCCATCAACGCAGTTTAGCGTCAGCTATTCAAAAACCTTAAAATATTCCACATCTTTTATACACTATTGGTATTATTCAACTTACCAATGATATTCATACAAATTAAACCCATTCCCACTTTTCCATCTATTCCTACTTCTTCACATTCTTCTCACAACATTTCAGCCAGCATTACAGCGTAGCGGCCGCTCTTCAGCATTCACACCGCAGTTTACTCAGAAAATTGCTTTTCTAGTTCCTGTCTGATATTTTCTGAACATTTTCAAGAAATTGTAATAATACATTTTTCCTATTTTAGATTATTCACACTTTCTGTATATTTGGGGGATTTATTCCAGATTTCTTTTTGAATATTTTACTAATATGTTTCAAATATTTTTCCAGCTTTTTGGATAGTTTATGAGTGATATTTTGGAGATTTTACTGAAAGTTTTTTGGATATTTTCTTAATGTTTTCCGGATTTTCTTCCAGATATTTTACAACTGTTTTTCCTGAATATTTCATAGATTTTTTCAGATATTTTTTACAAATATTTTTCCAGCATTTTGTTTTTCAGATGTTTTATGAGTAATTTTTGGGATATTTTGGGATATAGTTTTCCAATGTTTTTTTTTTTTTTTTATATTTTCCAGATTTCTTTCAGATATTTTACCGATTTCTTTTTGGATATTTCAATTTCAATAGTTTTAATTAATTAATTAAGTAATACTGTTAGTATATCTGACTGATATTTAGGGGTAGAGTGAAGCTACATGCTGTATATCATATGACACTAGGATGCTTTAGAATTCCATTGTCACGTGTCATGTGACGTCAAACTAGTTTGTCGGCTAACAACAGGAGCTAACGGAGCTAACGGAGCTAACGCAGCTACCACCAGAGCAGCGCAGCGCAGCGGGGTGAGCTCCGTCTCTCAGCCGGAGGAAGGCTACCTCCGTCCGGCTGGAGGAGGTGACTGACCTGCCTCCTCTCGCGGTGCTCCGTGAAACATCTTTTCCGGTCAGTCTGAGCAGAACCGCGCAGCTCCTCCACGCCATGCTGGAGCCCGGTGACCCCCGGCAGCTGCTTCAGTACCGGGTCAACACGGAGCTCCGGGAGCCGGGCGGAGGACGGACAACCCGCAAACTGAGGGAACTCTCGCGATACTCGGTGCGCGACTGCTTATCATAATCCTAACCATCTCGCGAGAGTTCCCTCAACTTGCGGGTTCCCTTCTAGACACTGCCCGACACAACGTCATCAACACAAACTATAACTTCCGTTCGTGACTTTCAAAGTAAAACGCACTTAAAGTAAAACTATTTTACCTTCAAATGAGAATTTATTTATTTATTTTTTACTTATTTGTCTATTTATTATTTCAATTTAGTTTGAATTAATTTAATTATTTATAATAAGTATGTGTATGTATATGTTATAATGAGTGTGTAAATACATTTTAAATAGTAGTTACACACCGTGACTTTCAAATTAAAGTATAGTTAAACGAAAACTATTTTACCTTCAAATGAGAACTTATTACTTCTATTTTTTTTTAATTATTTGTCTATTTCTTAATTCAATTTAGTTTTAATTTATTATTACTAACTATATGTATGCATATGTTAATGAGTGTATAATCATGAGTGTGTAAATATGTTTTAAATAGATGTAGTTACACACCGTGACAACAGGTGTAACTATTCTGTTGCAGTATAAACACATAATTATAAACACTGGATATCACGATTGTTTGGGGGATATTTGACTAATATCTTTCTAGATGTATTAGTAATTTCTATCTGATATTTTCTTAGCATTTTTAAGAACTTGTAATAATATTTTTTCATATTTTACAAATACTCACACTTTCGGTATATTTTTGCTAATATTTTCTGTCTTTTTGTTTTTTGGATATTTTATTGTAATTTTCGGATATTTTACTAATATTTTTGGGGGATTTTTTTTCAATATTTTTCGGATATTTTTCCAATGTTTTTTCGATATTGTTTTTCCAGTTATTTCACTGATTTCTTTTCAGATATGTAATAATATTTTTCAAATACTTTTTTTTTCCAGTTATTTTATTAGTCATTTTCAGATATTTTACTGATATTTCTTTTTATATTTTACCAATGTTTTCCGGATTATTTTTCACCGGATATATCAAAGACTTGTCAGATATTTTATTGATTTCTTCTGGATATTTTACTAATATTTTTCCAGCTTTTTATTTTTTTGAATATTTTATGATTAATTTGGGGTTATTTTACAAATATTTTCAATCTTTTTGTTTTTTGGGATATTTTATTAGTAATTTTTGGATATTTTACTGATATTTTTCTGGATATTTCACAGATATTTTACTGATTTCTTTTAAAATATTTTTCAAATATTTTTAATCTTTTCTTTTTGGATATTTTATTAGTAATTTTCGGATTTTTTTTCTTTCCCAATGTTTTTTAGATATTTTTTTCCAGCTATTAAACAGATTCTTTTTTAGATATTTTACAGATTTTTTTCACATGTTCCACATTTTTTGTCTTTGATATTTTTTTCTCTGATATTTTATTTATAACAAACTGATTCTTAACAATCTGTAAACATCTGGAGTAAAATAAAAACTCAGAGTGAAACTTTGATGCGATTTATTGAAGAGTCGTCCGTCCACAGAGAGTAAAATGTTTCACAAGTGTTAGTGAGAAGTTTCCTTCTACAGAGATTAAAATATCACAGACAGATTTAAATACAGTAAAAACACAACAATGACTCAGCGACACCCCCCGCCCCCCTCAGGTAATAATTCAACGCTTTGACGTACGTCTCTCGTTCGGTGGGAATGTCAGAGTTGTCAACCAATCAGCAGCGACGTGTCTATAAACCCTGCTGTATTGAAGGCAGTGCGGTTGCGTAACACAACAGGGCGTTCAACGCACCGTTTCCGTCTAAATAGACGTTCTGCTTCGTTTCATCGGAGCTGAACGTGCTCCCGATGTTCTCATTTGATTCGTCGTCTTTTTTTCCGTCCTTTCTCAGCCTGGTGTCTGAGATTAACGAGGATTTACTGCCGAGCCAAAGTCCACATTTTAACAAAACTATAACCAGTGTTTGGTCTTCAGTATGAGACACACAGGCCTCCTCTCAAAGCATCATGGGAGTTGTAGTGAAATTGTTTTTTATCTTGAAATAATGAGGTCTTCGCAGACAGTAAACTGTTAATAAGTTCTTTGAAACGCATTTGTGTTTGTGCATTTTATTTTGTAGGAGTGAGGAAAAGGGGCGGGGTTTCACTGTGTCATCATTTACCAAAATAAAACAAAGAAAATAAAAAGAACAAATGAAACATCAAATAGCACCGACATTAATTTCAGACTAAATAAATACTCTGATGACATTTACAGTAAAAATATAAAACGGTCGAGTTCAAACATATTTACAAATCACAGAGAGATAATACAGAACCACGACCAGGACCAGGACCAGGACCAGGACCAGGACCAGGACCAGAAATAAAAATGGAACTGAAACCAGACAAAAAAACACAAAATGTCTGCTGAAGATTTCACAAAATATTTGTCCTAAATTAAAGAAAGAGTAACAGGAAGTCAGCTGTGTTGTGAGCACGACTACAAAAACCTTTAATTTAGTTCTTTTATGAAACTATCAGACAGATAAATATTCAAGTGAGCTCTATTTATAACACAGCTCCTGGTCCTGGTCCTGGTCCTGGTCCTGGTCCTGGTCCTGGTTCTGTGCAGCAGCTCATCCCCTCTAGTTCGTCCCAACTCGCTGCTCTCTCGTTGTTTTTTACACTGAAAGCGAAGAACATGAATAAAGAAGCAGAGGGAGAAACTCCGAACACGTCTGGTCTGAGAGAAAACTGGAACACAAAAACACGTTTCAAGGTTTAATGTCAAATATATTCACAGATTGTCACGTGATCCGCTCCCTACTTATCAACAGGAATACTGACTGACCAATGACGCGCAGTCACTGCCTCTCAGCGGACCAATCAGAATTCATTTTCAGTGCAGGCTGGAGGCGGGGCTAAAGTTCATTCAGGTGTTCGCTTACATAGACGTATATATACGTAGACGCCACATTGACTCCTGGATCATACGCCAACACTGGCGCCATATTGGACCAGGCGAGACGGGCCTGTAACCCTCTACTAGTGAACGGGGGATAAAAAGCACTATGACGTCTACATTTATCAACCCACTTCAACCAGTCGTTATTCTATTAAAGAGTTTATGATCTATGAGGAGTAACGTTAAGTTCACGTTTTTTATTCTTTTCCCAAAGATTTTGGTGAAAAACTGTTAAACACGTTAACGTCACGGCGTCCGGTTCCTGGATCAGCGGTCTGTCCTTCGATACGGTGGATTCAATCAATTATTAGGTTGTTATTAACAACTAGTACTATCATGTCACATTTTCCTTTAAGCATTTTACACATTATCAACTGTTCAAGTTAACGTTACGTCTTTACAAAACGTTTGTAACATCAGATAAGAGCTAGCTAACGTTCCTTATTGTTAACTAATCAATATAAGCTAATGTTAGCTAACGTTCCTTATTGTTAACTAATCAATAGTTAATGTTAGCTAACGTTCCTTATTGTTAACTAATCAATAGTTAATGTTAGCTAACGTTCCTTATTGTTAACTAATCAATATAAGTTAATGTTAGCTAACCTTCCTTATTGTTAACTAATCAATATAAGCTAATGTTAGCTAATGTTCCTTATTGTTAACTAATCAATATAAGTTAACTATCCAGATTCTCAGTAACTGGAGACTGACCTTTATGTTTCTACTCCTCATAGATCATAAACTCTTTAATAGAATAACGACTGGTTGAAGTGGGTTGATAAATGTAGACGTTATAGTGCTTTTTATTCCCCGTTCACTAGTAGAGGGTTACAGGCCAGCCTCGCCTGGTCCAATATGGCGCCCACGTTGACGTATCGCCGCAACGGGCTGAAGCGTCCAATGCAGCGTCTATGTATATGTGTTTATGTTCTCTTGTTGTTCTCTCTGATGAGGAGAGAACGTCACGTCAACGCCACCAACCAATCAGCTGCTACATCAGCTGACAGGTGACATGTGAGCTTAATGTATTTATTTTCAAAATAAAAGTCTTCCAGATATTGTTTACTGAGCTAATGAAAGGCTGGCATTCAGGAGATACAATGTTTTCATCTGACAACAGTGATAAACATAAAGAGACGAAGCTCCAGTGTTTGCCGCCATTTTAGACTGAAAACGCGTATTATATTTATAATATTTTATTGTTCAACACAGGTCATTTCAGCAGAATATGACAATAAAATAGAAATTACATATTATATGTGTAAATGAGGCATTATCTAGTGCTAACTTTTGGTGAAATCTACAGACGTTTGTCTGCGGTATTTAGATGGTCCTAAACCATGTTTGAAGTCGATCTGAGTCGGAGTTTTTTGAAGTACGCGGCCTGTAAAAAAAACCCGCTAAAAATGGGCGAAAATGGAACATTGAATTAAAAATGGCTGACTTCCTGTTGAGTTTCGGGCATACCTCCAAGAGGCTTTTTTGTGTGTCTCCACGTTACATCTGTCTGCCAAATTTCATACATGTTGGTGAAACCTGAACGAGGGGCTCAATTTTTCCGACTTTGTAGGGGGGGGGACACCGAAGCCCGAGACCCTTAAAATAACACATTTTACAGTTGGTTCAACAACTTTCTGAGCACCTTAAGGCGATTCATTTTAATAATAATAATAATTCTTTCAGTATCAAGAGGGCCTGCGCTGCCCTGACCAGTCTGTCTGCTGTGAGTCACTCCTGATGATTGATTGATTGATTAATTGATTGATTGGAAACATTATCTTTAACATGACAGTCTCTCCTCACAGAGACAAACGTCCTCTCAGACTCTGCAGGAGGAAGAGGAGGAGGAGGAGGTGGTGGCGCTCCTCCTCCTCACTCCCTCATGCAGACGTTGCACCTCCCGATGCTCTCCCTCTGCTGCCAACCCTCCGTCAGCGTGGTGGAGGAGCTATTGGAGGAGCTGGAGGAGGAGCTGGAGGAGGAGCTGGAGGAGGTCGTCTCCACTCTGGTCAGCCAGAAGCTGTAGATGTTGGCGAAGTAGTGGCAGGTTCCTCGAGGCCCCTGACACTCCACGAAGGGCTGGGCCCTGAAGTCCGTCAGACAGCTACCTGATGATGTCAGAGACTGGCCGCCGCCCTCGTCGCCGGCGCCCGTATGCTGTAACACACACGCACGCAGGAAATTACATCATCATTGTTACGGCTGTATGTGTTTCCTGTGCTGTTGTCCCTTTTCCCTCTCCAGTATGTCTGCCCAGGTGTGCTGCATTTGCTCAACAAGGTTGGGAGGGAAGTGCTTAAAAGCTCCTGTGCCAGCAGCAGAAGATAGAGGCTTCTGGTGTGTGGACTGCTGCTTCTGCTGCCTCTCAGTTTATGACTTTATATTGTCTTTTTTTTAATATGTCTTTGTTAATAAATCCTTTGGACTTGAGAGTTTTAAAGGTGTCTTTTGTGGCTGGTTTGGGTCAGTGTTAGAGTGTTGTTCACCCCAATAGGGCTGCCCAAGGGTGGGGCGTAACAAATGCAACATAGCTGGAAGCTCTGCTGGAAAGCCCGTCTGGGGACGAACCAATGACATCAATTCCGATAGTTGTATTATCACTCTTTCCATCCACCACCATTGGTTTTGTGTTATCAGTCCTACTTGTATTAGCTATTACAGCTGCTAGGCTACTATTGTGGCTGCCTGCCTCTCTCTCTCTCTCTCTCTCTCTCTCTCTCTCTCTCTCTCTCGCTCTCTCTCTCTCTCTCTCTCTCTCTATCTCTCTCTATCTCTCTATCTCTCTCTCTCTATCTATCTATCCCTCCATCCGGTCTCGGCAGATGGCCGCCTGCCCTGAGCCCGGTTCTGCTCCAGGTTTCTTCCCAGTAATCGGGGAGTTGTTCCTGGCCACAGTGCGCTTGGTGGATCCTATTGGGTCTCTAAACTCTGGTGTACGGTCATAGACCTGCTCTATATATAAAGCGTCTTGAGATAACTTCTGTTGTGATTTGACGCTATACAAAAATAAATTGAATTGAATTGAATTGAATTGAAATGGGGGGCACACACTCTCTGGCACTCAGGCTGCAGCCGGCAGCAATGCTCGGGAGACTCCCGTCTCCATTGTTGCATTGTTTTGATTTAGATTACTTTTTTTATCCAGCATTTAGTTTATAACTTTGTTTTTGGGCTGGGGATCTGCGGTAGTTATCGTGCTTTTGTTTCAAGTTAGACATTTTTGGAGTTTAGTGGTTTGAGCAGGGTGCAACGGTCCACTGCGTGGCTGGCCCAGCGACGATTTAACCGGGATCTCCAACCTTTTTGTTTGCTCAGTTATATTTTTGATAGTTACTTTTGTCCTGATTTAAAATAAATTGATTGTATTATTTTCACACAACTGTCTCTCGGTGTCCTTTTATATGCTTCGGTCTCTCCAGAGCCTTTGGTTGTTTGAGAGGCCGTAACATATTTGGGGGCTCGTCCGGGATGTGCACAGCACGGGAAACACATACAGCCGTAACACCCCCACCCTTAAAACAATGAACAAATAGTCTGTCACGTTGCCACTCAATCACACAGTCATACAAAAACATTTCAAGTTTAGCACAGCACTAATATAATACACAAGAGTTCACTGTGACATATTACAACCATACTTTTTATTCATTGAAATGAAGTGTACTTGGCACTTAAAATGGGTGCAACTTAAGGCCGTATGTTAGCGTAAAACATAGCTAAAATGCGCAGATCAGAAGCACTCCACAAGACTCAACACCTCACTACCTGAGCATATAGCCTAATCCAAACTGCACAGTCTGGAATATAATGTTAGCACATAAAAAAACGCTTAAAGCGTCAATATGAAGAAAATGATGTGTAATTAAGTCACACAACAGATTGGGACTACTGCTGACGAAAAGGTGCCAAGTTGGGTCAAATGTGGAACAAACAAGATTTTATCACACATGAAAGGGCCAACTAAGGTGCTGCCATAGAGTTTAAGGATGAGCAGCAACCACACAAGTAGCCAAATCAGTGGGTGCCCTTCCCACAAGGTAAAAAATGGCTACCACCATGAGGTGTAAAACAAAACCACAATACCAAACAAAGTTACTGCGTTTACCAACACAAAAACAGTAACACAGGTGACCAACACAAAAGTAGAGTGCAACAGCCACAAACCAAATGGATCAGGATCTAACAAAAGTGAACTGCCACTACCACAACATGAAAAGGACACCATGTGGTCGTCCAACCACATACACAAGTTACTGTGATGGATGTAGGAAACCAGCAACACAAACTGACCTGATGAACTGGGCATACTCACAACAATCTCGTCAACAATATCAAACACAACTATACAATGTTAACAATACACAGAATACTGCAGTAGTTTTAAGAGAGCAGTTGTAGTGCTGTAGTAGCAATAGTACATTTAGGTCTGCAATGACAGTATTAGCAGAAGTATTATCAATGGCACCATCAGCTGTAGTAGTACTGTAGTAGTAGTAGTAGTACTTTTAGGACTGCAGTAAGAGTATTATCAGTAGTATTATCGGCAGCATCATCAGCAGTAGTAGTAGTATAGTAGTACTGTAGTAGTAGTACCTGGGCCACTGCGTACCCACCATGAGGAAGGAGTATCCGGTCCACAGGCTCCTCCAGCTGGGGGGGCAGTCCGGCTGGTTGGAGGTCTGGCTGTGCAGGGCGACGGGTGAGGAGGGGGCTTCACACACCACACAGCGGCTGATGTGATCTTCGATGGAGGCTCCGCCCACTGGTACGCTGGGGACGGCCGCCGTCGTCGACAGCCAATAGGATTTATCGTTACGGCTTGCGTAAGAGCAGGTTCCCATGTTACAGGAGGAGAACGGCATGGTGGAGAAGACCCGCATACACGACCCCGCCTGACCTGCAAATATTAGTAGTACAAATATTCATTAAAATATACATTACATTTAGCGGCTCAGCTGGTTTGGAACCTCGACTGAGGCGGTACCAAGAATGGAGTGGTTCTATTGGTACAACTTGTCCAAAAGGTCTACTTGTACAGATAGAGTTAATTTAACAGCATGGAAACCTTTGTATGCGTGTGTTTATGTGTGTATATAAACTGGAAAAACAAAGTTTGGAAACTTGTGTTTGGTCAATTATTTCTCTGTTGTTACAATGCTAATGGTCATTGTATTTTACATCGTTGGAAAGCCTGTTTCTTTACCTTCGCAATGATATCCAACTTGTAAGGATCATGCATTTGTGGGATGAGCAGCACAGCTGATTATGTGGGGAGCGCCCAAGAAAAATTTGCCAAAATGCTCTAAACAGTGTATTCTCATAAGGCTACCAGGAAGCCTGCAATGACTACCCTTCACCGTCAGGCTCGTTGGCGCTGGTGTCGACAACACAGACAATGGAACCTGAACATGTGGGGTAATGTCATGTTCAGTGATGAGTCCAGGTTCTGTCTGCAGAAGTTGGACGCCAGGGTCAAAGTCTGGAGACGACGTGGAGAACGCTATGCTGATTGTTGCACCGATGGAGTAACAGCTTTTGGTGGGGGCAGTGTCCTGGTGTTGGGGGGGTCATCTCCCTCACTGGCAAAACAAGGTTTGTCATCATTGAAGGCCATCTCAATGCAGTGAGATATCGGGACGAGATTCTGCAGCCAGTGGCGATCCCATATCTCCACAATCTGGGACCTGACTTCATCCTCCAAGATGACAACGCCCCACCCCCCACAGAGCCAGGGTTATCACAGACTACCTCCACAATGTGGGAGGAGAGAGAATGGAACGGCCTGCCAAGAGTCCAGACCTCAACCCAATTCAACACTTGTGGGATCAGGTTGGACGTGTTGTACGTGTTAGAGTGACCAACACAACCTCGTTGGCTGACCTGCAACCAATCCTGGTTGAGGAATGGAACGCCATCCCACAGCAACGTGTGACCAGGTTGGTGACCAGCATGAGGAGGAGGTACCAGGCTGTTGTGGCTGCGTATGGATCTTCCACCGCTACTGAGGCTCCTGACGGTGGATTAAATGAATAAAGTGTAAAATAGCCAATATGTCTTGTTTGTTCCTTGTTACTGATAGAGAGTTCAATCATCCAATCCACCAAACAACTCAAAACAAGAGTTAACATCAACAGGAGAATACACTGTTTACCATTGACGGAGCATTTTGGCAAATTTTTCTTGGGCGCTACCTACATAATCAGCTGTGCTGCTCATCCCACAAATGCATGATCCTTACAAGTGGGACATCATTGCGAAGGTAAATAAACAGGCTTTCCAACGATGTAAAATACAATGACCATTAGCATTGTAACAACAGAGAAATAATCCACCAAACACAAGTTTCCAAACTTTGTTTTTCCAGTATATATATATATATATATATATATACACTGTATATATACCCAAGTCCTGAGTGTGAGCCTTCTCCTGGCCCTCCAGGTACAGCAGACTGTATCCGACCCACAAGACCCTCATGTTTACTGGACAGGAAGGAACCATCTTTGATTGGCTGTGCAACACCAACAGGAAGCCCGAGTTCCAGTTTTTGGTTGGTCCGGGAGTACCACGGTCACCGATTGGACCAGGATCACCTGAGACACAAAAAAAACAGGAAGTTACATCAACAAAACAAATCCACACGACACTCTAACCCAAACTAAACCCCAGACAGACAGGTGGAGGTCTCACCTATGGCTCCCACTACTCCACTCTCCCCCAGCAGGCCTGGCTCTCCTCCGTCTCCATCTGGACCTTGGGGACCCTCAGGGCCGGTCAGACCTTCAGAACCGATGTCCCCCTTCCTACCTGAAACACATCATCAATCACCTTAATGATCAGTTGCCCTGAGACTAAAACTGATGGTAGTAGTTTCACATCAGAAGATATTTTTAGACGTTCCTCATTTAAACTATGAACTGGTTCTGGATCGTACTTTATTGGGTCACCTGTGGTGAAATCGGTTCTTCTGAGCAGAAAGGTGTCTGAAAACTGTCTGAGTGGTCCACCAACTGGTTTCTCACCTTTGGGTCCCCTCCGGCCGATTTCTCCCTGGACGCCGACATCTCCAGCCTGACCGGGGAGGCCGGAGGGTCCTGGGGGGCCCAGTGTCGTGGGAGGATAAGTAGGGCAGGGGGAGACTCGTCCCTTCTCCCCCTTTGGACCCACTGATCCGGCCAATCCCTTTGGTCCCGGAGGCCCACTGGAACCGGTACAACCATTAGCACCCCGACTACCAGGTAGTCCCATCAGTCCTGAAGACCCCCTCATACCTGATCACACACACACACACACACACACACACAGATGTAACCAAGGCCTTGTTCAGACCTGGTAGTCCTGAGTGATCTGATCACAAGTGGACAGCTCTAAGTACAGGTGTGAACGCACTCAAGACGCATTGAGATCCGATCACTCAGACCACATTTGGAGGTGATCTGTACCTCGCTGTTGCCTGGCGAAGGCAGCGGTGTCGGCGGCATGGAGGTCCCCGGGAACCGACGGTACAATAACCTTTTATTTTGATGTCAAAATGTACCCGAATTCAGGAATCTGTAGGATATTACTACTGACCTGTAGTATTACGTTGCAGTCTGCTGTATCAGCCAAGTGTTTACTACGTGTTTATTTTTTTGTCTCCAGGTGGACACCTTGGAGTCCATTTTGTGTCTTACTCACATGTCCACAAAAGGAACAAAGATCCGCTGGGTTTAAGTCCTGCACCGCGTTGTGTTCATAGTCAGTTAAATCCAAGGTTAGTTTCATTTCAGGAGTCCGTTAACTGCTAAGGAACATAGGAGAGTCTGACCTTTCTCTCCTGGATTTCCAGGGATGCCTGGCAGTCCATCTGGCCCCGGAGATCCCTGTGGGCCCCCTGGCCCCTGGCACCCTGTGTCCCCATTGTCCCCATCATCTCCAGGCACCGGAGGGTTCTGACCTGGATCCCCCATGTCACCAGCACACCCTGAAACAACCAAACAAAGGTCAGAGGTCATCCAGTGTGATTTATCTGTTAAAGTTTATCAAACCTGAACGTTGAAGTCTGACCTGGCTCTCCATCTGTTCCAGTACAACCAGGATCTCCACGAGACCCTGGGATTGGATCTTTACAGTCAGGTCCAGATTTACCGGGAGGTCCCAAACCCCCTGGTGGTCCTACAACACACAGAGACCCATTACTGGCAGACAGTCAAACTAAAGTTCTGATCTTTAGATGGATCACCAAGCAGGTCTGCCACATCCTGACACTGATGGGTAATCACACTGCTACAGACCTTCGGGTCCGGGGGGGCCTGTGGGTCCTGGTGGGCCAGACTGGGATGAACCATATGGTCCTGGAGGACCTGGAGGACCTTTATCCCCTGGAAGACCTTTAGAACCCGTAGCACCGGGCACACCCAGTCCTAAGCAGAAAGATGGACGTTATCATTGTGATGCTGATGACTAAACTTTATATAAGAACTAAATATGGAATAACCACTTCAGTACCGCACTAAAGTTTGGTCCAAATATCTTTCCAGCTGAACTTGACAATGGTCCCAACAGAACTTTGTACCGACACCATCAGCAGACTCTTTAACAGGCGGAGTTATGAAGATTTTTATCTGTTGTCACAATTTCCCCGTTCACATAATGCAGCGGTTTTCCCTGAGTTATTGGGGATTTTAAGTGGCCCCCCTTTTGCAAGATTTTGCCATAGACTGTATATAAGAAGAGGACATCACCCATTGGTTTGTTAACTGCCGTTTTGAAGCCTTAAAAGGGACTGTTTGTAAGAATCAGAAATGTCTTGTTAACAGCTTCACTTGTGGCCGCTAAGTCGACAAAAGTCAGCGTCCTGTTGCTGGCACTTGTGCTCGCTCTACATAGACATGAAGGAGCATCGCTCAACACAGTGAGGCGACACACGTCAGCTAAAAGCACAATATCACTCTATATTCCAGCTGTTTGGCAGTAATGTTAGCTGACCAGACGAAGGTCAAAGGAGACGATAACGTTTCTCTCTGCGGAGCCCCGTCACTTCACAAGACACGGGAAACCTCTGTTGGTCTGGAGGAGCTGCAGCAGTTATTTCTGCAGAAACGTCCACTGAACATTCACTAGATATTCTCAGAGCTAAACTAACACTTCTGCAGTGTGGAGTGAGCAGCATGCACGTGAGAGGTGGAGCGAGAGAGAAGGAGAAGGAGCGAGGTGTGTGAGTGAAGGCAGGCAGAGGAGCAGAGGAGCAGAGACTCCGGTCCTGGAGACCAAAGCTCCGGTCTCCCCCGCGTCCTCCGACCGCGGCCAACACTGTTTAACAGCTTCACTAGATACAACCAAGAGGTTTTGGTGCTTCACTGGAGTTTGTGTTGGAGTCTGAGTCTGAACAGCGGAGACACACGGGAGACTATGAGACACACGAGAGACCATGAGACACACGAGAGACCATGAGACACCGACCAGCAATGAGTTATACGAGTAAGAAGTTACAAACAGTCCCTTTGAGTTTGGCATTGTGGCCGTCGCCATCTTGTTTTTTGGCCATCCCCAATCTGGGACTTCTACCAGGTAGTTGTATATGTCGAGAGACGGATCATCTCTTCACAAATGTTTGTTGGTTTCAACAGACTGAATTATGAAGGAGAAGATGTTACAACAGCACATGTTTATTTCATCTCCCTTTACTGACTTTAGTGTGTTTAGTGTGTGTGAGAGACTCGTACCTCTGGTCCCCATGTCCCCCTTCACTCCTTTCAGTCCGTCCAGTCCATGAAGTCCGAGAGGTCCAGGAGGACCTGACGCAAACAAAATCATTCATGAAAAAGCAGAATGTAAACTTATTTTGAGCAACTCTCACACCTGTGCACTGAAATCTGTCAGGTAGGTATAACAAACAAGTACAAGTAAACAGCTTCAGATAGAAGGAAGAGGGCGGAGTCAGGTGACCAAACTGTTCGGTCAGCCGTGGAACAGTTTGGGGGTCGTCCGTGAGCGTCTGTCTAGTTTTATCGGTCGGTTCTAGTCTGATGGAGTTCTTTCGGCCGATTCAGCATGTTGAATCGGCGGCGGAGCTCTTCGGTGAGAGAAATCACTCTGATTGGCTGTTCAGCTTAAACCAATCAGTGCACGAGAAGAGAAACGGAAGGGAGGAAAGCGAGTCATTCCAACACACGGGTATTTTCACAGCGACATGACCGTCTGGAATGAAGCTAAGCGATGAGTGAGAGTGGTGTGAAAATGGTCGGCAGACGCCGCTTTGTTTCATATCATAACAACGGCTTGTACATCCGCCGTCCTCGCTCTTCCCGTTTCCCTTTATGAATGATGAATACAGACTACCGCCACCTGCTGGTGTGGAGAGTCATTTCCTCTCACGCAGGCGTAGAACGTATGTGGTAGTCGGCCGTCGGTTGTCATCTCTACGGTGTGTTCGTGTGCAAGTTGTTGGCCAAGACAAAGGCGACGTGAGGCGACACAAAAGTCGGCCTTTGTCGCCGCTAGTTAGTTGATGTCTGGTTGGTGTGTCTGGACCTTTACATCTGGCTGAGATCTGATCAGAATGTGAACCATATCCAGATAAGGTATCCAGATACACATCACATGTTTAACCCACCTGGAGATGGTGTTTGTATTTAAATAATAATAACCTCCCCCTCCTCCACTCAAGGAAAGAAATGAGAGTTAAACCTTTTCTCTTTACCGGACTATCTTAGTTTCTTATTGAGTCAATAATCTAACAGCTCTGGGTTTGAGTTCTGACCTTGGAGTCCGGAGCAGCCCTGCGGTCCTGCAGGACCATCAGCACCCGCTGTACCGGGAAGACCCGGAAGACCCGAGCGACCTCTGGGACCTGAGGGACCGACCACACCTGGAATAAATCAGACAGACGGGGTTAGGGTCAGCAGCCAGCTCCACCTTCGATGTGTTTCAGGACATCACGGATCAAAGTTCAATCAGACTGAACTCTTAATGGGGGGGGCGTCACTTTGAGAAAACAAGGAAGGAAGTCCCGCCTACTGATAATGGCTATAGAGTCTATAGAGTAATAGAGTCTCCAGTAATATCCTGGGGGCGTGGCTATCCAGCCCGACTACACAGCTGCTGGTCTCTAATGGTTTTGGATGGCAGCACACGTTACTGAAAAAAGGAGGTGAACTTCTGTACCTTGTGGGCCCAGTTCCCCCCGAGGGCCTGGATCCCCCTTGCATCCTCTCTGTCCTGGACTCCCGATGAAACCGGGTCCTCCAGGATCTCCTCGGGGTCCAGGAGGTCCTGAGAGAGAGAAACAGCAGATTCATCCAGAAACTCATCAGACAGTTTGAGCGTTATATTTGCTTTCCCGCATCCACAAGGGTTGCAACGGCCAAAGTGACGTCACACCATCAGACGCGGCCTTACGCGGGGGATCCGTGCGGCAGGTTTTCGCCCGTACGTGCACATCCAAATTTTTCAAACTACGCTGACGGGCGGAGAAAATGGAGAACTTTGAGACCGTTGGTTTGCCGCGAGGAGAAACCCGCAGATCCAAACGTTTCCTCGCCACGATTCCCCGTCAGCTCGTGTCCGTGCGACCGTCCTTGAAGAAAGTGTTTATTCAACACAGCGCAGCACAACTGTCATTGCTAGTTTCAGACCAACGCAGTTGTCATTTTCACGCCAAGCGCCCCACGTTGTGGAGGTAGCAAATATACTTGCGCCCATCTTTGCGCCCATGGAGCGTGTTGGTCTTAAAATGAGGTGTGGTCACGTGCTTTGTTGACGCTTGCAGGCTCGTTAGCTTGCTAGCTTGTTAGGGAGACTGACAAGCTCTCCTAGCGGCGAGGAGCGAGGCAGAGGGACCGTGACCTGGCGCTGTCCTCTGTTGGGTTTATTTCCTGTAGCATGGTGGAATTAGCAAACTAAGCTAGCTAAGTAGCCGGCCGTCCGACCAGCGGGCCGGTGACCAGCGGGCCGGTGACCAGCGGGCCGGTGGCCAGCGGCAGCGCTGTAAAGATAAACTGAGGGCGTATAGATCTCTGGATGTCTCTAGTTAACTCTCCTTCAGTAAAGTCAGTCACAAAGAGAGACGGACGACATCAGAGCAGCGTTTCAGAGACGGAGAGAAAGGGATGCTAATAGATTAGCCTTCTGCTAACAGCAGCTAGCGGCTCACGCTAGCTGCTGTTAGCAGAAGGCTAAAGATTAGCATCATTTCCTCTCCGTCTCTGAAACGCTGCTCTGATGTTGTAGCTCTAGAGCTCCAATCACAGCTACTCATCTCTGATGTCTGATCTGGATTCAGACAACAACACAGAGGACATTTAGATGAGGAGCTTCAGCCCACTGCTAGCGTTAGCCTCCAGCTAATGTTAGCCCACTGCTAGCGTTAGCCTCCAGCTAATGTTAGCCCACTGCTAGCGTTAGCCTCCAGCTAATGTTAGCCCACTGCTAGCGTTAGCCTCCAGCTAATGTTAGCCCACTGCTAGCATTTGTTCTGTTAAGTGGAACTATAGTGAGGTTACGTTAGAGGATGTTACACGGACCTTCTATGTGTGAACACTTCCGGGTCATGATAATAAACGGACTACGTTACTACACCGTTGAGCCGACTCGCTGTCTACTTAATCTGCACTCTCACACACACAGTAACGTAACATGGTGTCAGAAGAAACACGGAAAAGCAGAGAAGAAGTAAAGAAAAACTAAACCTGAAAACCGACAGAGAATGGACGGAGGTGCGGTGTTGCCACCGAGAGTGGACGGAAACGCCACGGTGCAGCAGTTAGCGCCGCCAGGTAAGTTTGACTTTACCAATGCTAACGAATGGTCGAGATGGATGAAGCGCTATGAACGCTACAGAATAGCAACTGAATTGGACAAAAAATCACAGGAATTTCAAGTGAATGCTTTCATGTATGCTGCTGGAGACGACGCAGAAGATATCTTAAATGTGCTGCCGCTCACAGAGGAGCAGAAAAAGTCATACGATGCTGTTACGCGGGCTTTTACGGCGCATTGCGTGAGCAAGCGGAACGTCATCTTTGAAAGAGCACGCTTCAACCGGAGGAGTCAAGAGCCGGGTGAGAGCGTGGAATCTTTTATAACAGCTGTACATACACTAGCTGAACACTGTGAGTTCGGAGCTCTGAGAGACCAGTTAATCAGGGACCGAATTGTTGTCGGCATAAGAGATGCTAAGCTGTCGGAAAGCTTACAGCTAGACGCTGATTTGACATTGGGAAAGGCCATGACAAGAGTGAGGCAGAGTGCAGCGGTGAAAAAGCAACAGTCTGTGCTGCGTGGGACAGAGCAGACGACGGGACATGTTGAGGCTGTACACAAAAAGTACAATAAGGTACCAAAGACGGCGAAAGGAAAAACTGACACACCGTCATCAGGATGCAGCAGGTGTGGACAAATGAAAAAACATTTCTGGAAAGACTGCCCTGCTCAGGATGCCGAGTGTAGGAAGTGTCATAAAAAAGGACACTTTGCAAAGAAATGCAGGTCAAGCGGTGGCGTCCACGACATCACAGACACACAGACAGGGAGCAATGAGGAGGATTTTGCTTTCCTGGGAGAAATGTGCTCTGATGAGGAAGAGGAGTGGATGGAACTGTTACAGCTGAACAAGGAAAATACTGTTTTTAAACTGGATACTGGAGCCACTGTTACAGCAATCCCAAGCAGCACCTACTCCATCAAAAGTCACGGGACACTGCAGCCGCCAGGAAAAGTGCTGTATGGACCAGGAAATCACAAACTGGACGTTGAAGGACGTTTCAAAGGCAAGTTGAACTTTGAAAGTAAAACAACAGAACAGGACATTTATGTTGTTGTTGGGCTGTCCAAGCCACTACTGGGTCTTCCTGCATTAAAAGCTCTTGCCCTGATAAAGCGTGTCTGCACAGTGCAGGCACATCAGGAGGATTTTAAAGCGCAGTACCCCGCAGTGTTTTCCGGTTTGGGGAAATTAAAGGAGCCCTACAAGATTGAGCTGGAGCCAGGGGCGGTTCCATACGCTCTGTCATCGCCACGTCGGGTGCCCCTGCCCATGCGTGATAAAGTGAGAGCAGAACTGAATCGCATGGAGGAAATGGGAGTGATCTCCAAAGTGACCCAACCTACACCATGGTGCGCTGGTATGGTTGTGGCACCGAAGGCGCAGCCAGGAAAGATACGGCTGTGTGTGGATCTAACACACCTGAACAAGTGGGTGCGGCGAGAGAGACACATACTCCCAGCAGTCGACCACACACTAGCCATGTTGGCTGGGGCGAAAGTCTTCACGAAGCTGGATGCCACTTCCGGCTTCTGGCAAATCCCCTTGTCAGAGGAGAGCTCGCTCCTCACAACATTCATCACCCCATCCGGACGCTACGCATTCAACCGACTGCCGTTCGGGATCTCATCGGCCCCAGAGCATTTCCAGCGTCGCATGTAACAGATGCTGGAGGGGTGCGAAGGAGTCGTGTGTCATGCGGACGACATTGTCGTGTACGGAGAGGACATGCAGCAACACAACGAGAGACTGCACCAGGTCCTGATGAGGTTGAGAAAAGAGGGACTCACGCTAAATGAAAAATGTGTGTTCGCTAAAGACAGCATCATGTTCCTGGGTCACCGTGTCACAGCAGATGGCGTGACACCCGATCCAGACAAGGTTAGAGCTATTATGGAGATGCCTGAACCTACCGGGGTCGAAGGAGTAAGGAGAGTGATGGGGATGGCCAACTATCTGGGCAAGTTTCTACCCCACCTTGCATCATACACGCGACCAATCAAAGATCTGCTCAGTGAGAAAAATGAGTGGTGCTGGGAGGCGCCACAAAAAGAGTCATTTCAGAGACTGAAAAATGAACTGAGTTCACCACGAGTGCTAGCTCCATACTCACCGATAGCAGAGACATGCGTATCAGCTGATGCCTCGTCCTTTGGCTTAGGGGGTGTCCTGAATCAACGACAAACAGATGGGACATGGAGACCAATTGTGTTCATCTCCAGAGGTCTCTCTGAGGCTGAAAAACATTATGCACAGATCGAAAAAGAGGCTTTGGCAGCTACATGGGCATGTGAGCGCCTGTCACCCTATCTGCTGGGACTGCAGTTCCAACTAGAGACGGATCATAAGCCTCTAGTGCCACTGTTGAGTACAAAGGCACTAGATGAGCTCCCGCCCAGAGTGCTGAGGTTTCGACTGAGGCTGATGAAGTTCACCTTCGACATCGTGCATGTGCCCGGTAAACGCTTGATAACAGCGGACACGTTATCAAGAGCCCCGGTGAAACACATGTTCACACAAGATGAAAAAGACAATGAGGCAGAAGTCAAAGTGTTTGTGGACGCTGTCGTCCATAGCCTTCCTGCTACAGAGGCAAGATTAAAGGGAATCCAAGAGAAACAGGCAGCTGACCCTACATGTGCAAAGCTCATCGAGTACTGTCAGACTGAGTGGCCTGAGAAACACGCCCTCCCTCCAGAGCTGGGGCCATACTGGCCTGAAAGAGAAACCCTCACATTGGCGGGAGAGCTGCTCCTCAGAGGTCAAAGAATCGTGATACCCCACAGCATGAGGCCAGAGATTCTTCGTGACCTTCATAGCGGCCACCAAGGTATAGTCAAGTGCAGAGCGAGAGCCCGCCAGTCCGTCTGGTGGCCGGGACTGTCTGTACACATCAGTCAGCTGGTGGAACACTGCAATACATATTCACAGCACAGAGCAGAGCACAGAGAGCCTCTGCTTACAACTCCCGTGCAAGCTAGACCCTGGCAAAGAGTGGGTACAGACTTATTCTTCTGGGAGAAAAAGACTTATCTCCTAGTAGTGGATTACTTTTCACGCTACATTGAAGTAGCCCACCTCAACGTCGCCACTGCCAACACAGTTATTGCAGCCCTGAAAGAGGCGTTCAGCCGCCACGGTATACCAGAGACAGTTATGTCAGATAACGGACTGCAATACAGCTGCGAACTATTCAAAGACTTTGCCACTGAGTATGGGTTTACACACGTCACAAGCAGCCCGAGGTATCCACAAGCGAACGGAGAAGCCGAGCGTGCTGTGGCGACTATTAAAAGTCTGTGGAAAGGAGGAGAGGAGAAGCTAAAAGCTTTGATGACATACCGCGCAACACCTCTTGAGTGCGGTTACTCCCCTGCACAACTCCTCATGGGGAGACAGCTGCGTACCACCATACCACAGCTCCCAGCGAGTTTTCATCCCCGCTGGCCGAATATCAGAGGGTTCAGGAAGTCAGAGAAGCGCGCAAAGAAGAACCAACGACGCAACTACAACCTGCGGCACAGAGCCCGCCCTCTGCCACCGCTGCAGGCTGGCCAAAATGTATGGCTGGCAAAAGAGAAAAGACCAGGGACAGTTGTTCAACATGACACAACACCCAGATCTTATATTATTGACACTGATGAAGGACAGGTCAGGAGAAACCGCACACAGGTTCGCACAGTAAACCATCCAGAAGTGCAGTCAACACCACCTGATACACCTGTCACGCCCTCAGAGCCAGTTAACACAGAGACACACACTCAAGAGACAAACACACCATACGTGACTAGCTCAGGCCGAGTGTCACGCCCACCTGTGCGTATGGACTTGTAAGTGAGTTACTGGGTGGGGGAAAAGAAAAGGGAAAATTGTTGGAAATAAATGTTTTCTATTTTCTGTTTAGGAATGTTAGAAAAATGTTTATTAATGTTAGAAAAATGTAATAAGACATTTTAGGTGTTTCAGAGGTCAATGTCTGAGTTCAGTGCTAGGATACCTGTAAGAGGATGTTATTACAGCAGAGTTGAAGATGTTAAAAGAGGGTGGTGTTCTTACTTAAAAGGGGAGGTGTTCTGTTAAGTGGAACTATAGTGAGGTTACGTTAGAGGATGTTACACGGACCTTCTATGTGTGAACACTTCCGGGTCATGATAATAAACGGACTACGTTACTACACCGTTGAGCCGACTCGCTGTCTACTTAATCTGCACTCTCACACACACAGTAACGTAACAGCATTAGCCTCCAGTCTTTCCTTTAGTTAGCCTCCAGCTAATGTTAGCCCACTGCTAGCATTAGCCTCCAGTCTTTCCTTTGGTTAGCCTCCAGCTAATGTTAGCCCACTGCTAGCATTAGCCTCCAGTCTTTCCTTTGGTTAGCCTCCAGCTAATGTTAGCCCACTGCTAGCGTTAGCCTCCAGTCTTTCCTTTGGTTAGCCTCCAGCTAATGTTAGCCCACTGCTAGCGTTAGCCTCCGGTCTTTCCTTTGTTTAGCCTCCAGCGACGTAATCATGATATCAGCTGTAAAAAGATCTATTTTGGGTACATTCTAATTTGGATTTAAATCCAAGTTATTGCCAAAATTGGCGCTTGTGCTTTTCGCTTTGACACCAATTCCTCCGCCGTTATCTTGTCTGTCAACTTTATCTCGTCCCGTCCATCGCTCGACTACGTATTGATAACGCGGTGCTGATACGCGAAATTAACTAAATGGGTTTTATTTCTATTAAAGAAAACTACAGTCGTGAGTTTTTATTTTACAGGCTACTGATCATCTTTGTTTCACTGCTGAAGAACCAGAACCAGATCATCACCTGATAGCCCGAAGTCTCCAGGAGGCCCCTTGTCTCCGGGTGGACCAGGAAAACCAACGGAGTCTCCTTTATCACCTGAAAAGAAAAAGAAACGTTACACACCAACCTGCACGGTTAAAATGAGAATCAGTGAAGGAAGCCTTGATATCTATTTGTATTTCATGTACGTGTTGGTGGGCAGGTTTACGGGTCAGGGGTTAGATGCTACCTTTGGATCCAGTACATCCTTGACGACCGGGTTCTCCAGCTGTTCCCGGACATCCCAAGTCACCCTGCGACCAAAAACAATAAATATTTAACATTTTCTGAACAAATGAAGCAAAAGAAAAAGTTCCGTTTCTTTGGTTCTAACATTTAAAACCTCGTCTTCTGGGCCTCTTTTAACTGTAATTGCAGTTTTATAGCAGTTTGTATAAAAGTCTTCTTACCGGATCTCCGGTCTCTCCGGGGAAGCCGATGAATCCTGGTGGTCCTGTACGTCCAGTTGGTCCCGGAGGTCCTGGTTGGCCGTAGGCCCCGGGGGGTCCTGGGAGTCCTACGAAGCCTAAGGGTCCGTTGATGCCCGGATACCCCGGCTTACCGGTAGCTCCTTGCTCACCTTTATTTCCTTTAGACACACAGAGTTTTAATTAGGGGCGGGAAAAAAATGTATTCACCTACATGTATCGCAAGGCAAGGAAGTTACCGCTTTTATTGTGGTAGTCTGAGTAACGTCACGTCATATCCGTTCCATATCCGTCAACCAAAACGAACTGCAGCGAGCCGAAACGAGAAAGTATAAAACGGCAGAGGGCCGGCGTGGATACAAGCTGCACCCTGCGGATATCCGCAATGTGAATTCTGACTAGTCGTAATTTCAGTTTCAGATATTCAGGATCTTTAATCCCCTCAATTCAAGATATCTACATGGATATCTAAAATTAAATTATGACTAGTCAGAATGACGTTGTAGATATAACTGGAGTTACGGAAAGTCAGAATGTAATTACAGGTTTCTAGAATTAGAGTTTTTACTAGGCCACTTTGACTTGTTTTCAGACATTTTTTTTTTTGTTACTTTTTTTTCGGACATTTTTTTTCACTTTTTTTCAGATATCTTTTGGACATTTCTTTAAAACAATTTTTTTTCAGACATTTTTTGGGGATATTTTTTATTCGGACACTGTTCAGATGCTTTGTTGGGCCGATATCCAATGGGAAGTCTTGATGAGCAACGTCATGACAACAACTCTGACTAGTCACAATGAGGTTCTAGATATCTCTAATGTTAATTCAGGATAGTCAAGCTTAGCTATGTCACTTCCTGTCACTATGGTAACAGCTCTGACCTCGTGGTCCAGGGAAGCCGTCGATGCCGGCGGGTCCTTCTGTTCCTGTCTGTCCTCTGATGGGGACACCTTTGGTCTCTCCTTGAGGCCCCAGGGCCCCTTTACAGCCTGCAGGAGACACACATGGTTGATGTACTTTCACTCATTCTTTATAGTTTATCACAGTACTGTAGTAGTACTGTAGTAGTGCTGCAGTAGCACTGTAGTAGTGCTGTAGTAGTGCTGTAGTAGTGCTGTAGTAGTACTGTAGTAGTATCACTCAGTGTTTACCTTTCTCCCCTTTCTGGCCCTCACATCCTAGACCTCCGTCTCGTCCGTTGAACCCTCTCTCCCCCGTCCTCCCCGGGTGTCCGAGGGCCCCGGGCTGTCCAGGGGCCCCCGGCCCTCCGTCCGGGCCCCGGGGCCCCGTCAGACCTGAAACAGACGGTTAGTATTTCTGTGTACCCGTCATCAGGAAACATCTAAACACAGCTGTGTTGGTGGGAGGAGTTCACCTTTCTGCCCGTCGGGCCCCTGCAGTCCGGGATCTCCACTGGAGCCAGAGGGACCCTGGGGCCCCGGGTACCCCGGGAATCCTGGAGAGCCCGGTTTCCCTTTAGGACCTTGAGGGCCAAAACCTGGAGGACCCGCCTCACCGATCTCACCTTTCTCCCCCGGAAAACCTGAACAGAAATATGACATCACAGAGTCATATAAGTAAAGTAAACTACAGTAAAGTAAAGTAAAGTAAACTACAGTAAAGTAAAGTAAAGTAAAGTAAAGTAAAGTAAACTACAGTAAAGTAAAGTAAAGTAAAGTAAAGTGAAATATAAGTAAAGTAAAGTAAAGTAAAGTAAAGTAAAGTAAAGTGAAATATAAGTAAAGTAAAGTAAACAAAGTGAAGTAAAGTACAGGAAAGTAAAGTGAACATCCTGAGGAGCCACAGTTTACCTGGGGGTCCTATGGGTCCCTGAGGACCAAAGAAGCCCCTGGAACCGGGTTTCCCTGCATCACAGAGGCCAGCAGTGGGCCCCTGGGGGCCGGTTATACCTGGGGCCCCATCCTGTCCTCTCTGGCCCGTTGATCCGGGGCCCCCAGCCAGACCCAGGAGTCCTGAACATATAAATTTACATTTGACCATTTCTGGGAACTTCAGATTCTTTCAAACTGAATCCTGTTGTGTTTGTTTTACTCTTATTCTGATGTAGAAAGAAGAAGTGATGATATTCAGGACCAGAACTTCACCTTCTAGTCCGTTGTTGCCAGGGGGGCCTGGGACTCCTTTAGGTCCCTGAGAGCCTGGTCGCCCTGGGAAGCCGATGGGTCCTGAGGGCCCGACGACAGAATCTCCTGCTGGGCCCCTGAGTCCAGGAGAGCCTGGGAGCCCCGGAGAGCCTGGTATAAAAACAGTGAAACATACTGTAAACACAGTTGATTCTCTTCATTCAGATCACGTTCCCACCAAACAAACCACTCCAGAACTGGTTTGTGACCCAGACCACCTCCTCTAAAGGGTCTCTGTGCGGTTGCTCTGGTCTGAGCATGATTGTTGTGTTCAAATCGGCTCAAACAAGTCAGGAAAACCAACCAGAGTCCAACCTCACGTTTTCATGTTCAAAGTGGTTCAGAGAGACAGGTCAAAATGGACAAATTATATTTGTCTGACATTTTTTTTTTTTTAACTTTTTTCAGATCTTTTTTGGACATTTTTTTTAAATTTGTTGCCTTTTTTCAAACTTTTTTTGTAAACTATTTTTCTGACATTTCTTTTCACTTATTTTTTGGACATTTTTCAGACGTTTTGGACATTTGTCTGACATTTTTTAAAACTTTTTTCAGACATTTGTCTGACTTTTTTTTCCGAATTTTTTGGGACATCTCTGACATTTTTTGCGTTTTTTCAGAATTTTTTTTGTAAACTTTTTTTTTGGATATTTCTTTTGAAATGTAAAAAAAAAATCTTCGGACATTTTTCAGACTTTATTTTTTTACCTTTTTTTTAGACTTTTTTTCAGACTTGTTTTTCAGACTTGTTTTTAAACTTTTTTTCAGATGTTTTTTGGACTTTTTTTTTTTTACTTTTTTTTTTCGTACATTTTCAGACTTTTTTTGGACATTTTTTGGACATTTGTCGGCCTTTTTTTAAAACTTTTCTCAGACCTTTCTGGGAATTTTTTCATACTTTTTCATACTTTTTTTCAGATATTTTTAAAAAGAATTTCGGACATTTGTCTGACTTTTTTTCCGAATTTTTTGGGACATCTCTTGGACATTTTTTTGCGTTTTTTTAAGATTTTGTTTCGTAAACTTTTTTTTCAGCTATTTTTTTTTACATTTAAAAAAATAAAAATCTTCGGCCATTTATTGATACATTTTTCAGACTCTTTTTCGGACATTTGTCTGACATTTTTTTCATACTTTTTTCAGATATTTTTTCGGACATTTTTTTAAACTTTTTTTTTCGGAGATTTGTCTGACTTTATTTTTTTACTGTTTTTTAGACTTTTTTCAGACTTTTGTTTTTAAACTTTTTTTCAGATGTATTTTGGGAAAAAAAATTGTAACTTTTTTTCTGAATTTTTTTTTTTTTTTTTTCATTTTCTTTTTTTTGTTGACATTTTCAGACTTTTTTTTGACATTTTTTGGACATTGTCTGCCATTTTTTAAAACTTTTTTTAGACCTTTTTGGGACTTTTTTGACATTTGTTTGACATTTTTTTAAAACTTTTTCAGACCTTTATGGGTCTTTTTTTTCAGACATATTTTTTACTTTTTTCATACTTTTTCATACTCGTTTTCGGATATTTTTCAGAAATTTTTAAAAAAATATTCGGACAGTTGTCTGACTTTCTTTTCCGAGTTTTTTGGGACTTTTTCTTTACCTTTTTTCAGAATTTTTTTTTTTTTTCGGACATTTTCAGACTTTTTTGGCGATTTTTTGTACATTTGTCTGCCAGTTTTTAAAACTTTTTTCAGACCTTTTTGGGACTTTTTTTTAAACTTTTTTTTTTTAGACATTTTTTTTTTTTTAACTTTTTTCATACTTTTTCATACTCGTTTTCGGATATTTTTCGGATATTTAAAAAAAAAAAATTTGGACAGTTGGACAGAGATTTGTCTGACTTTATTTTTTTACTTTTTTAAAAACTTTTTCAGACTTTAGTTTTTAAACTTTTTTTCGGATGTTTTTTGGAAGAAAAAAAAATTTGTAACTTTTTTAGACTTTTTTTGGAAATTTTTTGGACATTATCTGCCATTTTTGTAAAACATTTTTCAGACCTTTTTGGGACATTTTTGACATTTGTTTGACATTTTTTTAAAACTTTTTTCAGACCTTTATGGGACTTTTTTTTAAACTTTTTTTTTTTAGACATTTTTTTTTTTTTAACTTTTTTCATACTTTTTCATACTCGTTTTCGGATATTTTTCGGATATTTAAAAAAAAAAAATTTGGACAGTTGGACAGAGATTTGTCTGACTTTATTTTTTTACTTTTTTAAAAACTTTTTCAGACTTTAGTTTTTAAACTTTTTTTCGGATGTTTTTTGGAAGAAAAAAAAATTTGTAACTTTTTTAGACTTTTTTTGGAAATTTTTTGGACATTATCTGCCATTTTTGTAAAACATTTTTCAGACCTTTTTGGGACATTTTTGACATTTGTTTGACATTTTTTTAAAACTTTTTTCAGACCTTTATGGGACTTTTTTTTCAGACATTTTTTTAAACTTTTTTCATACTCGTTTTCGGATATTTTTCGGACATTTTTAAAAAAATATTCGGACAGTTGTCTGACTTTCTTTTCCGAATTTTTGGGGACATCTCTTGGACATTTTTTTGCATTTTTTCGGATATTTCTTTTGACATTTTAAGAAAAAAAGAATCTTCAGCCATTTTTTGATACATTTTTTCAGACTCTTTTTCGGACATTTGTCTGACATCTTATTCAAGCTTTTTTCAGACATTTTTCATACTCTTTTTCGGATATTTTTTCGGACATTTTTTTAAACCTTTTTTTCGGAGATTTGTCTGACTTTATTATTTTACTTTTTTTTTTTAATTCTTTTTTTTTTGTGGACATTTTCAGACTTTTTTTTTTAGATTTTTTGTACATTTGTCTGCCAGTTTTTAAAACTTTTTCCCGACCTTTTTGGGACTTTTTTTAAACTTTTTTTTCAGAATTTTTTTTTAACTTTTTTCATACTTTTTCTCAGACAGTTTTCATACTCGTTTTCGGATATTTTTTAGGACAAAAAATTTTTGGACATTTGTCTGACTTTTTTTTTTTTTACTTTTTTCAGAAATTTTTGGGACATCTCTTGGACATTTTTTTGCGTTTTTTCAGAATTCTTTTTGTAAACTTTTATTTTGGATATTTTTTGACTTTTTTCTATACTTTTTTCATACCTTTTTGGGACATGTTTTTGACTTTTTTCACACTTTTGTTAAACTTTTTTCACGGATGTTTCTTTGAATATTTTTGGGCCAATATCCAATGGGAAGCCTTGATGAGCAACGTCATGACAACAACTCTGACTAGTCATGATGAGATTATAGATATCTGGAATAAGAACTCGGACTAGTCATAATGTAGTTGTAGACATCTCTAATGTTAATTCAGGATAGTCAGTCAATTCAGTCTTAGCTACTGAATGTTGAAACGGCTCGCCATAGTGGATGACGTCACGGAGACTACGTATGACAGGTGACTGTACCTGGATCTCCGCCATAACTGAAGCCTTCAGGTCCTTCTTCTCCGGTGTCGCCAACAATACCTGGAGGTCCTGCAGGAGGAGGAGAGGATGTAGGTAAGATAATGTTTGAGATGATGTAAAGGACAGGTGTGGTACAGGTGTGGTACAGGTGTGCTCCGGTACCTTGTCTTCCATTTGGTCCAGGAAGTCCAGGCTGTCCTTTGTCCCCTTTAGCTCCATCAGGTCCGGTTATGCCACGAAAACCTGGAGGACCCGGGAGTCCTCGGTAACCTGAAGAGACAGACAGGTGGACAGACAGGTGAACAGGGAGTCAGACAGACAGGTGAGAAGACAGACAGCTGTTGTAGATGTAGATGGGTTTACCTGCATTTCCAGGGTCTCCCTTTTCTCCGGGGGCGCCAGGGTTTCTGGGTGCACAGGGTAGAGCGTCACCTGCAGGAAGAGGAGTCAAAGAGGAAGAGGAGTCACAAAGGAAGAGGAGGAGTCAAACAGGAAGAGGAGGAGTCAAATAGAGTCAAAGAGGAAGAAGAGGAGTCAAATAGAGACAAAGAGGAAGAGGAGGAGTCAGAAAGGAAGAGGAGGAGTCAAAGAGGAAGAGGAGGAGTCAGAAAGGAAGAGGAGGAGTCAAAGAGGAAGAGGAGGAGTCAAATAGAGTCAAAGAGGAAGAAGAGGAGTCAAATAGAGACAAAGAGGAAGAGGAGGAGTCAGAAAGGAAGAGGAGGAGTCAAACAGGAAGAGGAGGAGTCAAATAGAGTCAAAGAGGAAGAAGAGGAGTCAAATAGAGACAAAGAGGAAGAGGAGGAGTCAGAAAGGAAGAGGAGGAGTCAAAGAGGAAGAGGAGGAGTCAGAAAGGAAGAGGAGTAGTCAAAGAGGAAGAGGAGGAGTCAAATAGAGTCAAAGAGGAAGAAGAGGAGTCAAATAGAGACAAAGAGGAAGAGGAGGAGTCAGAAAGGAAGAGGAGGAGTCAAAGAGGAAGAGGAGGAGTCAAAGAGGAAGAGGAGGAGTCAAACAGGAAGAGGAGGAGTCAAACAGGAAGAGGAGGAGTCAAATAGAGACAAAGAGGAAGAGGAGGAGTCAGAAAGGAAGAGGAGGAGTCAAAGAGGAAGAGGAGGAGTGAAAGAGGAAGAGGAGGAGTCAAATAGAGTCAAAGAGGAAGAAGAGGAGTCAAATAGAGACAAAGAGGAAGAGGAGGAGTCAGAAAGGAAGAGGAGGAGTCAAAGAGGAAGAGGAGGAGTCAAACAGGAAGAGGAGGAGTCAAACAGGAAGAGGAGGAGTCAGAAAGGAAGAGGAGGAGTCAAAGAGGAAGAGGAGTCAGAAAGGAAGAGGAGGAGTCAAAGAGGAAGAGGAGGAGTCAAATAGAGTCAAAGAGGAAGAAGAGGAGTCAAATAGAGACAAAGAGGAAGAGGAGGAGTCAGAAAGGAAGAGGAGGAGTCAAAGAGGAAGAGGAGGAGTCAGAAAGGAAGAGGAGGAGTCAAAGAGGAAGAGGAGGAGTCAAATAGAGTCAAAGAGGAAGAAGAGGAGTCAAATAGAGACAAAGAGGAAGAGGAGGAGTTAGAAAGGAAGAGGAGGAGTCAAAGAGGAAGAGGAGGAGTCAGAAAGGAAGAGGAGGAGTCAAAGAGGAAGAGGAGGAGTCAAATAGAGTCAAAGAGGAAGAAGAGGAGTCAAATAGAGACAAAGAGGAAGAGGAGGAGTCAGAAAGGAAGAGGAGGAGTCAAAGAGGAAGAAGAGGAGTCAAATAGAGACAAAGAGGAAGAGGAGGAGTCAAAGAGGAAGAGGAGGAGTCAAATAGAGACAAAGAGGAAGAGGAGGAGTCAAAGAGGAAGAGGAGGAGTCAAATAGAGACAAAGAGGAAGAGGAGGAGTCAAAAAGGAAGAGGAGGAGTCAAAGAGGAAGAGGAGGAGTCAGGGGATTGGAGATTTGGAGTAGTAATTTAACACTTTGCTGGAGTCGTTCCTGCAGATTCAATTTAAAGTTGACTTAAGATCGATCTCTACCTGTAACCCCCTTCGGCCCTGGGGGACCAGGGAATCCTGAAGGTCCCGGGTCCCCAGGCTGCCCGCGCTGTCCTGCTGCTCCGACCACACCTCGCCCCGGGGGGCCTGAAGGTCCTGATAATCCCTTTGGCCCTGAGAGTCCAGGGAGGCCTCTTTCTCCAGGAGAACTGGGGAAACTTTCACCCTGAAGAGAAACAGAAAAGTGACTTAAAGAAACGTCATCCAGTCAACAGTAACAGCGTGAAGTGCTGTCAGCGCCCCCTACAGGCTGCAGCGTTCATCACAGCCACAAGAAACAAACATCCTGATGACATATCAGTCTTCGGTGTTAGCTGGAGGCTAACGCTAGCAGTGGGCTAACATTAGCTGGAGGCTAACGCTAGCAGTGGGCTAACATTAGCTGGAGGCTAACGCTAGCAGTGGGCTAACATTAGCTGGAGGCTAACGCTAGCAGTGGGCTAACATTAGCTGGAGGCTAACGCTAGCAGTGGGCTAACATTAGCTGGAGGCTAACTCTAGCAGTGGGCTAACATTAGCTGGAGGCTAACTCTAGCAGTGGGCTAACATTAGCTGGAGGCTAACGCTAGCAGTGGGCTAACATTAGCTGGAGGCTAACGCTAGCAGTGGGCTAACATTAGCTGGAGGCTAACTCTAGCAGTGGGCTAACATTAGCTGGAGGCTAACGCTAGCAGTGGGCTAACATTAGCTGGAGGCTAACGCTAGCAGTGGGCTAACATTAGCTGGAGGCTAACGCTAGCAGTGGGCTAACATTAGCTGGAGGCTAACGCTAGCAGTGGGCTAACATTAGCTGGAGGCTAACTCTAGCAGTGGGCTAACATTAGCTGGAGGCTAACGCTAGCAGTGGGCTAACATTAGCTGGAGGCTAACGCTAGCAGTGGGCTAACATTAGCTGGAGGCTAACGCTAGCAGTGGGCTGAAGCTCCTCATCTAAATGTCCTCTGTGTTGTTGTCTGAATCCAGATCAGACATCAGAGATGAGTAGCTGTGATTGGAGCTCTAGAGCTACAACATCAGAGCAGCGTTTCAGAGACGGAGAGGAAATGATGCTAATCTTTAGCCTTCTGCTAACAGCAGCTAGCGTGAGCCGCTAGCTGCTGTTAGCAGAAGGCTAAATATTAGCATCCCTTTCTCTCCGTGGGGGGACTGTTGGTCCTGATGGTTTTCAAAGTCTGACAGTGTGAGTTCACCCGGAGTGTCTGACTCACCTGGGGGCCGGGGTTTCCAGAGGCCCCCGGGGGCCCGTCGAGTCCTCTTCTCCCTGAGAATCCTTGTCTGCCTGCAGGGCCTTGCTGGCCCCGGGTTCCTTTGTCACCTGGAGACACGAGTCCAATCAGAACCCTTTATGACCTGAAGTCGCTCATTCATTCATTGAGACCGGTGAGTAAAGTATTTAAATGTTAAACTCACCTTTATAATCCACCACAGTGAAATCTCCCTTCTGACCTTTGAACCCTTTGACACCTGGAAATCCACCCAGACCCTGCAATCAATCAATCAATCAATCAATCAATCAAACACTCCATCTAACTGGCTCTGTGCTTCACCTGGCTGCTGACCTACGACCTCTGACCCCTGTTGTCCGGTGACTCACCTGTTGTCCACGCACTCCTGTGTCTCCAGGTAAACCTTTCTCTCCTCTCTCCCCCAGGGCCCCCGGGGCTCCCGGAAACCCCAGAGACCCCTGGTCACCCACACGGCCGGGGGGGCCCCTCAGTATAATCGGGGGGCCACAAGAACAGTCGCCAGGACGACCTGAAACACACAGGTAGATTTAAAAACACTGATATAGATGTGGAGAACCGTGACGTGGAGTTCCTCAGGGAACAATCCTGGGGCCTCGTTTCTTTCCATTGACCTCCTGTATCCTCGCCCTTTAACGCCGAAAATAAAGACCCATAATACATCAGGACCAGCTCCTCCTAAGACTGATATGCTTTTATATGGTCTCATTTCGTCTGCCTTTTTTTATACAGTTTTTTGGACATTTTGGGGGTTTTTATGGACACCTTTTGTTTTTTTCTGACAATTTTGGACATTTTCTGGGCATATTTTTGGGCAGTTTTTGAACATTTTGTGATACATTTTTAAGACATTTTGGGGATTTTTTCAGCCTTTCTTTGGACATTTTCCTGATATTTTTCAGTCATTTTTCGAACATTTTTACGGCTTGTTTTCGGATATTTTTCATACATTTTCTTCGTAAATTTTTTTGGGACATTTATCAGGACATTTTTCTGATGTTTTCGGTATGTCTGTCTTTTCACATGAGGAGATCAGAGCCCCCTTTGATCCAGCGGGACGTAGGCGATCCTTAATGTGGCCCAGACCACCTCTGAATGTGGTCTGAAAGATCCGATCTCAATGCGTCTCGAGTCTCACACCTACACTTAAAGCTGTCCACTTGTGATCGGATCACTGAGGACGCATGTTGATACCAGGTCTAAACAGGGCCTTTGACTACAACTATAACTATACATATAATGAAAATACTCTAAAATACAACATTTATGAAACAACTTATAAAGATATACTCTCCATGTTTAGGTCATGTTTCCAGATTTACTGTTAATGAGAATTTTACTTCAAAACACTATAGATTTATTTCCATATAACCATGTTACAAATAACATAAATATCTCAAGAATGTTGAAATAGTAATGAACACAATAAATACTGATCAATATTTCTATTTATCTTCATCTTTCCTTGAACTAGGAGCTTCCTCATCGCATCATGTTGTGTTCTCACGTCCGTTTAGAGCAGAAGTGACATTATTTAGCTTAGCGTCGCCCGTCGCCAGTGTTAATACATCCATGGTTATCATCCTTTACTGGAAAAAAAGCTATTATTAAGCCTTTAAATAAGCTGTTATTAAGTTTTATTGTTTTTTAAAGCGAGAAAGGAACCATTCAAATTTCCAATATGAGATCCGATGAGTCTAACAGACGACAGATATTTACACTGACATTCAAAATGTCCCGTGTTTCTACTCCGGTGGAAGGAAACACACTTATTGACTAACTGAAAACCAACAATCAATGATCAATAATCAATCAATCTGTCCAGACACTGACCTTTTAACCCTAGGAAGCCCTGGGCCCCCAGGGGCCCCTGATCACCTGGATCTCCAGACTCTCCTGGGGCCCCGGGAAGACAGTAAGTACCTGAAGAGAAAAACAGGAAGTCAGCAGGACGGCAACAAGAAATGATTAATTATTAAAATGAAAACACAAAAATAACTTCACTCAACTGATTTTAATAACTTTTAGAGCCGTCAGTCATTCAAATATTTAACCCTGATTAATCGCACTTTTTCTATTCTACTCGTGGGTACCCATAGAACCCATTTACATTCACACATCTGGAGGTCAGAGGTCAAGGGACCCCTTTGGAAATGGACATGACAGTTTTTCCTCGCCAAAATGTAGCGTTAAGTTTGGAGCGTTATTTAACCTCCTTCATGACCAGCTAGTGTGACATGGTTGGTACTGATGGATCCATCAGGTTCTCTAGTTTCATGTGATACCAGTATCTTCACACTAGCTTTAGAACTGAGCTGCTACAACCTGAAAATCACAAGTTGCGTTAATGCGTTACAGAAATTAGTTACAGTTAAGTTCCGAGTTAAAACGAATTTGCGTTAACTTTGAAAGCCCTAACCCATTTTTGTTCGGACATTTGTCGGACATTTTCTGACATTTTTTGTATATTGCTTTGAGTTTTTTCTGTCATTTTTCTGTCATTTTTCTGACTTTTTCAGCGTTTTTACAGACATTATTTTTCTGACTTTTTCCGTCATTTTCTGGACATTTTTCAAGCAATTTTTTTTTACATTTTCAAACTTTCTTAAGACATTTTTATTAGTTCAATTAGTGGCGTTAAAACAAATCAGCATTATTATCACGTTAACTTTAGATAATGACATCACCAGGCGTTCTCTGGTACCTGGACTCCCCTGTTCTCCTTTCAGTCCTCTGGGTCCAGGACGACCTGGTTTTCCAGGTTCTCCAGGTGTGGGTCCGCCAGTATACACCTGACCTGGATCTCCTCCGTCCCCTCTGGATCCTGGAACTCCCCTCTGACCCACAACACCTGCTGGACCTGAGACGGGGGAACAACACAGAACTTTATTTCATCGTCTTACCTCCTTAAATATGGATGAGGTGTGAACGGGGCTGCAGGTTTTCTGACCAGGTGCTGATCTGCCGGGAGCTCCGGGGGGGCCGTGCATTCCCATCAGCCCCATGTCTCCCGGAGGGCCCCTCAGCCCGGGGGCCCCGGGGTCTCCGACGTCACCTGGAAGACAGGAGGCAGGTAGCTGTGATGACATCATACCAGGGTGATGACATCAGTCAGCCGATGGATCAGTGTGTATTGATCCGTACCTGTGTGTATGACGTCTACGTCCTGAGGGAGGCCTTTAGGACCTGGATCTCCCATCATGCCCTGGGAACAGACCGGCTTTAATCAACGCGTGCACATAAATACCAGGCGCGTGCACGTGATACGAGCATATTGTGTTACTGTTACTGTGATTGGTCAGCACGGTTATGATGATGTCACACAGACAGACTGACCTTAGGACCTTCTCGTCCAATCAGACCTGGGAGACCTGGACTTCCTCCAATCCCCTGAAAACACAAAAACACATGACGGGTTGTGATTGGCTGACAGGTCTATCATTTAAACAGAGTAACTAACTGTCATAAAGGGGAGTATGAGTAAGAAGTTTAATTATTATTATCATTATGTCAGCTTTTATATCTTTATACAGTGTTGTTAACTCACCTTGAATCCCGTCTCTCCGAGCAGACCAGGGCTACCAGAAAATCCCTGAAACACCCGAACACATCACACGTGAGGACGGAGGGTTAATCAATACTGATTTATACTGATCAATAACGTGAGGACGGAGGGTTAATCAATACTGATCTATACTGATCAATAACGTGAGGACGGAGGGTTAATCAATACTGATCAATAAAGTGAGGACGGAGGGTTAATCAATACTGACCTATACTGATCAATAACGTGAGGACGGAGGGTTAATCAATACTGACCTATACTGATCAATAACGTGAGGACGGAGGGTTAATCAATAGTGATCTATACTGATCAATAACGTGAGGACGGAGGGTTAATCAATACTGACCTATACTGATCAATAAAGTGAGGACGGAGGGTTAATCAATACTGACCTATACTGATCAATAACGTGAGGACGGAGGGTTAATCAATACTGACCTATACTGATCAATAACGTGAGGACGGAGGGTTAATCAATAGTGATCTATACTGATCAATAACGTGAGGACGGAGGGTTAATCAATAGTGATCTATACTGATCAATAACGTGAGGACGGAGGATTAATCAATAGTGATCTATACTGATCAATAACGTGAGGACGGAGAGTTAATCAATAATGATCTATAATGATCAATAACGTGAGGACGGAGGGTTAATCAATACTGATCTATACTGATCAATAACGTGAGGACGGAGGGTTAATCAATACTGATCTATAGTGATCAATAACGTGAGGACGTAGGGTTAATCAATACTGACCTATACTGATCAATAACGTGAGGACGGAGGGTTAATCAATACTGACCTATAGTGATCAATAACGTGAGGACGGAGGGTTAATCAATACTGATCTATAGTGATCAATAACGTGAGGACGGAGGGTTAATCAATACTGATCTATACTGATCAATAACGTGAGGACGGAGGGTTAATCAATACTGACCTATACTGATCAATAACGTGAGGACGGAGGGTTAATCAATAGTGATCTATACTGATCAATAACGTGAGGACGGAGGGTTAATCAATACTGATCTATAGTGATCAATAACGTGAGGACGGAGGGTTAATCAATACTGACCTATACTGATCAATAACGTGAGGACGGAGGGTTAATCAATAGTGATCTATACTGATCAATAACGTGAGGACGTAGGGTTAATCAATACTGATCTATACTGATCAATAACGTGAGGACGGAGGGTTAATCAATACTGACCTATACTGATCAATAACGTGAGGACGGAGGGTTAATCAATAGTGATCTATACTGATCAATAACGTGAGGACGGAGGGTTAATCAATACTGATCTATAGTGATCAATAACGTGAGGACGGAGGGTTAATCAATACTGACCTATACTGATCAATAACGTGAGGACGGAGGGTTAATCAATAGTGATCTATACTGATCAATAACGTGAGGACGTAGGGTTAATTAATACTGATCTATAGTGATCAATAACGTGAGGACGGAGGGTTAATCAATACTGACCTATACTGATCAATAACGTGAGGACGGAGGGTTAATCAAATCAAATCAAATCAAATCAATTTATTTTTGTATAGCGTCAAATCACAACAGAAGTTATCTCAAGACGCTTTATATATAGAGCAGGTCTATGACCGTACACCATAATAATGGTGTAATCAATACTGATCTATACTGATCAATAATGTGAGGACGGAGGGTTAATCAATACTGATCTATAGTGATCAATAACGTGAGGACGGAGGGTTAATCAATACTGATCTATACTGATCAATAACGTGAGGACGGAGGGTTAATCAATACTGATCTATACTGATCAATAACGTGAGGACGGAGGGTTACTCACCCTCGAACCAGGAAATCCCACAATCCCTTTTTCTCCTTTGATCCCTGTGAGAGCGTCCAAACCCTGAAACACAAACATCATCACCTCCACGTTCCACACGTTCCACACGTTCCACACATTCCACATTCAGAACAATCAATACGCGATCAATAACATTCGGAATGTTTATCAACCGGATTCTGACTGAAGTCAACCTGAAGGTGTTCTCTAAACACGAATCCATCTCAAGAAGAAACATAGACCACATGATGTTCCTGGTAACAATCAGGAGAACCCTGTGTTCATTAGAACCCTGTGTTCAGGAGAACCCTGTGTTCATTAGAACCCTGTGTTCATTAGAACCCTGTGTTCATTAGAACCTTGTGTTCAGGAGAACCCTGTGTTCATTAGAACCCTGTGTTCATTAGAACCCTGTGTTCAGGAGAACCCTGTGTTCATTAGAACCCTGTGTTCATTAGAACCTTGTGTTCAGGAGAACCCTGTGTTCAGGAGAACCTTGTGTTCATTAGAACCCTGTGTTCAGGAGAACCCTGTGTTCATTAGAACCCTGTGTTCATTAGAACCTTGTGTTCAGGAGAACCCTGTGTTCAGGAGAACCTTGTGTTCATTAGAACCCTGTGTTCATTAGAACCTTGTGTTCAGGAGAACCCTGTGTCCATTAGAACCGTGTGTTCAGGAAAACCCTGCGTTCCTTCAGCCAGATTTTCCAGAGGTTTGATCTGATATCTGAACTTACCGGCAGTCCTTGAACTCCACATACTCCTTTAGGCCCCGGAGGACCCTGAAGAACCAACAGAATCCATCATTAGAACCAACAGAACCAGAACTACAGCAAAGACATGGAGTAAGTACAATAGAACCATAGTGGAACTACAGTAGGACTACAGTAGAACTACAGTAGAACCGCAGTAGAACTACAGTAGAAGTACGGTAGGACTACAGCAGAACTACGGTAGAACTGCAGTAGAACTACAGTAGGACTACAGTAAAACTACAGTAGATCTACAGTAGGACTACAATAGGACTACAGTAGAACTACAGCAAAACTATAGTAGGACTAGAGTGAACTACAGTAAGACTACAGTACAACTACAGTAAGACTACAGTAGAACTACAGTAGGACTAGAGTAGGATTACAGTAGAACTACAGTAGGACTACAGTAAAACTACAGTAGATCTACAGTAGGACTACAATAGGACTACAGTAGAACTACAGCAAAACTATAGTAGGACTAGAGTGAACTACAGTAAGACTACAGTAGAACTACAGTAAGACTACAGTAGAACTACAGTAGGACTAGAGTAGGATTACAGTAGAACTACAGTAGGACTACAGTAAAACTACAGTAAGACTACAGTAGAACTGCAGTGGGACTACAGTAAAACTACAGTAGAACTACAGTAAGACTACAGTAGAACTGCAGTGGGACTACAGTAGAACTGCAGTGGGACTACAGTAGAACTACAGTAAGACTACAGTAGAACTACAGTAGAACAGTATTAGAGTATAAAGCTGTGATCTGATTGGCTGTAACAGACTGAAGCCCCACCCACCGGTTCTCCTTTAATGTACAGGTCTTCTGGAGGGTCGACGTACTCAAACGGCCCCGGAGGCCCCTGGAGGCCCTGATCCCCCTGTGGACCACACACAGTACTGTATTACTACACAGTACTACACAGTACTACACAGTACTACACAGTACTGTAATAGTACCACTGCGGGGTACTACTGCTACTGATAAAGTCCACAGTAAACAGTGAATCCTCAGTTCTGAACCTTTAAAGGCTGCTGACTGAAGTTCTACTGGCCACGCCCCCTCAGTGATGTCACTGAGGGGGCGTGGCCAGAATAAACAGCCCAGTCTCATGGCAGTTCACACACTAGTTACAAAACGTGAACCAGGAAGTATAAAGAGCGGCCGGGGAGGGGGGAGGTCGGGATGGATGGGTGGGTCTAAAAACACAAGACTTTCACCAGGAGACCACTATTGGTGCCCTGTGTGAGGCCAGAAGTCAACGTTGTTAATTTGTCACTCCACTTCTGGAGTTATTTTAACTCTAACCCCGATGTTTTCCTAAAGCTGAGTAGTTTTATTTTGAAAAGACTGGAGCAGAAATGTAAACGTGCATCAGGTCTTCCTGGATATTTGTAGGAAAGCGTTGTTGAAAGTCGTGCTGAGCGTCAGTGTTGTCTATGAACATGAATCAGATTAGATTTGGTGACTGAGGAGCTGCTGTCAGACCGTCTTGGAGTAAATGTTGAATATTTGTAC
>JAUPFX010000007.1:931131-1013631 GCA_036937225.1 Sebastes paucispinis | reverse complement strand
TAAATTGATTCCACATTGATGAACTACTGAATATTTAGACTTTGTTTTACTTAAGTAAAGTGAGTGTTTCCTGTCACAGTGAACTGAATCTCTTTGGGTTTTCAGCTAAAATAAGACATTTGGCTCCAGTAAAGTGTCAGGTGTATTTCCAGTACAAGTACACGTATAGTACAGGTATACTCACAGGTACTCCAGGGTACTGTATGAAGTAGACCGCTGGATCTCCTGGGAATCCCTGTGGTCCTGCAAAACCCTGCAGAATAAAAACACTGTTACCATGGTGATTGCATAATACTACACTACATATACTATAGTACACTGTGTACTTTGTATTACTAATATATCTGTACGCAGTATACTACTGTTACTTTACAACAAAACATCCTCTGGAGTCTGGTGGATAAGAACAAAGAGTTATTACAAGTTTAATAATAAAACCTGAAGCTAAAACCTGAATACTTCATTCAGCGCATGTTATTGATTTGTTATTGATCGATCAGTGACTCTGACCGGTTCTCCATCAGGTCCTTGTCCTCCAGGAAGTCCAGGATCTCCTCTTTCTCCTCTGGTGCCGTTACATCCGTCCAGACCTGGAAAACCAGGACCTCCAGCAGGACCCGGGTGACCCTGCACACACACACACATGCTCACAGTATGACCTTTGACCCCACTACGTCAGGGCCAATCGGAGCAGCTGAGATGATGAGAGGCGGGGCTTCTTACCGGGACTCCTTCTAAACCTGGAAACCCAGGAACACCGAAACTTCCCTGAAACAACAAACAGTGTTAAACTGAAGTTCTGGTTCTGAATCTCAGGGTTACACATCGGGGTTAGATACCACACGAAGACTGCAAGACCTGTGATTGGTCAAAACACTAAAACGAGCTGTAACAAAACCAGACGCTATCAGTAACGTCAGCGTGTCGGCCATCTTGTTCTCAGGTCACAATTAAACAGTTCAAGAACAAACAGAACCGTTGTGTTTACAACAGAACCAGGTTTATTCACCGGGTCTCCTTTCAGTCCTCTGGCTCCTGTCGGCCCCTCGTCTCCTCTCTGGCCCTTCTGTCCTGGAGGCCCCTGAGGGCCCGGGAAGCCCAGGGGCCCCTGAGGGCCCTGCCGCCCCAGAGGACCTGGAGCACCCTGCAGGAAACAGACAACATCTGCATTCACTACTGGGGAGTCTGAATCTAAAGAGAATCTTTAAGAGAAATATATAATCACACATGTTGTATCTGTTCTAAATGTACCTTAAAGGAGATTAGTCAAGTATTTAATCCTCTTATCAACATGGGAGTGGACAAATATGCTGCTTTATGTAAATGTATGTATATATTTAATATTGGAAATTAATTAACAACACAAAACAATGACAGATATTGATCCAGAAACCCTCACAGGTACTGCATTTAGCATAAAACAATATGCTCTATTCATAACATGGCAATATATATATATATATATATATATAAAGAAAATTATAAAAAAATATGTTTTTCTTAATAAATATATAATATATAAATACATTAAGAGAAAAATAAATATATACTGTACATATACATGTAAATATATATTAAGATCATTTTTTTTCTCTCTTAATATCTTATATACAATATACAGTATATATATATATATATATATATATAAAGAGAAATATATATGTATATTAAGAAAACAATATATAATTAATGCAGTAGCTGTGAGGGTTTCTGGACAATATCTCTCATTGTTTTATGTTGTTAATTGATTTCCAATAATGAATATATACATACATTTGCTTAAAGCAGCATATTTGAGTATTAAATACTTGACAATTCTCCCTTTACGGTACATTTTTGAACAGATAAAAAATGTGCAATTAATTTCTGATGAATCGTGATTTAGTATTTTGATACATATATAATATATATATATATATTATGGTATTATACTGTATATCATCATATATGTTGATTCATATCCTGACCACAGGAGGGCAGTGTGATATAACAATAACACACACACGAACAGCAGCTCAGACAGTCTCGATGTTAATCAGACGACAGATTACAGATTACAGATTACACTGAAAGATACTCTTTATACACATAAAACAGTATTGTGGTTTTCCGAAAAGGGAAATGGAGATTTTCTGCCAACAATAAATAAGAAAGTGATGATTTTATATAAAAAGTGAGACACTGTTTAAACTCAGAGCCACCTGAGTTCTGTCTACAGCTCATCTGATTCTGAATCTGTGAGGACGACACCGATGTATCAACAGTTTAAACATCTGATAATAATCTGATAATCAATATAAACACATAATATGGTCGAACGTTATTGATCAGGATCATTAACTGAGTGAGTCACATGTGTCTCTGACTGATGATCATGAATGAACCTGATGTTTGATTTCTAATTCAATGAAACTCTATTTACCTCTGTGAGACTAAACGAATGAGACTAAACGAGTGAGACTGAACGAGTGAGACTGAACGAGTGAGACTGAACGAGTGAGAGTGAACGAGCGAGACTGAACGAGTGAGAGTGAACGAGCGAGACTGAACGAGTGAGAGTGAACGAGCGAGAGTAAACTAGAGAGAGTAAACGAGCGAGAGTGGACAAGCGAGAGTAAACTAGAGAGAGTAAACGAGCGAGAGTTAACGAGCGAGAGTAAACGAATGAGAGTTAACTAGGGAGAGTAAACGAGCGAGAGTTAACGAGCGAGAGTTAACGAGCGAGAGTTAACGAGCGAGAGTTAACGAGCGAGAGTAAACGAATGAGAGTTAACTAGGGAGAGTAAACAAGCGAGAGTTAACGAGCGAGAGTAAACGAATGAGAGTTAACTAGGGAGAGTAAACGAGCGAGAGTTAACGAGCGAGAGTAAACGAATGAGAGTTAACTAGGGAGAGTAAACGAGCGAGAGTTAACGAGCGAGAGTAAACGAATGAGAGTTAACTAGGGAGAGTAAATGAGTGAGAGTTAACTAGGGAGAGTTAACGAGCGAGAGTTAATGAGCGAGAGTAAACTAGAGAGAGTAAACTAGAGAGAGTAAACGAGCGAGAGTGGACAAGCGAGAGTAAACTAGAGAGAGTAAACGAGCGAGAGTTAACGAGCGAGAGTTAACGAGCGAGAGTTAACGAGCGAGAGTAAACGAATGAGAGTTAACTAGGGAGAGTAAACGAGCGAGAGTTAATGAGCGAGAGTTAACGAGCGAGAGTAAACGAATGAGAGTTAACTAGGGAGAGTAAACGAATGAGAGTTAACTAGGGAGAGTAAATGAGCGAGAGTTAACTAGGGAGAGTTAACGAGCGAGAGTTAACGAGCGAGAGTAAACGAATGAGAGTTAACTAGGGAGAGTAAACGAGCGAGAGTTAACGAGCGAGAGTAAACGAATGAGAGTTAACTAGGGAGAGTAAACGAGCGAGAGTTAACGAGCGAGAATTAACGAGCGAGAGTAAACGAATGAGAGTTAACTAGGGAGAGTAAACGAGCGAGAGTTAACGAGCGAGAGTAAACGAATGAGAGTTAACTAGGGAGAGTAAATGAGTGAGAGTTAACTAGGGAGAGTTAACGAGCGAGAGTTAATGAGCGAGAGTAAACTAGAGAGAGTAAACTAGAGAGAGTAAACGAGCGAGAGTGGACAAGCGAGAGTAAACTAGAGAGAGTAAACGAGCGAGAGTTAACGAGCGAGAGTTAACGAGCGAGAGTAAACGAATGAGAGTTAACTAGGGAGAGTAAACGAGCGAGAGTTAATGAGCGAGAGTTAACGAGCGAGAGTAAACGAATGAGAGTTAACTAGGGAGAGTAAACGAGCGAGAGTTAACGAGCGAGAGTAAACTAGAGAGAGTAAACGAGCGAGAGTTAACGAGCGAGAGTAAACGAATGAGAGTTAACTAGGGAGAGTAAACGAGCGAGAGTTAACGAGCGAGAGTTAACGAGCGAGAGTAAACGAATGAGAGTTAACTAGGGAGAGTAAATGAGCGAGAGTTAACTAGGGAGAGTTAACGAGCGAGAGTAAACGAATGAGAGTTAACTAGGGAGAGTAAATGAGCGAGAGTTAACTAGGGAGAGTTAACGAGCGAGAGTAAACGAATGAGAGTTAACTAGGGAGAGTAAATGAGCGAGCGTTAACTAGGGAGAGTTAACGAGCGAGAGTTAATGAGCGAAAGTTAACTAGGGAGAGTTAACGAGCGAGAGTAAACTAGAGAGAGTAAACGAGCGAGAGTTAATGAGCGAGAGTTAACTAAGGAGAGTTAACGAACGAGAGTAAACTAGAGAGAGTAAACGAGCGAGAGTTAACTAGGGAGAGTTAACGAGCGAGAGTAAACTAGAGAGAGTAAACGAGCGAGAGTTAACGAGCGAGAGTAAACGAATGAGAGTTAACTAGGGAGCGTAAACGAGCGAGAGTTAACGAGCGAGAGTTAACGAGCGAGAGTAAACGAATGAGAGTTAACTAGGGAGAGTAAACAAGCGAGAGTTAACGAGCGAGAGTAAACGAATGAGAGTTAACTAGGGAGAGTAAACGAGCGAGAGTTAACGAGCGAGAGTTAACGAGCGAGAGTTAACGAGCGAGAGTAAACGAATGAGAGTTAACTAGGGAGAGTAAACGAGCGAGAGTTAACGAGCGAGAGTAAACGAATGAGAGTTAACTAGGGAGAGTAAATGAGTGAGAGTTAACTAGGGAGAGTTAACGAGCGAGAGTTAACGAGCGAGAGTTAATGAGCGAGAGTAAACTAGAGAGAGTAAACTAGAGAGAGTAAACGAGCGAGAGTGGACAAGCGAGAGTAAACTAGAGAGAGTAAACGAGCGAGAGTTAACGAGCAAGAGTTAACGAGCGAGAGTAAACGAATGAGAGTTAACTAGGGAGAGTAAACGAGCGAGAGTTAATGAGCGAGAGTTAACGAGCGAGAGTAAACGAATGAGAGTTAACTAGGGAGAGTAAACGAGCGAGAGTTAACGAGCGAGAGTAAACGAATGAGAGTTAACTAGGGAGAGTAAATGAGCGAGAGTTAACTAGGGAGAGTTAACGAGCGAGAGTAAACGAATGAGAGTTAACTAGGGAGAGTAAATGAGCGAGAGTTAACTAGGGAGAGTTAACGAGCGAGAGTAAACTAGAGAGAGTAAACGAGCGAGAGTTAATGAGCGAGAGTTAACTAAGGAGAGTTAACGAGCGAGAGTAAACGAGTTAGTTACATTAATAAACACTTAAAATGTTTACATGGTAGTGTGTTATAAACCATTTATGACCATATATATATATACACACACATGTGTGTGTGTGTGTATATACATATACACATTTATATACAGTATAAGTGATTTATATGGAGGATAAATGCATCTGTTAACAGATACACTGATACTGTTATTGATAAATCTGTAGTGAGTTTAAATCATTATTGATCGAAATCAACCTGCTGATATTTCAGTTGAGCTCTCGGTGTGTGTGTGTGTGTGTGTGTGTGTGTGTGTGTGTAGAGTGTGTGTGTGATGAGATGTGACAGCTGTGATCTCTGTTAGTCCTCTCTCTGGCCGTCTTTCTCTGAAACCACTGAACTGTGAAATCACTGAGACAGACGCCTTCCCACAATCCTCTCTGCCTGTCTGCTGCCCCCAGCTGTACAAACACACACATGCACGCACGCACACACGCATACACACTGGAGGTCACACTGGAGTTGATGTTTCTGCTCAGATAGATGTTGTTGTTTACTCGATCAGCTGATTGTAGTGACATGTGATGCTTTATGAGCTCTTTGATTGGCTCCTGAGTTACATCAACTTTACACCAGTTCTTCACTAGACACAAACACAAACACACGCAGAAACATCTGGATCACATAGTAGACGGAAACATCTGGACCACATAGTGGACAGAAACATCTAGATCACATAGTAGACAGAAACATCTGGATCACATAGTGGACGGAAACATCTGGACCACATAGTGGACAGAAACATCTGGACCACACTGTCCCTATATGCAGAAACATCTGGATCGAACTGTCCCTATGTACAGAAACATCTGGACCTCACTGTCTCTATGTACAACAACATCTGGAACTCACTGTCCCTACATACAACAACATCTGGACCTCACTATGTCTATGTACAACAACATCTGGACCTCACTGTTCCTATGTACAGAAACATCTGGACCTCACTATGCCTATGTACAGAAACATCTGTACCACATAGTAGACAGAAACATTTGGACCAAATAGTGGACAGAAACATCTGGACCACATAGTGGACAGAAACATCTGGAACACATAGTAGACAGAAACATCTGGACCTCACTGTCCCTATGTACAACAACATCTGGACCTCGCTGAGACTATGTACAGAAACATCTGGACCACACTGTGACTTTGCACAGAAACATCTGGACCAAACTGTCCCTATGTACAGAAACATCTGGACCTCACTATCCCTATGTACAGAAACATCTGGACCTCACTGCCCCTATGTACAACAACATCTGGATCTCACTATGTCTATGTACAAAAACATCTGGACCTCACTGTCCCTATGTACAACAACATCTGGATCTCACTATGTCTATGTACAAAAACATCTGGACCTCACTGTCCCTATGTACAACAACATCTGGACCTCACTATGTCTATGTACAACAACATCTGGACCTCACTATGTCTATATACAGAAACATCTGGACCTCACTATGCCTGTGTACGTACCACATAGTGGACAGAAACATCTGGACCACATAGTGGACAGAAACATCTGGACCACACCATGACAACCTTTTGGACTCACTTTGTCTTAATCTGTCAACATTCTCTGAAAGATGCGTTTATGGAGGGAGAGGTAAAACTGTGATTTCACACTGCTGTGTTTGTGTGTGTGTATGTGTGTGTGTGTGTGTGTGTGTGTGTGCGTGCGTGCATGCGTGCGTGCATGCGTGTGTGTGTGTGTATAATCTGCTGACTCAGTTTAAGGTAAACAGCTGCTAATTGAACACTAACACATTCCTCACTAACACTCCATCCAGCAGCTCATTATTACAGAGTGTGTGTGTGTGTGTGTGTGTGTGTGTGTGTGTGTTTTCTAGTGTCTGTGGTTTACGAGCCGACAGTGAACGTATCACACTTCTGTTAACAGACTGTCTGCATCTGTGATGATGTCATGCTGCAGCTGGGCATTGATTGGCTGCTGTGTGTGAGCGGGCGGAGTCTCACCCTCGCTCCTTTGGCTGGGAAACACTGACAGGTGGAGCAGTCCCGACCGGCGCACGGCTCCGTCTGGTCGCCCTGGAAACCAAGAGAGAAACACATACATCACCATGACATCATCATAACAACAATACCTCACCACCACGACATCACTTCAGCTCAGTTCACATCTTTATTGTCCCATCGGAGGAAGTTCTTATCATTATGACATCAACACGACATCACTGAGCTAATCTGATCCCGACGAGCAGAGCGGCCCGTTCGCACGAGAAGGCGAACAAATGCCACGATGATGCAGAAGGCGTTTAGCGTGCAATACGTACGCCTTTCTTGATTTCTGCGTGTCATTTGTACGCCATGTATCCTGTACTGATTGCAATGTAATCACATCCACGTATAAATGCTACGGTAAGAGTTAGTGACGAAGTATAAAGAGAGAGAAAGACCACTGATGGTGGACGGGTCCAACAAACACAGAACTTTTAGTCCACTTTATGATAATCACATGCAGTATAAATGTGTTATTGTCTCCTATTCTAAAATGGTGCATCTGAATATTTCTGCATACTGGGGTCCCTAAACAGTCTTGAATCCATAAATTGTTTCTCACTGTAAAGCTGAGACTCTGGTGGATCCAATGAGTACAACTGGATTCATGTGGGATGATGTTAGTCCCCATAGGAGACATTTCATTGACCTCACTGTATAAAATGACCTGTGGTGACCTCTAGGATAATCACAGCCTCATGAAACTTTACAACCACAAACTAGAGACCTAGAGCATTCAGAGGATGGATGGATCAAACTAGAGACCTAGAGCATTCAAAGGATGGATGGATCAAACTAGAGACCTAGAGCATTCAGAGGATGGATGGATCAAACTAGAGACCTAGAGCATTCAGAGGATGGATGGATCAAACTAGAGACCTAGAGCATTCAGAGGATGGATGGATCAAACTAGAGACCTAGAGCATTCAGAGGATGGATGGATCAGACAAACTAGAGACCTAGAGCATTCAGAGGATGGATGGATCAAACAAACTAGAGACCTAGAGCATTCAGAGGATGGATGGATCAAACAAACTAGAGACCTAGAGCATTCAGAGGATGGATGGATCAGACTAGAGACCTAGAGCATTCAGAGGATGGATGGATCAAACTAGAGACCTAGAGCATTCAGAGGATGGATGGATCAGACTAGAGACCTAGAGCATTCAGAGGATGGATGGATCAAACTAGAGACCTAGAGCATTCAGAGGATGGATGGATCAAACTAGAGATCTAGAGCATTCAGAGGATGGATGGATCAAACTAGAGACCTAGAGCATTCAGAGGATGGATGGATCAAACTAGAGACCTAGAGCATTCAGAGGATGGATGGATCAAACTAGAGACCTAGAGCATTCAGAGGATGGATGGATCAAACAAACTAGAGGCATACTTTTGTGAACATTCAGAGGATGAACACCACATGAACTGGTCGTTGTTCGCAGCATCTGACCAATCACAGACATGGACACGTCTACAGACTGCAGGCAGAGAGACACATTTAACAAAGGAAGAGTAAACTATATTCGACACATACGAAGAAATTAAAAACTTAATCCAGACTAAAAGTAACACAGTTGAAGCTGCCAGATGCAGGAAGAACAGCTGGCAAAAGAAAAAACTCCCGATGTGTGAATGTGTAAATTAACAGATTTATTAATTTAACGGAACACTCAAAAGTAAGATATAGTAGATATATAGATGACTGGATTACACCTAATCATGCCCAGTGCTAATAACGCGGCGTGTTTGACTATTTGAACCGTCTTTCGGCTGCGTCCCGTCTCCGGCGGTGTGAAACGGACTCAAGAGGAAGTTAGAAAATAAATATGAAAATATAATTCAAAGAGATAAACACAGTTTAAACGGTGTTGTTTTCAGACTGATTATGACTGAAACTTGTGTGTAATATTATCATACGATCACCGCACTGAGCTCTGATTGGTCAGCAGGAGGTGCTTTCATACGAGTTGATCTCTTATCTGGAACATAACCTGCTCCGGAGCAGGTTAACTGTTCAGCATCAGTTACCATGGTGATCTACCTCAGTAAGAAGTGATCCACCTTCGTAGGACAGAAAGCCCTAAAAGGTTAACCCTGAAGTTACCTCGCTAACGCCAAATCCTGCTTCGTAGTACAGGCCTCTGAAAACACCGGACACACTGAGAACAACAATAATATCAATATCATGTGCAATATTACTTCCTTTTCTGTTTTTTAGCTTACTTTACCTTTTTTTATTTGACTTATCTTATTTACTCATTTTACTAAACGTATGTGTGTGTTATTGTTATTCTATTAGGCACTAGTGCTAGAAATAGTACTTTTTATTTGATATACTTGTATTTTATACTCTTGAACTTGTTGTAATTTTGTTGTAATTTTGAGCAATCTCTGGCACAAGAATTCCCTTTGGGATTAATAAAGTTCTATCTTATCTTATCTTAAACAACGGGACAATGAATGGAGGATGTTCAGACTGCAACAAGGCGCGAGATTGGTGTTTTCATGTGTATTTTCCTCCAGCAGAATGTGTTTTGTGTTTTCATGTGTATTTTCCTCCAGCAGAATGTGTTTTGTGTTTTCATGTGTATTTTCCTCCAGCAGAATGTGTTTTGTGTTTTCAGGTGTATTTTCCTCCGGCAGAATGTGTTTTGTATTTGACGGTGTATTCTCTGTGTTCAGACAGTGAGGAATGTAAACACTGTGCAGAGGAAGACAAGCATCTCTTAGATTCTCAGGAAGCAGACAGCTGACTGTGCATGTGTGCACGTGTGCACGTGTGCGCGTGTGCACGTGTGCGCGTGTGCATGTGTGCGTGTGTGTGTGTTGATCAGATAACTTCAGTGACAATCATGCATCCATTTCTTCAGACCCACACACTCTTTGAACAGTGTGAATGAGGACAGATGTGAAGCCACATCTGTTCATCAGATATGAATCAAAGCATCAGAGCTCTAAACAATACAACGCTGACTGCTGAGCCTAAACACGTATATTTTATCATGTATAATATAATGTGTGTTTGCTGATGTACGCCATATAACAAAAAGACGTGTTTCATCATGTACACTGTATGATATATAACGTGTGTTTGTTAATGTACACTCTAAAATTAAACATGTTCGTTAATGTACACGTATAATATATAACACGTGTGTTTGTTAAACTACACGTAAAATATATTACACGCGTGTTTGTTAAACTACACGTAAAATATATAACACGCGTGTTTGTTAAACTACACGTAAAATATATAACACGCGTGTTTGTTAAACTACACATAAAATATATAACACGTGTGTTTGTTAATATACACTGTATGATATATAACGTGTGTTTGTTAATGTACACTCTGAAAAGAAACATGTTCGTTAATGTACGCCCGAAAATAAAACCTGTTTGTTGATGTAGGCTCTAAAATCAAAAATGTTTTGTTAATGTACGCTCTAAAATAAAAAATGTTTTGTTAATGTACACTCTAAAATAAAACATGTTTGTTAATGTACGCCCGAAAATAAAACCTGTTTGTTGATGTAGGCTGTAAAATAAAAAATGTTTTGTTAATGTACGCCCGAAAATAATACCTGTTTGTTAATCTACGTTCTAAAATAAACCGTGTTTGTTAATATACGCTCTAAAATAAAACATGTTTGTAAATGTACTCTCTAAAATAAAACATGTTTGTTAAAGTATGCTCTAAAATAAAATGTGTTTGTTAATGTACGCTCTAAAATAAAACATGTTTGTTAATGTACGCTCTAAAATAAAATGTGTTTGTTAATGTACGCTCTAAAATAAAATGTGTTTGTTAATGTACGTTCTAAAATAAAATGTGTTTGTTAATGTACGCTCTAAAATAAAACATGTTTGTTAATGTACGCTCTAAAATAAAACATGTTTGTTAATGTACGCTCTAAAAGAAAACGTGTTTGTTAATGTACGCTCTAAAATAAAATGTGTTTGTTAATGTACGCTCTAAAATAAAACGTGTTTGTTAATGTACGCTCTAAAATAAAACATGTTTGTTAATGTACGCTCTAAAATAAAATGTGTTTGTTAATGTACGCTCTAAAATAAAATGTGTTTGTTAATGTACGTTCTAAAATAAAATGTGTTTGTTAATGTACGCTCTAAAATAAAACATGTTTGTTAATGTACGCTCTAAAATAAAACATGTTTGTTAATGTACGCTCTAAAAGAAAACGTGTTTGTTAATGTACGCTCTAAAATAAAATGTGTTTGTTAATGTACGCTCTAAAATAAAACGTGTTTGTTAATGTACGCTCTAAAATAAAACATGTTTGTTAATGTACGCTCTAAAAGAAAACGTGTTTGTTAATGTACGCTCTAAAATAAAACGTGTTTGTTAATGTACGCTTTTATGTACGCACTATTTTAGAGTGTCCCCGTTGATACACTGGGTGTGTGTTTTTGTCCTCTGTGGGCCCCAGACGGTGAGTTTCCCAGCATGCAGCAGTGTTTGTGTAGCGGCCACATTCCTGCAGCGTTGTGTAAACCAGGTTATCAGTCAGGCGTGGCTATCAGCAGCAGGAATGTGGCTATCGCTCTATCTGCTGTCACGACTTTGTCCTGAATGTTTGCACTCCCACCATCCTCCCTCCATCCTCCATCGGTCCTCCATCGGTCCTCCATCTGTCCTCCATCTTCACTCTATCCACGCTCCCTCCATCATCCCTTCATCTGGGACGCCACCCTGCTACTGATTGGCGGAGCAGACAGATGAGCAGCTGATTGGCCGACGATGCTGCTGTTCACAGACGGACACTGAACCTGACGACCTCAATGGACTGAAGAGGGTCATCTCTCCATCAGTCCTCCATCATCTGATCAGTGCTTCTTTATATTGATCTCTTATGATAGGTCGATCAATAAAGAGCTGAGGACCGAGGTGTGATCCCTGAGGGACACCAGAGACACTCAGGTGATCCTCTACATCCACCTGCAGGTGGTTATCAACACACCTGAGCTGCATCAGACCTCCTGAAGTATACTTAAGTAAAGTGCAAGTATATGTTTCCCAAGAATACTTTATGTAGTTAAGTATACTAATATCAATATACTAGTAATATACATACAGTATAAGTGTACTAATTCAATACTTCTTAAATTGGCCCACTTTTTAGTTACTAACAGTACACTTTATATTTTAAAGTATACATTAAGTGTAAGAATAGTAAACTTTTAGTACACAACTAGTTTACATTTAAGTCTTATTTTGTACTGCAACTATACTGTAAGTACACAGATAGTGTACCAGTTTTATACTTGTAAATGTACTACTTCAATACTTCTTTGGACTAAGTAGGCTCACTTTTTTGTTTAAAAACAGTATACTTTAAGAGTAAATATTGTACTGATAGTTTACTACTTTTATACTGGTACCCACTTTTTTAGTTTATGACAGTGCACTTTAAAGTATACTCTCAGTAAACTACTAGTTTAATAGTTTTTATACTGCAAGTATACTTGTATGTACTTGGAGCCCAATGTTTAGTTTATGAAATTACACTTTAAAGTATATTCAGTAAACTACTTGTCAAGTATTTTGTATACTACAAGTTTTACTAACTTATAGTTTTCTTATTATCAAAATGTTAAGTACAAGTATAGGCCAAGTATACTTAGACAATTCTGTATACTTGTCATTATGAGCCAAGTATACTTTTGTTAAGTATATCTCTGATAAGTGCATAAAAAGTAAACTTAAAGTGTACTCTCTTATTTTAAGTTTAAAAGAAGTATACTAATAGCTCACTTGAGAAAACTTCCTTTTAGTAAGGGATGTTCACCTTTCACAATAAAAGTCCAAAAGAGAAACCAAAGGCGAGTTTTAAATGAACTCACCCCGAGAGCTGCTGGAGGAGCCGTCAGGATCATCAGGAGGCACCTGGAGGAGGAAACAGACAGGTGAGTCAGGTATCATCTTATGACCTGGACCAGCAGAGAGCAGCTCCGACCGATCACCGATCACCGATCAATCAGTCCTGTGGTCACACGATGTCAATGTTTTTGTTTACCAGAGCCAGGTGTAGCTGCAGGGGGCGGAGCAGGAAGTCAGCAGCATCTTGTCCTCTGCTCAGAGGAAGTCCCGCCCACAGCACGGCCCTGTCACTCTGACTCCGCCTCCAGACGGCTCTCAGCCAATGAAGACTCTCTGAAGCTGCTGGTCGTCCTGCAGAACAAACATTACACGATTCAAATCCAACGAGCCGTTTACACTCAGAGATATACACAGGTAGAGAGAGATACAGGTAGAGACACAGCAGGTAGAGAGACAGATAGGGAGAGAGACAGACAGGTGGAGACACAGACAGATAGAGAGAGAGACAGACAGGTAGAGAGAGAGAGACAAACAGGTGGAGAGACAGCCAGGTAGAGACACAGACAGGTAGAGAGACAGACAGAGAGAGAGACAGACAGGTAGAGAGACAGACAGAGAGAGAGACAGACAGAGAGAGAGAGACATACAGGTGGAGAGACAGCCAGGTAGATACATAGACGGGCAGAGAGATAGACAGAGAGAGACACAGACAGGTAGAGAGACAGACAGAGAGAGAGACAGGCAGACAGGTGGGGAGACAGACAGAAAGAGAGACAGACAAATAGAAAGACAGACAGTTAGAGAGAGAGAGACAGAAAGGTAGAGAGAGAGACAGACAGATAAAGACACAGACAGGTAGAGAGAGAGACAGACAGGTTGACAAGTAGAGGCAGACGGTAGAGATAAATACGGGTAGAGACAGACAAGTAGAGAGACAGACGGGGAGAGACACAGACAGGTAGAGAGACAGACAGATAGAAACACAGACAGGTAGAGAGAGAGACAGAGAGGTAAAGAGACAGACAGGTAGAGAGACAGACAGGCAGGTTGACAGGTAGCGAGACAGACACGTAGAGAGACAGACGGTTCTAGGGACAGACGGGGAGAGACACAGACGGGTAGAGAGACAGACAGATAAAGAGACAGACAGGTAGAGAGACAGACAGGTAGAGAGACAGATGGGTAGAGAGACAGACAGGTAGAGAGACGGACAGGTAGAGAGACAGACAGGTAGAGAGACAGACAGACAGGTTGAAAGGTAGAGAGACAGACAGTAGAGACAAATACGGGTAGAGAGACAGACAGATAGAGAGACAGAGAGGTAGAGACACAGACAGGTAGAGAGACCGACAGGTAGAGAGACAGATGGGTAGAGAGACAGACGGGTAGAAAGACAGACAAGTAGAGAGAGAGACAGACAGGTTGACAAGTAGAGGCAGACGGTAGAGATAAATACGGGTAGAGAGACAGACAGGTCGAGGGAGAGACGGGTAGAGACAGACAAGTAGAGAGACAGACGGGGAGAGACACAGACAGGTAGAGAGACAGACAGATAGAAACACAGACAGGTAGAGAGACAGACGGGGAGAGACACAGACATGTAGAGACACAGACATATAGAGAGACAGAAAGAGAGAGAGACAGACAGACATATAGAGAGACAGAAAGAGAGAGAGACAGACAGACAGGTAGGTAGGTAGGTAGAGAGACAGACAGGTAGGGAGAGAGACAGATAGAGAGACAGACAGGTAGAGAGACAGACAAATAGAAAGACAGACAGGTAAAGAGACAGAGAGGTAGGGAGACAGACAAGTACAGAGAGAGACAGACAGGTAGGGAGACAGACAGATAGAGAGACAGACAGGTAGAGAGAGAGACAGAGAGGTAAAGACACAGACAGGTAGAGAGACAGACAGGCAGGTTGACAGGTAGAGAGACAGACGGTTCTAGGGACAGACGGGGAGAGACACAGACGGGTAGAGAGACAGACAGGTAAAGAGACAGATGGGTAGAGAGACAGACAGGTAGAGAGACGGACAGGTAGAGAGACAGACAGAGAGAGAGACAGACAGACAGGTAGATAGAGAGACAGACAGGTAAAGACACAGACAGGTAGAGAGAGAGACAGACAGGTTGAAAGGTAGAGAGACAGACAGTAGAGACAAATACGGGTAGAGAGACAGACAGATAGAGAGACAGACAGGTAGAGAGACAGACAGACAGGTAGAGACACAGACAGGCAGGTTGACAGGTAGCGAGACAGACACGTAGAGAGACAGATGGGTAGAGAGACAGACAGGTAGAGAGACAGATAGGTAGAGAGACAGATGGGTAGAGAGACAGACAGGTAGAAAGACAGACAGGTAGAGAGACAGACAGGTAGAGACACAGACAGGCAGGTTGACAGGTAGCGAGACAGACACGTAGAGAGACAGACGGGTAGAGAGACAGACGGGCAGGTTGACAGGTAGAGAGACAGACAGGTAGAGACACAGACAGGTAGATAGACAGACAGGTAGAGAGAAAGACAGGTGGAGAGACAGACAGGTAGACAGACAGACAGACAGACAGACAGACAGACAGACAGATAGGTAGATTTGTACTTTACTTGAGTATTTTCTTCTTCGTTGTACTTCTACTCTTCTACTCTACTACTCTACTGCTCTTCTGCTCTACTGCTCTTCTACTCTACTACTCTTCTACTCTTCTACTCTTCTACTCTACTGCTCTACTGCTCTTCTACTCTACTCCTCTTCTACTCTTCTACTCTACTACTCTACTACTCTTCTACTCTACTCCTCTTCTACTCTTCTACTCTTCTACTCTACTACTCTACTGCTCTTCTGCTCTACTGCTCTACTGCTCTTCTGCTCTACTGCTCTTCTACTCTACTGCTCTTCTACTCTACTACTCTTCTACTCTACTACTCTTCTACTCTACTGCTCTTCTGCTCTACTGCTCTTCTACTCGTCTACTCTTCTACTCTACTGCTCTTCTGCTCTTCTGCTCTACTGCTCTTCTGCTCTACTACTCTTCTACTCTTCTACTCTACTACTCTACTGCTCTACTGCTCTTCTGCTCTACTACTCTTCTACTCTGCTACTCTTCTACTCTACTACTCTACTACTCTACTGCTCTTCTGCTCTACTGCTCTTCTACTCGTCTACTCTTCTACTCTACTGCTCTACTGCTCTTCTGCTCGTCTACTCTTCTACTCTACTGCTCTACTGCTCTTCTACTCTACTACTCTTCTACTCTACTGCTCTTCTACTCGTCTACTCTTCTACTCTACTGCTCTTCTGCTCTTCTACTCTACTGCTCTTCTGCTCTACTGCTCTTCTACTCGTCTACTCTTTTACTCTACTGCTCTTCTGCTCTTCTACTCTACTGCTCTACTGCTCTTCTACTCTCCTACTCTACTACTCTACTACTCTTCTACTCGTCTACTCTTCTACTCTACTACTCTACTACTCTTCTACTCTACTACTCTTCTACTCTTCTACTCTTCTACTCTACTGCTCTTCTGCTCTACTGCTCTACTGCTCTTCTGCTCTACTGCTCTTCTACTCTACTGCTCTTCTACTCTACTGCTCTACTGCTCTTCTGCTCTACTACTCTTCTACTCTACTACTCTTCTACTCTACTGTTCTTCTGCTCTACTGCTCTACTGCTCTTCTACTCGTCTACTCTTCTACTCTACTGCTCTTCTGCTCTTCTGCTGTACTGCTCTTCTACTCGTCTACTCTTCTACTCTACTGCTCTACTGCTCTTCTGCTCTACTACTCTTCTACTCTTCTACTCTTCTACTCTACTACTCTACTGCTCTTCTGCTCTACTGCTCTACTGCTCTTCTGCTCTACTGCTCTTCTACTCTACTACTCTTCTACTCTACTACTCTTCTACTCTTCTACTCTACTGCTCTACTGCTCTTCTGCTCTACTGCTCTTCTGCTCTACTGCTCTTCTACTCTGCTACTCTCCTACTCTACTACTCTACTACTCTTCTACTCGTCTACTCTTCTACTCTACTACTCTTCTACTCTACTACTCTTCTACTCTTCTACTCTTCTACTCTACTACTCTACTGCTCTTCTGCTCTACTGCTCTACTGCTCTTCTGCTCTACTGCTCTTCTACTCTACTGCTCTTCTACTCTACTGCTCTACTGCTCTTCTGCTCTACTACTCTTCTACTCTTCTACTCTACTACTCTTCTACTCTACTGCTCTTCTGCTCTACTGCTCTACTGCTCTTCTACTCGTCTACTCTTCTACTCTACTGCTCTTCTGCTCTTCTGCTCTACTGCTCTTCTACTCGTCTACTCTTCTACTCTACTGCTCTACTGCTCTTCTGCTCTACTACTCTTCTACTCTTCTGCTCTACTGCTCTACTGCTCTTCTGCTCTACTGCTCTTCTACTCTACTACTCTTCTACTCTTCTACTCTTCTACTCGTCTACTCTTCTACTCTACTGCTCTACTGCTCTTCTACTCTACTGCTCTTCTGCTCGTCTACTCTTCTACTCTACTGCTCTACTGCTCTACTGCTCTACTGCTCTTCTACTCTACTACTCTTCTACTCTACTGCTCTTCTACTCGTCTACTCTTCTACTCTACTGCTCTTCTGCTCTTCTACTCTACTACTCTTCTACTCTACTGCTCTTCTGCTCGTCTACTCTTCTACTCTACTGCTCTTCTGCTCTTCTACTCTACTGCTCTACTGCTCTTCTGCTCTACTACTCTTCTACTCTTCTACTCTTCTACTCTACTACTCTACTGCTCTACTGCTCTACTACTCTACTGCTCTTCTGCTCTACTGCTCTTCTACTCGTCTACTCTTCTACTCTACTGCTCTACTGCTCTACTGCTCTACTGCTCTTCTACTCTACTACTCTTCTACTCTACTGCTCTTCTACTCGTCTACTCTTCTACTCTACTGCTCTACTGCTCTACTGCTCTACTGCTCTTCTGCTCGTCTACTCTTCTACTCTACTGCTCTACTGCTCTACTGCTCTACTGCTCTTCTACTCTACTACTCTTCTACTCTACTGCTCTTCTACTCGTCTACTCTTCTACTCTACTGCTCTTCTGCTCTTCTACTCGTCTACTCTTCTACTCTACTGCTCTTCTGCTCGTCTACTCTTCTACTCTACTGCTCTTCTGCTCTTCTACTCTACTGCTCTACTGCTCTTCTGCTCTACTGCTCTTCTGCTCTACTGCTCTTCTACTCTGCTACTCTCCTACTCTACTACTCTACTACTCTTCTACTCTTCTACTCGTCTACTCTTCTACTCTACTACTCTACTACTCTTCTACTCTACTACTCTACTACTCTTCTACTCTTCTACTCTTCTACTCTACTACTCTACTGCTCTTCTGCTCTACTGCTCTTCTGCTCTACTGCTCTTCTACTCTACTGCTCTTCTACTCTACTGCTCTACTGCTCTTCTGCTCTACTACTCTTCTACTCTTCTACTCTACTACTCTTCTACTCTACTGCTCTTCTGCTCTACTGCTCTACTGCTCTTCTACTCGTCTACTCTTCTACTCTACTGCTCTTCTGCTCTTCTGCTCTACTGCTCTTCTACTCGTCTACTCTTCTACTCTACTGCTCTACTGCTCTTCTGCTCTACTACTCTTCTACTCTTCTACTCTTCTACTCTACTGCTCTACTGCTCTACTGCTCTACTGCTCTACTGCTCTTCTGCTCTACTGCTCTTCTACTCGTCTACTCTTCTACTCTACTGCTCTACTGCTCTACTGCTCTACTGCTCTTCTGCTCGTCTACTCTTCTACTCTACTGCTCTACTGCTCTACTGCTCTTCTACTCTACTACTCTTCTACTCTACTGCTCTTCTACTCGTCTACTCTTCTACTCTACTGCTCTTCTGCTCTTCTACTCGTCTACTCTTCTACTCTACTGCTCTTCTGCTCTACTGCTCTTCTACTCGTCTACTCTTCTACTCTACTGCTCTTCTGCTCTTCTGCTCTACTGCTCTTCTACTCGTCTACTCTTCTACTCTACTGCTCTTCTGCTCTTCTGCTCTACTGCTCTTCTACTCGTCTACTCTTCTACTCTACTGCTCTACTGCTCTTCTGCTCTACTACTCTTCTACTCTTCTACTCTTCTACTCTACTGCTCTACTGCTCTACTGCTCTACTACTCTACTGCTCTTCTGCTCTACTGCTCTTCTACTCGTCTACTCTTCTACTCTACTGCTCTTCTGCTCTACTGCTCTTCTACTCGTCTACTCTTCTACTCTACTGCTCTTCTGCTCTTCTGCTCTACTGCTCTTCTACTCGTCTACTCTTCTACTCTACTGCTCTTCTGCTCTTCTGCTCTACTGCTCTTCTACTCGTCTACTCTTCTACTCTACTGCTCTACTGCTCTTCTGCTCTACTACTCTTCTACTCTTCTACTCTTCTACTCTACTGCTCTACTGCTCTACTGCTCTACTACTCTACTGCTCTTCTGCTCTACTGCTCTTCTACTCGTCTACTCTTCTACTCTACTGCTCTACTGCTCTTCTGCTCTACTGCTCTTCTGCTCGTCTACTCTTCTACTCTACTGCTCTACTGCTCTACTGCTCTTCTGCTCTACTACTCTTCTACTCTTCTACTCTTCTACTCTACTGCTCTACTGCTCTACTACTCTACTGCTCTTCTGCTCTACTGCTCTTCTACTCTACTGCTCTTCTACTCGTCTACTCTTCTACTCTACTGCTCTTCTGTTCTTCTACTCGTCTACTCTTCTACTCTACTGCTCTTCTGCTCTACTGCTCTTCTACTCGTCTACTCTTCTACTCTACTGCTCTTCTGCTCTTCTGCTCTACTGCTCTACTGCTCTACTACTCTTCTACTCTTCTACTCTACTACTCTACTACTCTACGACTCTTCTACTCTACTACTCTTCTACTCTACTAGTCGTCTACTCTTCTACTCTTCTACTCTACTACTCTTCTACTCTTCTACTCTACTGCTCTTCTGCTCTACTACTCTACTACTCTTCTACTCTTCTACTCTACTACTCTTCTACTCTACTGCTCTACTGCTCTTCTACTCTACTACTCTTCTACTCTACTGCTCTTCTACTCGTCTACTCTTCTACTCTACTGCTCTACTGCTCTTCTGCTCTACTGCTCTTCTACTCGTCTACTCTTCTACTCTACTGCTCTACTGCTCTACTGCTCTACTGCTCTACTGCTCTTCTACTCTACTGCTCTACTGCTCTTCTGCTCTACTGCTCTTCTACTCGTCTACTCTTCTACTCTACTGCTCTTCTGCTCTACTACTCTTCTACTCTACTACTCTACTACTCTACTACTCTACTACTCTACTACTCTTCTACTCTACTACTCTACTACTCTACTACTCTACTACTCTTCTACTCTTCTACTCTACTACTCTACTACTCTACTACTCTACTACTCTACTAGTCGTCTACTCTTCTACTCTTCTACTCTACTGCTCTTCTGCTCTACTACTCTACTACTCTTCTACTCTACTACTCTTCTACTCTTCTACTCTACTGCTCTACTGCTCTTCTACTCTACTACTCTTCTACTCTACTGCTCTTCTACTCGTCTACTCTTCTACTCTACTGCTCTACTGCTCTACTGCTCTACTGCTCTTCTACTCTACTGCTCTACTGCTCTTCTGCTCTACTGCTCTTCTACTCGTCTACTCTTCTGCTCTACTACTCTTCTACTCTACTACTCTACTACTCTACTACTCTACTACTCTTCTACTCTACTACTCTACTACTCTACTACTCTACTACTCTTCTACTCTTCTACTCTACTACTCTACTACTCTACTACTCTACTACTCTACTAGTCGTCTACTCTTCTACTCTTCTACTCTACTGCTCTTCTGCTCTACTACTCTACTACTCTTCTACTCTACTACTCTTCTACTCTTCTACTCTACTGCTCTACTGCTCTTCTACTCTACTACTCTTCTACTCTACTGCTCTTCTACTCGTCTACTCTTCTACTCTACTGCTCTACTGCTCTACTGCTCTACTGCTCTTCTACTCTACTGCTCTACTGCTCTTCTGCTCTACTGCTCTTCTACTCGTCTACTCTTCTACTCTACTACTCTACTACTCTACTACTCTACTACTCTTCTGCTCTACTACTCTTCTACTCTACTACTCTTCTACTCTACTACTCTACTACTCTACTAATCGTCTACTCTTCTACTCTTCTACTCTACTGCTCTTCTGCTCTACTACTCTACTACTCTTCTACTCTACTACTATTCTACTCTTCTACTCTACTGCTCTACTGCTCTTCTACTCTACTACTCTTCTACTCTACTGCTCTTCTACTCGTCTACTCTTCTACTCTACTGCTCTACTGCTCTACTGCTCTACTGCTCTTCTGCTCTACTGCTCTTCTACTCGTCTACTCTTCTACTCTACTGCTCTTCTGCTCTACTGCTCTACTGCTCTACTGCTCTTCTGCTCTACTGCTCTACTGCTCTTCTACTCTACTGCTCTACTGCTCTTCTGCTCTACTACTCGTCTACTCTTCTACTCTACTACTCTACTACTCTACTACTCTTCTACTCTACTACTCTACTACTCTTCTACTCTACTAGTCGTCTACTCTTCTACTCTTCTACTCTACTACTCTTCTACTCTTCTACTCTACTGCTCTTCTGCTCTACTGCTCTTCTGCTCTACTGCTCTTCTACTCGTCTACTCTTCTACTCTACTGCTCTTCTGCTCTACTACTCTTCTACTCTTCTACTCTACTACTCTACTACTCTTCTACTCTACTACTCTACTACTCTTCTACTCTTCTACTCTACTACTCTTCTGCTCTTCTGCTCTTCTGCTCTACTGCTCTTCTGCTCTACTGCTCTTCTACTCGTCTACTCTACTGCTCTTCTACTCTACTGCTCTACTGCTCTTCTACTCTTCTACTCTACTACTCTACTACTCTACTACTCTTCTACTCTACTACTCGTCTACTCTTCTACTCTACTACTCTTCTACTCTTCTACTCTACTGCTCTTCTACTCTACTGCTCTTCTGCTCTACTGCTCTTCTGCTCTACTACTCTTCTACTCTACTACTCTTCTACTCTACTACTCTTCTACTCTTCTACTCTACTACTCTTCTACTCTTCTACTCTACTACTCTTCTACTCTACTACTCTTCTACTCTTCTACTCTTCTACTCTACTACTCTACTACTCTTCTACTCTACTACTCGTCTACTCTTCTACTCTACTACTCTACTGCTCTTCTGCTCTACTGCTCTACTGCTCTTCTGCTCTACTGCTCTTCTACTCATCTACTCTTCTACTCTACTGCTCTTCTACTCTACTACTCTACTACTCTACTACTCTTCTGCTCTACTACTCTTCTACTCTTCTACTCTACTACTCTACTACTCTTCTACTCTACTACTCTTCTACTCTTCTACTCTACTCTACTACTCTACTACTCTTCTACTCTACTAGTCGTCTACTCTTCTACTCTTCTACTCTACTGCTCTTCTGCTCTACTACTCTACTACTCTTCTACTCTACTAGTCGTCTACTCTTCTACTCTTCTACTCTTCTACTCTACTGCTCTACTGCTCTTCTACTCTACTACTCTTCTACTCTACTGCTCTTCTACTCGTCTACTCTACTGCTCTATTGCTCTACTGCTCTACTGCTCTTCTGCTCTACTGCTCTTCTACTCGTCTACTCTACTGCTCTTCTGCTCTACTGCTCTACTGCTCTTCTGCTCTACTGCTCTACTGCTCTACTGCTCTTCTACTCTACTGCTCTACTGCTCTTCTGCTCTACTACTCGTCTACTCTTCTACTCTTCTACTCTACTACTCTACTACTCTTCTACTCTACTACTCTTCTACTCTACTACTCTACTACTCTTCTACTCTACTAGTCATCTACTCTTCTACTCTTCTACTCTACTGCTCTTCTGCTCTACTACTCTTCTACTCTACTACTCTTCTACTCTACTGCTCTACTGCTCTACTGCTCTACTGCTCTTCTACTCGTCTACTCTTCTACTCTACTGCTCTACTGCTCTACTGCTCTTCTACTCGTCTACTCTTCTACTCTACTGCTCTTCTGCTCTACTACTCTTCTACTCTACTACTCTACTACTCTTCTACTCTTCTACTCTACTACTCTTCTACTCTTCTACTCTACTACTCTTCTGCTCTTCTGCTCTTCTGCTCTTCTGCTCTTCTGCTCTTCTGCTCTACTACTCTTCTACTCTTCTACTTGTCTGCTCTACTGCTCTTCTGCTCTACTGCTCTTCTACTCGTCTACTCTACTGCTCTTCTACTCTACTGCTCTACTGCTCTTCTACTCTTCTACTCTACTACTCTACTACTCTTCTACTCTACTACTCGTCTACTCGTCTACTCTTCTACTCTACTACTCTTCTACTCTTCTACTCTACTGCTCTTCTACTCTACTGCTCTTCTGCTCTTCTGCTCTACTACTCTTCTACTCTTCTACTCTACTACTCTACTACTCTACTACTCTTCTACTCTTCTACTCTTCTACTCTACTACTCTTCTACTCTACTACTCTTCTACTCTTCTACTCTACTACTCTACTACTCTTCTACTCTACTGCTCTTCTGCTCTACTGCTCTTCTGCTCTTCTGCTCTACTACTCTTCTACTCTTCTACTCTTCTACTCTACTACTCTTCTACTCTACTACTCTTCTACTCTTCTACTCTTCTACTCTACTACTCTTCTACTCTACTACTCTTCTACTCTTCTACTCTACTACTCTACTACTCTTCTACTCTACTGCTCTTCTGCTCTACTGCTCTTCTGCTCTTCTGCTCTACTACTCTACTACTCTTCTACTCTTTTACTCTTTTACTCTTCTACTCTTCTACTCTTCTACTCTACTACTCTTTTACTCTACTACTCTTTTACTCTTCTACTCTACTACTCTTCTACTCTACTACTCTTTTACTATTCTACTCTATTACTCTTCTACTCTTCTACTCTTCTACTCTTCTACTCTTTTACTCTTCTACTCTACTACTCTTTTACTATTCTACTCTATTACTCTACTACTCTTTTACTATTCTACTCTATTACTCTTCTACTCTTCTACTCTTCTACTCTTCTACTCTACTACTCTTTTACTCTTCTACTCTTCTACTCTACTACTCTTTTACTCTTCTACTCTTCTACTCTACTACTCTTCTACTCTACTACTCTTTTACTCTTCTACTCTTCTACTCTACTACTCTTCTACTCTTCTACTCTACTACTCTTCTACTCTACTACTCTTCTACTCTTCTACTCTACTACTCTTCTACTCTACTACTCTTTTACTCTACTACTCTTCTACTCTTCTACTCTACTACTCTTCTACTCTTCTACTCTACTACTCTTCTACTCTTCTACTCTACTACTCTTCTACTCTACTACTCTTTTACTCTACTACTCTTCTACTCTTCTACTCTACTACTCTACTACTCTTCTACTCTTCTACTCTACTACTCTTCTACTCTACTACTCTTTTACTCTACTACTCTTCTACTCTACTACTCTTCTACTCTACTACTCTTCTACTCTTCTACTCTACTACTCTTCTACTCTACTACTCTACTACTCTTCTACTCTTCTACTCTACTACTCTTCTACTCTACTACTCTTTTACTCTACTACTCTTCTACTCTTCTACTCTACTACTCTTCTACTCTTCTACTCTACTACTCTTCTACTCTACTACTCTTTTACTCTACTACTCTTCTACTCTTCTACTCTACTACTCTACTACTCTTCTACTCTTCTACTCTACTACTCTTCTACTCTACTACTCTTTTACTCTACTACTCTTCTACTCTTCTACTCTACTACTCTTCTACTCTACTACTCTTCTACTCTTCTACTCTACTACTCTTCTACTCTACTACTCTTTTACTCTTCTACTCTATTACTCTACTACTCTTTTACTATTCTACTCTATTACTCTTCTACTCTTCTACTCTTCTACTCTATTACTCTACTACTCTTTTACTCTTCTACTCTATTACTCTACTACTCTTTTACTATTCTACTCTATTACTCTACTACTCTTTTACTATTCTACTCTATTACTCTTCTACTCTTCTACTCTTCTACTCTTCTACTCTACTACTCTTTTACTCTTCTACTCTTCTACTCTTCTACTCTACTACTCTTTTACTCTTCTACTCTTCTACTCTACTACTCTTCTACTCTACTACTCTTTTACTCTTCTACTCTTCTACTCTTCTACTCTTCTACTCTACTACTCTTCTACTCTACTACTCTTCTACTCTACTACTCTTTTACTCTTTTACTCTTCTACTCTTCTACTCTTCTACTCTTCTACTCTACTACTCTTCTACTCTTCTACTCTTTTACTCTTTTACTCTTTTACTCTTCTACTCTTCTACTCTTCTACTCTTCACAGGTAAAACTGTAGTTTTTACTGCATTAATTCACGTTCCAGATTTAACACACCATCAACTGATGGAAATATGATTCATTTAAAGCACATTCAATCAGAGTGTTAATGCATCATATCAATAACCCAACACTCATCACTCTGCTGCAACAAGCAGCCTATACTGCGTTCCTTTAAGTACTTTATGCGAGTACTTGTGATGGAGTATTAATACACGGTGGATCACAGTACAGAGCAGTAATCCATCGAGTCATCAGCACTCACTTCACTGTTTGTTTGAGAACACAACTTGTAGTTTTACAGTGTAGAAACAGTAGTTAAAGTACTCCGTTACTTCTTCTGATCAGCGGCTCATTAACGTTGACCAACCTGCTGACGTCACAGCGGATTAGAGCCTAATTAACAGCTGATTAGTATTAATCACCAGCAACCAACAGGTGAGTCACAGACAGACAGGTGAATCACAGACAGACAGACAGGTGAGTCACAGACAGACAGGTGAGTGACAGACAGACAGGTGAATCACAGACAGACAGGTGAGTGACAGACAGACAGACAGACAGGTGAGTGACAGACAGACAGGTGAATCACAGACAGACAGGTGAGTGACAGACAGGTGAGTGACAGACAGACAGGTGAGTGACAGACAGACAGGTGAGTCACAGACAGGTGACAGACAGACAGGTGAGTGACAGACAGACAGGTGACAGACAGACAGGTGACAGACAGACAGGTGAGTGACAGACAGACAGGTGAGTCTCGCTTACCTGGAGGTCTCGCGCTTAGTCTGAAGCTTCACGCGGACAGAAAACTCTCCACTTTATCCTCTGAAGTGAAGCCGCCGCGCTGAGCTGACCTCACACGGCTGAACACCTGTCAATCAGCGGCAAACACCTGCAGGAGCGCACACACACTTCCGGTCCCCGGGCTTCAAAATAAAAGCGGCTTGTTCTGCAGAAGGAAGAGAAGTAGGGGAGACCAGGTTTGGTTGGCACAGATATTCTACGGGAAGCCGCCTGGGTCAAAATAGAATACTTCACTTGCATAACCATATAAACCTAAACCAAACACTTGCTTAAATCATTTATACGTTACACAAATACATATATATATATATATACATATATATATATATATATGAGAGTTTTGAGTTAAGGAAGAAAACAAATATCAGAAAAGAATACACACAGTAGTTTTTTTACACTGAAGATCATCTTGTGTAGATGGAGTCGTACCTGAGCTACACCTGTGCAGGTAAAGCTGGAAGTTACAAGCAAAAGTCTACATGTTAAAGAGCACAACACTCAACCCTAAATTAGGCTAGGTTGTTTTTTATTGTCCCACAAATGAAATAGTTAATTGTTAATTTGTTAAATTGTTAAATTGTTAATTTATTAATTGTTAATTGTTGATTGTTAATTGTTAAATTGTTAATTGTTAATTTCTTAATTTCTTAATTGTTAATTTGTCAAATTGTTAATTGTTAATTTCTTGATTGTTGATTGTTAATTTGTTAAATTGTTAATTGTTTAATTGTTAATTACTTAAATTACTCCTGATGAGACCAACCAGATCAGTCTGTGTTCTATACATTCAAAATCTCACTGGAGTAAAAGTACAAAAGGATTAATGTAGTTAGAGTATTAAAGTAAAAGTACTCAGAGCAGAGTGTTACATTAAAGACATGTGATGTATTTGGGGTCAAACTTTGTGCACATGTTATTTCTGGATAATAAATTATATTATATAAAGTTCATCATTCTCATCATCAATGTGGACAGATTTGATCAGATCTGTGTGAGTGCAGGCTTTTATTTTGAAGGGGTGAGTCGGAAGTGTGGTACTGAGTGTTGCGGGTTTGACTCCTCCGTCTGCGGGCTGTCTCTCTCTCTCCATCCCGCAGCAGGTTGCTGTGACCCGACAGGATCAGCTGCACGGACCCCCTCTGGACTGAACCGAGCCGAACCGAGCCGAACTGAGCCGAACCGAGCCGAACCTGCAAGAGGAGCCCATCCCGAGCCGAGCCGAGTTCAGCCCGCAGTCAGTCTGCTCCGCGGGGAGTCTGCAGCTGTATGGAGGCTCAGGGGTGCCCGAGGAGCGTCCTGGTGCTGGTTCTGCTGCTCTGCTGCACCGCAGCTCCGGGACACGCCGAGAGGGTGGGTGAACGCACACACACACGCACGCGCGCGCGCGCGCACACACACACACACATTTACACAAACACGCATGCGCACAGATGATGGGGTTAATACAAGTTTATTAGAAAAAGAAACTGGGATTTTATTGTGAAAAATCTGCAAGATTTTTTTTTTTTTTTAAATGATTTACTTTGTATTTTATTGTGACAGTCACTGTGATTCACATCCTGTTATCAGCTCCTCAGCGTGTGTGAGAGGTGATCAATAACTCTGATTCGATTGGTCCGATTCACCGGCTACTTTCATTGGAAGAAGAGTTGTCAACGCTGCACACGAACACAGTTACTTCGGTTGTTCCACCGTCCGCCATTTCCTCTACTCGGGATAGCTACCGATAGTAACCGATAGCTACCGATAGTAACCGATAACTACCGATAGCTACCGATAGTAACCGATAGCTACCGATAGTAACCGATAACTACCGATAGCTACCGATAGTAACCGATAACTACCGATAGTAACCGATAGCTACCGATAGTAACCGATAACTACCGATAGCTATCGATAGTAACCGATAACTACCAATAGTAACCGATAACTACCGATAGCTACCAATAGCTACCGATAGCTACCGATAGTAACCGATAACTACCGATAGTGACCAATAACTACCAATAGCTACCGATAGTAACTGATAACTACCGATAGCTATCGATAGTAACTGATAACTACCGATAGCTACCAATAGCTACCGATAACTACCGATAGCTACCGATAGTAACCGATAACTACCGATAGCTACCGATAGTAACCGATAACTACCGATAGCTATCGATAGTAACTGATAACTACCGATAGCTACCAATAGCTACCGATAACTACCGATAGCTACCGATAGTAACCGATAACTACTGATAGCTACCGATAGTAACCGATAACTACCGATAGCTACCACTAGCTAATGATAGCTACCGCTAGCTACCGCTAGTAACCGATAACTATCGATAGTAACTGATAGCTACCGATAGTAACCGATAGCTACCGATAGTAACCGATAACTACCGATAGCTACCGATAGTAACCGATAACTACCGATAGCTATCGATAGTAACCGATAACTACCAATAGTAACCGATAACTACCGATAGCTACCAATAGCTACAGATAGCTACCGATAGTAACCGATAACTACCGATAGTAACCGATAACTACCGATAGCTACCGATAGTAACCGATAACTACCGATAGCTACCGATAGTAACCGATAACTACCGATAGCTATCGATAGTAACCGATAACTACCGATAGTAACCGATAACTACCGATAGCTACCAATAGCTACCGATAGCTACCGATAGCTACCGATAGTAACCGATAACTACCGATAGCTACCACTAGCTAATGATAGCTACCGCTAGTAACCGATAACTACCGATAGTAACTGATAGCTACCAATAGCTACCGATAGTTACCCATAGTTACCGGAGAAAACAAAAGCACTATCCTCTTCCTGTTTTGGATGATACACTTTGTTTGTGGCCTAAACGGAGCCTTCCGGAGGTCGTACCCGGAGGTTGTACCCGGAGATCGTACCCGGCGATCGTACCCGGTGATCGTACCCAGAGATCGACAGTGAAGCTTATAGTGAATCAGTCTAAATGCCGATGATGCCGTTATTCTATAGACATTACATTGTCCATCAACATTTACTTCATAAGTTAAAGCTAAGCCTGGTCTGAAGCCACTTCAGTGATGGCGTGACGGTCTGTCCTCCACTTTGTTCCAGACTGAAACATCTCAACTATTATTGGATGGATTGTGATGAAATGCGGTTCATCATTCATGTTCCCCTCAGGATGAATTGTAATAACTGTGGTGATCTTCTGACGTTTCATCCAGCGCCGCCGTCGCCGGGTCTCAGTTGGGTCAATGTGGCGCCGCCAGCAGGTTCTTTAGAGGAATGTCTCAGCAGCGTCTCTGTGGACATGTCATCGGGTTTAAAACACGTCTTCACCTTTAGCTGAGAGTCATGTGACCCCGCAGGTCTTCGTGGTCCCTGGAGAGTCTTTATTTTATCAGCAGGTTGATCTGGCAGAAATAAAAGAATGCATAAAGAATGTCAGACAGGAAATAAAACCTGTCTGTCTGTCTGTCTGTCTGTGTGCAGTCAGTCAGACAGTCAGTCAGACAGTCAGTCAGACAGTCTGGTCTCTGGCTGTTGTTTTAGTTCGTCTGTTTCAGCCTTTTGTCCTGATCCGCTGTTATTACTGACCAACACACACACGCACGCGTGTGCACGCACACACGCACATGCACACGCACACGCACACACACACACACTGTGATCTGATCTGCTGAGCTGCAGTGAAAAGAAAAGTCTCTCAGCACAGGAAACATATAGATTAAATATTTTCATCTGACAACAACCATCAACTCATTTTACACTTATAATATATATATATATATATATATATGTATATATATATATATATATATAAACATACACAGCGTTATATAAATGTAGTGGTGGAAGCACGATTCAGATCTTTTACTGCAGTAGAAGTACCAATACTGTACTGGGAAAATACTCCACTACAAGTAAAAGTCCTGCATCCTGTTAATTTGTTAATTTGTTAATTTGTTAATTTGTTAATTGTTAAGTTGTTAAATTGTTAAATTGTTAATTGTTAAATTGTTTATTTGTTAATTTGTTAAATTGTTAAATTGTTAAATTGTTAAATTTCTCCTGATGAGACCAGCAGCTCTCTGCAATCAGTGGTTGTGTTATATAATGTGTTATACATACATATACAGCATTATATAAATGCAGTAGTGGAAGCAGTATTCAGATCCTTTACTGCAGTAAAAGCACTAATACCAGACTGGAAAAATACTCCACTACAAGTAAAAGTCCTGCATTCAAAACCTTAACCTTAAATTAAATACTTTCATTTGACGACAAGCATCAACTGATTTTACACTTTTTAAATTCAAGACAGAAATTCATCAAAAGCACATTAAGCTTCTTTGTTTAAAATCATCAGAGGCGTTTATACTCAGCTGGTCAGAAATCTGGTTTCTGTCACATATATTCGGGGGCATTGCAGATTTTCTAAATTGTTTACACACATTTCTTTAAATAAACCAAATGCATTAACAGATCTCTGCACCCGTCTCACAAGGACAGGTCGTCCACTAACAGATAAACCCCTAAATCATGTCCACATGTTGAAGAGTCTTTGAGCACAACACTGAACCCTAACTCAAGTTGTATTGTCCCACAAGGGGAAATTAGTTAATTGTTAATTTGTTAATTGTTCATGTATTAATTGTTAATTAATTTACGATGAATCGTGATTAACTATGGACAATCATGCGATTACATATTTGAATGGTTTGGCAGCCCTACTAAAAGCCCTATCCACACAGCAACAAGTCTTTCTGTCTTCTCTTTCACCAACAGCGTGGGAGAAAATAAATATTCCTGTGACACATCTCTGAACCTCTGATGAAATATCTCAGGTGTTTTAATGATATCTGAGAAGAGAGTTTACTTTTCTCCAAACATCTGGAGAAACCAACTCATGTGGACTTTATTATTATTTGTTCAGTAGAATAAATGTTTTTTACGTCCTAGTTTTTGTTGTACACTTCCACACTGAGGTTTGTATGGGAGGTCATGAGGGTCAAAATGAAATCTGATGTTCAGTTCAGAGTCTGCAGGTCTGATTCTGTGTGAGACACCTGAACCGTCGCAGTAAAGTCCCACGATGCACCGCTGCAGGACATGTCAGGACATCGATGTGAGACAAGGAATGAAGATAAGACGACATCAGACCTTCATCGGACTGCCTGTCTGTCTGCCTGTCTGTCTGCTTGACTTTATAACACAGGAAGAGCAGTGTTACACCTGCAGGACACATAAAGCTGTTTGGGTTTAAACCCACAGAAATATGTCTGACAGATAAAGACTTCATGAAGAAACACGTTCAGCTACTTCACTGCAGTCTAAACCTGAGATTAAGTTCAGTCAGGACTAAACTGTACTACTGTTACACCTGCAGGAGTCACATGATGATGGAGATCCCTAACCTTAACTAAGACGTCGTTTTAACCCAAAACCGCTTGTTTCACAGTGGTGGAGAGTAACTAAGTACATTTACTCAAGTACTCGTTCTTTACTTGAGCATTTCCATGTTCTTCTCTCCACTGATTGATCATTGATCAGAGAACTGATTAGAAATAGATAAATCACAAAGAGTAGATGTTGTAAACATTGAATTGTTTTATTGTAAACTACCAGTCCTGAAGAGACCTGGACCTGGACCTGGACCTGGACCTGGACCTGGTCCTGGTCCTGGACCTGGACCTGGACCTGACTGAGAAACTATAGAATATTAAAGTTCTGCTTGTCTTCTGTCTGTCTGCAGGTGTGTCACTGCAGCGGGAAGTCTCTCTGTCACTGTGACGGGGTCAAAGGTCAAAAGGTGAGAGGATCTATCTATCCATCTGTCTATCCACCTATCTATCTATCTATCTCTCCATCTGTCTATCCATCTATCTATCTATCCATCTATCTATATCTATCTATCTATCTCTCTATCTACCTATCTATCTATCTATCTATCTATCTATCTATCTCTCCATCTGTCTATCCATCTATCTATCTATCTATCTATCTCTCTATCTACCTATCTATCTATCTCTCTATCTACCTATCTATCTATCTCTCCATCTATCTATCTATCTATCTCTCTATCTATCTATCTATCTATCTATCTATCTATCTATCTATCTATCTATCTCTCTATCTATCTATCTATCTATCTATCTATCTATCTATCTATCTATCTATCTATCTGTCTCTCTATCTCTCTATCTCTCTCTCTCTATCTTGAACCCCTGGTGTTTCCATCCTGACTAGTTGGATCTCACTGTCTCTGGATCAGTTAGTGTCTACGATCTGCTGCCCTCTGGTGGTGACCTGCGGTCACTGCAGACATCAGTTACAGTACCAGGACCTGATCTGGGCTCTGCTGGTGTGGACCCAGGTCTACTGTAGAGATCTTTAACAGTACCAGGACCTGATCTGGGGTCTGCTGGTGTGGACCCAGGTCTACTGTAGAGATCTTTAACAGTACCAGGACCTGATCTGGGCTCTGCTGGTGTGGACCCAGGTCTACTGTAGAGATCTTTAACAGTACCAGGACCTGATCTGGGCTCTGCTGGTGTGGACCCAGGTCTACTGTAGAGATCTTTAACAGTACCAGGACCTGATCTGGGGTCTGCTGGTGTGGACCCAGGTCTACTGTAGAGATCTTTAACAGTACCAGGACCTGATCTGGGGTCTGCTGGTGTGGACCCAGGTCTACTGTAGAGATCTTTAACAGTACCAGGACCTGATCTGGGCTCTGCTGGTGTGGACCCAGGTCTACTGTAGAGATCTTTAACAGTACCAGGACCTGATCTGGGGTCTGCTGGTGTGGACCCAGGTCTACTGTAGAGATCTTTAACAGTACCAGGACCTGATCTGGGGTCTGCTGGTGTGGACCCAGGTCTACTGTAGAGATCTTTAACAGTACCAGGACCTGATCTGGGCTCTGCTGGTGTGGACTCAGGTCTAATAAATTTGCGTACCAACTATACTGGAGTTTATTAGGGTGTAATGGATGATTACTGAGGTCTGATGTGGATTTAATAAACTAAACTAATCAAAGTAAAACTGTCCTTTCAGAAAATAAGATAATGTAATAATAATAATAATAATAATAATAATAATAATAATAAATAAAAAAGAGTAAAACGATACCAGGAGATTTTAAAAACTGTTTTTTTTTTTAAAAGTACGAGATCTGAGTTCAGCTGCTGAAGCTGAAGTCTTTGTGTCTCAGGTGAGGTGGTACCTGAGACCACCCAGGTGTGAACTCTGTGATCTCAGGTGTGTTCAGCAGGAGAATAAAGGCTGGTTCCTCTCTGCTGAACATGAAACGTCCGTCTCTTCACTCAGGAACCTGAATGCACCTGGACCACAGCCAGGATCTACTGTACACCTGAGTTTACCTCACATCATCTGAGTTTACCTGAGTTTACTGCCTCTGTGTGGACAGCAGGTGAACTGACCCAGGATCTGTTCTATACCTGAGTTTACCTGACGTCACCTGAGTTTACTGCCTCTGTGTGGACAGCAGGTGAACTGACTCAGGGTCTGTTCTATACCTGAGTTACTTGTGTAACTTGAATTCACCTGAATTTACGTGCTGAACTGACCCATGATCCTCATTACACCTGGTTTTACCTGTTGATGCAGCTGATCTCAGTCAGCTGTATGAACTGACCCCGGAGCTGTTCTACACCTCATGAGGTCTACTGTACCTGTGTTTTCGTCCTCTGCAGGGTGAATCTGGTTACCTTGGATACGACGGACTTCCTGGAGTTATCGGTTACCCAGGAAACGAGGGCCACCAGGGCTCATCTGGAGAAAAGGTAAAAAACATCCGAACTGAACACAGCAGATAATAATAATAATGAGAGATTATTAATGTTGTTATTTTACTTGTTGAAACAGGATGAGGAGTTCGTCAGGGTTCTCTGCGATATCGATATCAGAAAGGCCTCCGATACAGAATAAAATGCTGGATCGGGTATCGACGAGTACGCGAGGCTTTGCACGATCCGATATCACGTTGTCATATCATTTATCAGCTCATTTACGCTACACAGGAACAACGCGTGTCGCTCGCTACCCGATCCGTTCGCCTGGCCCGATCGGTACTGAGCATGTGCAGCTCTCAACAGAGATGAGAAAAGCAGCGAGATGGTTCACTCCTCAGCTCCTTCCATCATCAGCTCCGGGAGAAAAGATCGATGATGGAAGGCGATGAGGAGTGAACCATCTCGCTTCTTTCTCTATCTCTGTTGAGAGCTGCACCTGCTCAGTAGTGAGTGTAAAGTTAGCCAGAGCCAGAGCATATTCGCAACATGGCAGTATTGTACACTGTAAAATCCCAGCAGTAAAATGGCGATGTGTTTTCAACGCACTGGTATCGGATCGGTACTCTGTACCAGTCGATACCCGAGTTCAGGCATCGGTATCGATAATGAAGAAATGCTATCGGAACAGCTCTGAAACACAAAGCTTATGACAAGTTGGTCTTGATTTCTTAGCCAGGAATTGACGTTGTCCCATCTCGTTTAATATCAAACATTTACGGATAAAACAAATAAATGATTGTGTTTGATGGTTCTTGTTTGTTTGTCCTCAGGGTGACCAGGGAGCAGCAGGAAGTTCAGGACTGAAAGGCTCTCGGGTATGAATGACCTCATTAAACTGCCTCTTTTAAAGGGATAGTTCTGGTGTTTCTCAGTGGGGTTGTATGAGGTACTTCTCCATAGTAGGTGTATTACTAACAGTAGATGACAGTCGGCGTGCCCCCAGCATCGAGAAACAGACAAGAACACCAACACCGAAGCAAAGCAACACAGCGCTGTGGACGGGGACGGCAGAAAAACTTATTTTAGCCACCTAAAAGAAAGACTCAGCTACAAAAATCTATATTTTCTTTAAGTGTACGCTTTATTTAGAATATTTTCACCGCTTTATCTCCCCGTCAGGCAGCCCTTTCCGACGGGGAACTGAACTGAAAGTGAAACTTATCTCTGCTCTCTCCACAGCCAGCCAAACAGTACAGATACGTTTCACTTTCAGTTCAGTTCGTCGTCAGAAAATATTCGAAATACAGCGTACACTTAAACGGATATAACATTTCTGTAGGCGAGTCTTTCTTTTAGGTGGATAAAATAAGTTTTTCTGACGTCCCCATTCACAGCGCTGTGCTGCTCTGCTGCTGACCGTCATTTACTGTAGGTAATACACCTGATGGTATCCCTTTAAGAGCAGATTTAACAACAGTAAACAACAGTATCATCTGCATACAAGTGGACGTTTGTGTGTCCAAATTAATACACCTACTATGTAGAAGTACCTCATACAACCCCACTTCTAAACACCCAAACTATTCTTTTAACCTGCCTGAATATTCTTTTATTTGAGCATCGTTTTATCCAGAATTCGTCCGGACAGATTAGTTATCTTTGTAAACTTGACTGAATAGTGATGAAATGTGTGAAGGTACGTCTCTCTATGTTCTCCAGGGTATTCCAGGGAGACCAGGTTTCCCAGGACCTCCAGGACTGCCCGTAAGAACCATCACATAACATTCATAGTTGTAGGTATAGGCAGATAGATTCTCAGTTTCTGAAAAACACCGTTGTTGTGTGTGTGTTTTCTCTCAGGGACAAAACGGACTTGAAGGACCCATCGGCCAACAAGGACTCCCAGGATGCAATGGGACAAAGGTAGGCCCACCACCTCTTTATGTCCCCATTAATCTGGTTATTCAGATCATTACTATCTCAAAGGTGGACAGGAAGATACACTTGTGCATCATCTGCAAATACATATTATGTCCTCTAATGATGTGACTAGTTATTAGAAGCATGTAAATGGAGAATGGAACAGGACCTAGAATCGAGCCCTGAGGTGCACCGCCAGTACGCTATCATAGACAAAATGAAACTACAAGTTTCATTCATTCCAGCGTGATTATTGAGGTGATTGAAGGGTGAAATACAACAACAGGACTATCAGGCAATATGACCTTTTACCGTTTTCAGAATCCAGTGATTGAATAATTACTTTTAAGCTCCCTGGCTCTGCAGAGGAGGATCTATCACCTGACCTCCTCCACACAAACACTGATTCATGTATTGATTGGTGTCTTCCAGGGGGACGTTGGTTACCCAGGATTCTTTGGGGTTGCAGGACCTGTTGGCCTTCAAGTGAGTGCTAACTACTTCCTCTACAAAGCCGTGATTGGATGCCAATACTTCCTGTTTACCTGAAATAACATTTTAATCACTGCAGGCTGAAACTAAGCTAATTAGCTCTAAAGCTAACTATGCTCGTGTGTTTCAGGGTCGACCAGGACTGCGAGGTGCAAAGGTAACACCTGAACCAGGCTGCTCTCACACACCGTTCGTAGCTTTACCTACGAAAAAGCACTGAAATTCATATATATATCTCACAAATTCAATTTGTATTTTGGTGTTTCTGTAACTACGGGCACTTTTTAAGTCCTAGCAATGAAATTATGTTAAAATTTGCAGTGCAATGCTTGATAGATATACATACACATACAGAGTTATCACCCATCTTGACATAAAAACGACTGTATTTATATGTGTAATTTATGTCGTAGAACAACATTTATTCCAGTATTTTTCAAGTATTTTTGCCTTTATGGTGGGGATAGTAGAGAGGTGACAAGCGTGGGTTTACTTCGGGTGCTCCGGTTTCCTCCCACAGTCTAACGACATGCAGGTTAGTGTGGGTTTACTCCGGGTGCTCCGGTTTCCTCCCACAGTCTAACGACATGCAGGTTAGTGTGGGTTTACTCCGGCTATTCCGGTTTCCTCCCACAGTCTAACGACATGCAGGTTAGTGTGGGTTTACTCCGGGTGCTCCAGTTTCCTCCCACAGTCTAACGACATGCAGGTTAGTGTGGGTTTACTCCGGGTGCTCCGGTTTCCTCCCACAGTCTAATGACATGCAGGTTAGTGTGGGTTTACTCCAGCTGTTCCGGTTTCCTCCCACAGTCTAAAGACATGCAGGTTAGTGTGGGTTTACTCCGGGTGCTCCGGTTTCCTCCCACAGTCTAAACACATGCAGGTTAGTGTGGGTTTACTCCGGGTGCTCCGGTTTCCTCCCACAGTCTAACGACATGCAGGTTAGTGTGGGTTTACACCGGGTGCTCCGGTTTCCTCCCACAGTCTAACGACATGCAGGTTAGTGTGGGTTTACTCCAGCTGTTCCGGTTTCCTCCCACAGTCTAAAGACATGCAGGTTAGTGTGGGTTTACTCCGGGTGCTCCGGTTTCCTCCCACAGTCTAAACACATGCAGGTTAGTGTGGGTTTACTCCGGGTGCTCCGGTTTCCTCCCACAGTCTAACGACATGCAGGTTAGTGTGGGTTTACACCGGGTGCTCCGGTTTCCTCGCACAGTCTAACGACATGCAGGTTAGTGTGGGTTTACTCCAGCTGTTCCGGTTTCCTCCCACAGTCTAACGACATGCAGGTTAGTGTGGGTTTACTCCGGGTGCTCCGGTTTCCTCCCACAGTCTAACGACATGCAGGTTAGTGTGGGTTTACTCCGGGTGCTCCGGTTTCCTCCCACAGTCTAAACACATGCAGGTTAGTGTGGGTTTACTCCGGGTGCTCCGGTTTCCTCCCACAGTCTAACGACATGCAGGTTAGTGTGGGTTTACTCCGGGTGCTCCGGTTTCCTCGCACAGTCTAACGACATGCAGGTTAGTGTGGGTTTACTCCAGCTGTTCCGGTTTCCTCCCACAGTCTAAAGACATGCAGGTTAGTGTGGGTTTACTCCGGGTGCTCCGGTTTCCTCCCACAGTCTAACAACATGCAGGTTAGTGTGGGTTTACTTCAGGTGCTCTACTCTATTTTTCTGTTTCTGGTTTCAGGGAGACTCGCTCGTCTTCCCCGTCACTCAGGATATTAAAGGAGCAACAGGACCGCGAGGACGAGACGGAGAAAACGTCAGTCACTGTCACACATTTAGTGCTCACTCTGGTCTTTAGGAGTGGTCTTGTCTGATTGGCTGTTTGTGTTGCAGGGACTGAATGGAGATCCAGGTGAACCAGGCCTGCTGGGACCACCGGGACCCGCTGGACTTCCTGTACGCTTCAGATCTCAAACTTTCAAACTTTATTTAAATGTTTTACAGTGATCAATGGCTGAACCAACTGCTGTTTTTGTTTTTTTTCATTTAGGGAAGTCCAGGGTTTTCGGGGTTACCAGGAGAGAAGGTCAGAGAGCAGTTTGTCTTATTGTGATGTGCGGTCTTCATGCAGCAATTTACATTTCTCCAAGACATTAGAGACAATAGAGTAACCTTAGCCTTAACCTTAGCCTATACTTAACCTCATACAAGTCGATATTTTGTTCGTACAAGTCAATGTCTATTTTTTCAAAAGTTAATATCTTGTTTGCACGAGATAAGAGAGCATTTTTTCTGGACTTTGGGGGCTCTGTTTTTAACACGTGAGGGACTTTATCTACAAATCATTTAAATATCAGTCAATAATCACAACTAATCTCCACCAGATGTTTGAAGGCCTGATGTTCTGATTGGTGCTGTGACTTCAGTCTGATTATCTGACGACGCTGTGGTTTTGTTTCAGGGTCAGGAGGGTCCCAGTCCAGTGATACCGGGTCCCCGCGGACAGAGGGTGAGCTAACTGGTCTGGATTGAAGCCTAATGCTAATGCTAATGCTAATTCCCATGTTATGAATTCACATAAAGTCACCTGGTAATTCACTCTCTGATGTCTGATGTGAGCAGAGATATGTGATATAAGACAGACATTCAAACATTTCTAACCTGTGTAACGTCGTCATCATCATCGTTGTCATCTTCATCATCTTCATCATCACCATCAGCTGTGTTTGGTTGTCAGGGTGATCACGGCCCGCCGGGGATCCCTGGACAGAAAGGAATTAAACTGTACGCTGAAGGACCCAAAGAACTGAAGGTCTGTCTGTCTCTATTTTGTCTGTCTGACTGTCTCTCTGCTTGTTCTCACTGATATTGTCTGTTGTTGTACTTCAGGGAGAACCAGGAGAAATTGGAGTGAAAGGTTGTCGAGGACTCCCTGTGAGTCAAACCCGTCTCACAGTCTGATATTCATCTTCATGTTAGTTTTGATTTGTTATTATCAGAGAGTCAGACTGATGTGTGCGTTTGTTTTCTCCTCCAGGGTTTGCCGGGGAAACTAGGGGTTAAAGGAGACAAGGGCGGGCGAGGTGATCCTGGCTCACTAGTAAGAGAGATTATGATAACCTGGATCAAAATGTATTTTAACTCACGACTACAACAGAAAACTGCAAACAAGCGGTTATTGATTGATATCTGAACGTTGTATTTTTATTGTTGTTTATTTCATGAACTTCATCAGAAACCTGGCAGCCGATTAGACTGTTGTCAGGCTATTAAATAGGCGTCATCAGTCGCTATAAGCCCCATAGATGTGGGTCAAAAGGGGCCTACTACACCCACTAGTAGGATTTATCATCTATTCACATGGCAGATCACCGAAAAAAGGTATAAAAGAACACGACAGCGACCTCTAGTGACTGTTGTAATTATGACAGGAGCAAAAAAGGAAGTACAAAAAAACCTAAAGAAGTTGTAGTTTTGTTGTCTAAACCTAAAGAAGTTGTAGTTTTGTTGCCTAAACCTAAAGAAGTTGTAGTTTTATTGCCTAAACCTAAAGAAGTTGTAGTTTTGTTACCTAAACCTAAAGAAGTTGTAGTTTTGTTGCCTAAACCTACAGAAGTTGTAGTTTTGTTGTCTAAACCTAAAGAAGTTGTAGTTTTGTTGCCTAACCCTAAAGAAGTTGTAGTTTTGTTGCCTAAATAAGCCTAGAATGTGTTTCTTTTAAGTTTCACTTTCACTTCTACAACATAGTAGGTATAGTAGGCCCCTAATGACCAATATCTATGGTGCTTCTAGCGACTGATAACGCCTATTTAATGGCCTGATAACAGTCGAATCTGGTGCACTTGGACAGGTGTAATCCTGGTCTGACATGGTGTTTGTGTTACAGGGTAAACCGGGGAAGGATGGAGTCCTCGGCGAGCTGGGAGAACAGGTAACATGCTAAGCTAACAGGAAGGCTAACCAGTGTAAAGAGCCTGTAGTGATGGAGGGGGGTCATGTGTTGTGCCGACCTATCAGTGAGTCTGGGTTGTCGACATTAACTGGATCTGTGTGTGTGTCTGCAGGGAGCCCCGGGGGATCGTGGGTACCTCGGTCCTCCAGGTATTGAAGGAGCCACGGTGAGTACTGTATGAAGTACAGGAAGTATTACTGCAGTAGTACACTCAGTACTGTATCAGAGTGTTTAAGGTGTGTGTGTGTTTTTAGGGAGAGAAAGGTGATCGTGGTTTTCCAGGTCTTCTAGGAGAGGTGAGTCAAGTTTTCATCGTTGTTTTGTAAAAGAAATGTAAAATGTTGTGTCCTAACAGCAGCCGTAAGCATCTTATAATAATACATACTGATATAAAACAGATAATAATAGAGAGAATTATGACCGGTTTAACATCCTAACACTATCTCTAAACATCTTATATAATAATACAAGTAGTATGAAGAGGTAATGAAATATGTTTTACAACGATCAGCGAGGTAAAATGACTGTTTCTGTGAATGGAGTCCGGTGGCTTTGAGGAGAGAATATTAATTGTATGTTTTTTGTGTTAATAAATTATAATAGTTGCTTAAATCCTTGTTGATTTTATTTATTATTATTATTATTAATAGGTCTTTATTTTCCATTTTGGACAAGTAAGTTTGGCTATCAGTGGCAAATAAAACATCTATTTGGCTGAAAATGCTTAATTTTGCAGATGATGGTACGTTAATTATCAGATCAGCAGGAGAAAACATCTGGCTATAAAATATTAGTTAAGTTTTTCAGACAGGTAAAAAGGGGGCGGGACCAACAGTATACAGACTTGTCTTCATGTTAAATATGTATCTGTGTGTTTTTATCAGACGGTTTTTAAACACAGATTCCCGAAGGGCCAGCTCGGCGTCACCGGGCCCCGCGGACCGCCAGGAGTCCAAGGAAAACAAGGTAAAAATAGAGACCAAAACAGGTTCACTTTTTAAAGTTATAATTGTTTAAATTTTTATCATTTCGAACCTTATTTCTGCTCTTATTTAGAGTTTTGTCTCTGTTTACTAGTTTTTATTGTTACTGGTAGAAACTCTCTGACATAACACAAAGATTACGTTAAAAAATTCTACATAAAGTTTTGTTTCGCTGAGTTTACTTTTATGTTCGTCTTATCTATAACGAAATTATTAATTTTATCCTCAACAGTGCAGACAGAAATTTTAGGATAAATTATGGCTGTCAAAGTTAAACCGGTACCGGTACCGGTTTAACTGAGCTGTGTGTTAAAATACTGCCTTTATAAATGTCATAAAGTACTGTGGTGGTCTTTTTTTCTGAATAGTTTCTAAAAGACGAAGCCTTAACGCGACTAAAACAACACTCCAAGTGGATTTTATCCAAACAATGATTTTAATATTTTAGTTACAAAATCAACACACGAAAAATTTTATTTTTACTTTATAATATTATAATATTGAATATACAAATATAATTTACTTTGGATTCTTTTTTGTGAACTTATTTACATTGTTATTGATCTTATTTGTTATCATCTACTTGATGATTTCATTATTATAATAAAACTACTCCATTTGGAGTCAAAATTATACAATTGAATTGTTTTCTTTATTGATGTTCTACTGTGCACAATGGTAGAATGTGATGATGCACAATGGTAGAATGTGATGATGCACAATGGTAGAATGTGATGGTGCACAATGGTAGAATGTGATGGTGCACAGGGTAAATGTCATGGCCAAGGCTCCATTGTGTGCCCATAGCCTCCTGTAGTGGATATCAGGAGTATTTTAGAGCAGATTCCCTTTCAATAGGTAGAAAACCTATTTTGCACACTTTGGGGTAACCAAGTGTGCCAAATGGAGAGTCCTCCTGGTCCTATCCTGACTAAAACCTGACACTTGGGCTGCAGTTTGCCATGTTATGATTGGAGCATATTGTTTTATGCATAATGCAGTACCTGTGAGGGTTTCTGGATCAATATCTCTCATTGTTTTGTGTTGTTAATTGATTTATAATAATAAATATATATATACATTTGCATAAAGCAGCATATTTGTCCACTACCATGTTGATAAGAGGATTAAATACTTGACAAAATCTCCCTTTAAGGTTAATTTAGAACAGATAAAATATGTGTGATTAATTTGCAATTAATCGTGATTAACTATTTTAATCAATAGACAGCCCTAGTTTTTTATTCTTAAAGGGGAACCGCACATTGAAACATGTTATTTGAGCTGGAAACTAAATGATATGACTGAACTGTGATGAAATGCGTCAATGCTGCTGTTAATATCAACTTTATTTATTACCAAATTTATCCAAATCTGCATTTTATGGGTTAAAAATTGCTCAAATTACGCAGTGGGTGGAGTTAGGCTCCGACCTGGGGGTGAAGTTACACTATAATCAAAAATGGTAAATTGTGAAAATGTATTACTTCAAACATTTACGTGGTAAGCAGTAGTCTGATGCCCCCCCTATACTTAAGTTTATGTGATTTCTTTCATAGTTAATTTAATATTTGCAACTAGATATCACTCATAAGACTTTGTTTTATATTTGCCCATGGTAATAAGAGTATTTTAGAACAGATACAAAATTAATTTGCGATTAATTGCGATTCAATATTTTAATCACCAGAATAAACCAATGAAATTCATTTTTAGGAAGTAGTCCTGGATTGTCGACTATACCTGAATCTGTCCAGGTAAACATTAGCTGAATTGTTTGTGTAAAAGAAATGTGTTCATTTTGAATGTTTTGTACAAATTCTGACAAACTAAATATCCGTATTATGGATCAGTTTGTGTTTTTGGGAGGGTTGATGTTAAATTAGCTGCCGTTGAGCAGTCGTGTGATCTAATGATGAAGTCATTGTGATGAATGGTTTCTTTCAGGACTCATTGGTTTTCCTGGTCTGCAGGGCGAGACAGGTAGACTCCCTCTACTCTCTCTCTTACTGTTGGTGATGGGTTAATGATCAGATAACAATTAATAATCAATAATCAGACAGCATCTAGTCAGCTGTATCCAGATGAATGTATAGTGTTCATCAGAGTTAACCTGTAGAGCTTCAGGACCACCTGTTGTCTGTTGACTCTGTGATGAAGGGATTATTTCCGTGTGTTTGGTAACATACTACACTGACTGCCGTCCTTCTTCTCTTGAGGTGTGGCTCCAACCGGTCCACCGGGTCCCCAAGGGCCACCCGGCTCAACCGGACCCAAAGGAGAACCAGGAGAGCCGGGGCCCGTCATCGTCGGACCCCCGGGACTGACTGGAGTCCCAGGAGGACGTGGAGCTGAAGGAGAACCAGGAGAACCAGGAATACCAGGTGATGGAGGTTTCATACGTAGCAACGGTCTGTTATACGTAGCAACGGTCTGTTATACGTAGCAACGGTCTGTTATATATAGCAACGGTCTGTCATACGAAGCAACAGTCTGTTATACGCAGCAACGGTCTGTCATACGCAGCAACGGCCTGTCATACGTAGCAACGGCCTGTCATACGTAGCAACGGCCTGTTATACGTAGCAACGGTCTGTCATACGTAGCAACGGTCTGTCATACGTAGCAACGGTCTGTTATACGTAGCAACGGTCTGTCATACGTAGCAACGGCCTGTTATACGTAGCAACGGTCTGTCATACGTAGCAACGGCCTGTTATACGTAGCAACGGTCTGTCATACGTAGCAACGGTCTGTCATACGTAGCAACGGTCTGTTATACGTAGCAACGGTCTGTCATACGTAGCAACGGTCTGTCATACGTAGCAACGGTCTGTCATACGTAGCAACGGCCTGTTATACGTAGCAACGGTCTGTCATACGTAGCAACGGTCTGTCATACGTAGCAACGGTCTGTCATACGTAGCAACGGTCTGTTATACGTAGCAATGGTCTGTTATACGTAGCAACGGTCTGTCATACGTAGCAACGGTCTGTTATACGTAGCAACGGTCTGTCATACGTAGCAACGGTCTGTCATACGTAGCAACGGTCTGTTATACGTAGCAACGGCCTGTCATACGTAGCAACGGTCTGTTATACGTAGCAACGGCCTGTCATACGTAGCAACGGTCTGTTATACGTAGCAACAGCCTGTCATACGTAGCAACGGTCTGTTATATGTACAGTTCGGATGTTGGACTCTGGAGGACCGTTTTTGTGTCAAAATATTGAATTCTTCAGTAAGTAGCCGTGTAATCAGCGGGATAATGTTCAGCTAGCGGGTCATTGTTGTGAAATAAAGCCCTTCAGCGTCTCTCAGCGTCACTCTCACAGCTCTTGGTTAAGATAGTTGAGAAGATGTCAGTTTGGTCGCCTGGTTAGCCCAGCTTAGCACAAAGGCTGGAAGCAGGCGGGAACTGATAGCCTGGCTACATCCAAAGAAAAAAAGAATCAACCTTCCAACAACTAAAATGTAATTGTTTGTCTTCTTGCTGTCAGATTTCCTGCTGGGAGACGTCAGTCCTCCTGGACTTAAAGGTCTAAAAGGTCCAATGGGATTTCCTGGAGTCAGAGGGGAGGAAGGACAGACGGGTGAGTGGGTGAGAGGAACAGGTGTTTGTGATGTCACATGACATGATAATACATGATGTAGGCTGTATTCTAAACCTCATAGTATACTAGTAGTACAACCTCATAGTATACTAGTAGTACAACCTCATAGTATACTAGTAGTATAACCTCATACTATACTAGTAGTACTACCTCATACTATACTAGTAGTACAACCTCATACTGTACTAGTAGTACAACCTCATAGTATACTAGCAGTACAACCTCATAGTATACTAGTAGTACAACCTCATAGTATACTAGCAGTACAACCTCATACTATACTAGTAGTACAACCTCATAGTATACTAGCAGTACAACCTCATAGTATACTAGTAGTACAACCTCATACTATACTAGTAGTACAACCTCATACTATACTAGTAGTACAACCTCATACTATACTAGTAGTACAACCTCATACTATACTAGTAGTACAACCTCATAGTATACTAGTAGTACAACCTCATAGTATACTAGCAGTACAACCTCATACTATACTAGTAGTACAACCTCATAGTATACTAGCAGTACAACCTCATACTATACTAGTAGTACAACCTCATACTATACTAGCAATACAACCTCATACTATACTAGTAGTACAACCTCATAGTATACTAGCAGTACAACCTCATACTATACTAGTAGTACAACCTCATAGTATACTAGCAGTACAACCTCATAGTATACTAGTAGTACAACCTCATACTATACTAGTAGTACAACCTCATACTATACTAGTAGTACAACCTCATACTATACTAGTAGTACAACCTCATAGTATACTAGTAGTACAACCTCATAATATACTAGCAGTACAACCTCATACTATACTAGTAGTACAACCTCATAGTATACTAGCAGTACAACCTCATACTATACTAGTAGTACAACCTCATAGTATACTAGCAGTACAACCTCATAGTATACTAGTAGTACAACCTCATACTATACTAGTAGTACAACCTCATACTATACTAGTAGTACAACCTCATACTATACTAGCAATACAACCTCATACTATACTAGTAGTACAACCTCATAGTATACTAGCAGTACAACCTCATAGTATACTAGTAGTACAACCTCATACTATACTAGCAGTACAACCTCATAGTATACTAGCAGTACAACCTCATAGTATACTAGTAGTACAACCTCATCGTAAACTAGCAGTACAACCTCATAGTATACTAGTAGTACAACCTCATACTATACTAGTAGTACAACCTCATCATAAACTAGCAGTACAACCTCATAGTATACTAGTACAACCTCATACTGTACTAGTAGTACAACCTCATACTATACTAGCAGTACAACCTCATACTATACTAGTAGTACTACCTCATACTATACTAGTAGTACAACCTCATACTGTACTAGTAGTACAACCTCATAGTATACTAGCAGTACAACCTCATAGTATACTAGTAGTACAACCTCATACTATACTAGTAGTACAACCTCATACTATACTAGTAGAACAACCTCATACTATACTAGTAGTACAACCTCATACTATACTAGTAGTACAACCTTATACTATACAAGTAATACAATCTCATACTATACTAGTAGTACAACCTCATACTATACTAGTAGTACAACCTCATACTATACTAGTAGTACAACCTCATAGTATACTAGTAGTACAACCTCATAGTATACTAGCAGTACAACCTCATACTATACTAGTAGTACAACCTCATAGTATACTAGCAGTACAACCTCATACTATACTAGTAGTACAACCTCATAGTATACTAGCAGTACAACCTCATAGTATACTAGTAGTACAACCTCATACTATACTAGTAGTACAACCTCATAGTATACTAGTAGTACAACCTCATACTATACTAGCAGTACAACCTCATACTATACTAGTAGTACAACCTCATAGTATACTAGCAGTACAACCTCATAGTATACTAGTAGTACAACCTCATACTATACTAGCAGTACAACCTCATAGTATACTAGCAGTACAACCTCATAGTATACTAGTAGTACAACCTCATACTGTACTAGTAGTACAACCTCATACTGTACTAGTAGTACAACCTCATAGTATACTAGTAGTACAACCTCATACTATACTAGTAGTACAACCTCATAGTATACTAGCAGTACAACCTCATAGTATACTAATAGTACAACCTCATCGTAAACTAGCAGTACAACCTCATAGTATACTAGTAGTACAACCTCATACTATACTAGTAGTACAACCTCATCGTAAACTAGCAGTACAACCTCATAGTATACTAGTAGTACAACCTCATACTGTACTAGCAGTACAACCTCATACTATACTAGTAGTACTGCCTCATACTATACTAGTAGTACAACCTCATAGTATACTAGTAGTACAACCTCATACTATACTAGTAGTACAACCTCATAGTATACTAGCAGTACAACCTCATAGTATACTAATAGTACAACCTCATCGTAAACTAGCAGTACAACCTCATAGTATACTAGTAGTACAACCTCATACTATACTAGTAGTACAACCTCATCGTAAACTAGCAGTACAACCTCATAGTATACTAGTAGTACAACCTCATACTGTACTAGTAGTACAACCTCATACTATACTAGCAGTACAACCTCATACTATACTAGTAGTACTGCCTCATACTATACTAGTAGTACAACCTCATACTGTACTAGTAGTACAACCTCATAGTATACTAGCAGTACAACCTCATACTACACTAGTAGTACAACCTTATACTATACTAGTAGTACAACCTCATAGTACACTAGTAGTACAACCTCATAGTATACTAGCAGTACAACCTCATACTATACTAGTAGCACAACCTCATAGTATACTAGCAGTACAACCTCATACTATACTAGTAGTACAACCTCATAGTATACTAGCAGTACAACCTCATAGTATACTAGTAGTACAACCTCATACTATACTAGTAGTACAACCTCATAGTATACTAGTAGTACAACCTCATACTATACTAGCAGTACAACCTCATAGTATACTAGCAGTACAACCTCATAGTATACTAGTAGTACAACCTCATACTATACTAGTAGTACAACCTCATAGTATACTAGCAGTACAACCTCATAGTATACTAGTAGTACAACCTCATACTATACTAGCAGTACAACCTCATAGTATACTAGCAGTACAACCTCATAGTATACTAGTAGTACAACCTCATACTGTACTAGTAGTACAACCTCATACTGTACTAGTAGTACAACCTCATAGTATACTAGTAGTACAACCTCATACTATACTAGTAGTACAACCTCATAGTATACTAGCAGTACAACCTCATAGTATACTAGTAGTACAACCTCATACTATACTAGTAGTACAACCTCATAGTATACTAGTAGTACAACCTCATACTATACTAGCAGTACAACCTCATACTATACTAGTAGTACAACCTCATAGTATACTAGCAGTACAACCTCATAGTATACTAGTAGTACAACCTCATACTATACTAGCAGTACAACCTCATAGTATACTAGCAGTACAACCTCATAGTATACTAGTAGTACAACCTCATACTGTACTAGTAGTACAACCTCATACTGTACTAGTAGTACAACCTCATAGTATACTAGTAGTACAACCTCATACTATACTAGTAGTACAACCTCATAGTATACTAGCAGTACAACCTCATAGTATACTAGTAGTACAACCTCATCGTAAACTAGCAGTACAACCTCATAGTATACTAGTAGTACAACCTCATACTATACTAGTAGTACAACCTCATCGTAAACTAGCAGTACAACCTCATAGTATACTAGTAGTACAACCTCATACTGTACTAGTAGTACAACCTCATACTATACTAGCAGTACAACCTCATACTATACTAGTAGTACTACCTCATACTATACTAGTAGTACAACCTCATACTGTACTAGTAGTACAACCTCATAGTATACTAGCAGTACAACCTCATAGTATACTAGTAGTACAACCTCATACTATACTAGTAGTACAACCTTATACTATACAAGTAATACAACCTCATACTATACTAGTAGTACAACCTCATACTATACTAGTAGTACAACCTCATACTATACTAGTACTACGTACTGATTTAGCCAAAATGTGGTATGCAGTATGCGAACAAAAGCTAAATCCACAGTATGCCAAAAATACCTGGATGTTGTACTGATTTGGAAAAACTGTCCCGTCTGCATCGGACCAGTCTACCTCGCCTACTGTATCCCACAATGCAAAGCGCTGGACCGCTACAGGCTACGGTTACAACAATAACCACAGCAGCCAGAACCGGCTCGTTTTTTACATTTTTCGTAGCTATTTCATCACTAAATTCACTTCTGAGAGTTTCTGAGGAGAGAAATCAACTGTGTAAATTTTGAATATTGACAGTTTTACGATATTAGACGGTGAATCGAACATTTGCTCCGACATTTTCAGAGTTAAGAAGCTCCACAAACTGCCGTGACAGCTTGCTATAGCGCCTGTCGGGGTCACCACCTCGCCAGTCGGGCGGTGACGCTCACAGACCGCTATGAGCTTGAGCTCTGTAGAGACCAGTCTGTAGACGAGGGGCTTTTATTTCCCTTTTTAAACACCACAACACAAATGTCCAAAAGTCTGCAAATTGTCCAAAAATGTCAGAAAAATGCCTGAAAAAAGTCCGGTAAATGTCCGAAAAAATTTCCGAAAATAAATGATAAAATATCCAATAACTAATTTTCAAAAAATGTTCAGATTTTTTCAAGCATTTTTGGACATTTTCTGACATTTTTCGAAAACTTATCAAACATTCATCAGATTTTAATTTGACTTTTGTTTTTAAACTTTTTTCAGCTTCTTTCAGACTATGTTTTAGACCTTTGCGGACATTTTCTGACATTTTTCGAACATTTATTAGATTTCTTTTGGACATTTTTCAGATTTGACATTCTGACTTTTTTTCGGAACATTTTCGGTAATATTTCGAAAGTTTATGAGTTTTTCTTTGGATATTTTTGGGACATTTTTTGATTTTTTTTTAGACTTTTTTTCTGACATTTTTCAGACTTTTTTTTGGACATTTCTTGGTAATTTTCTGTTTTCAGACATTTTTCGAACATTTATCGGATTTTTTGGGATGTTATTCGGACCCTAGCTGTACAGTACAACAAAGAGGGCCTCAAGTTTAGCAATTTTGTAGTGGACGCTATCGAGCCATTTTGTCACACCTATATGCGAGACCCATAAAATATATAAATTTTAACCCTTTTCATGTGCAAATTGTTGTTCGTTTTTGAGCATGTTTAAACCCTAAAAAATGAAATTCATTTCGGAGAATAATAAAAAGCATTGCGATTTCACTAGGGCCTCACCTGGTCGGTGCTCGGGCCCTATTAAGACTTCTGATATTCATGAGATTGAGGTGTTTTGTGTAACTGATTGATTGTTGTTTGTCAGGTGAGAAGGGGGAGTTGTGCACGGTCTGTCCGCTCATTCCTGGTCCGCCAGGACCTCCAGGTAAACCCGGAGAGCCAGGTGAAGACGGGGTGACAGGTAAGAACCACACCTGACTCTGATTATTTTAGATATTGGTCCGGTGATCGATGGAGTCTGACAGCTAGACGTCAGCATCGCCATCATTATTTACTAAAGTAAAAGTCTTTCAAGTTTTTAGTTGTTATTCACTTTTAACTTGAAGTGTAAATGATTAATTCTCATTGTTACAGAATAATGAAACTTTAAACGTGTTCACAGTGACCAGACCAGCAGACAGCAGAATCTGATCCAGCGTCAGATTCAGTGTTAAGATGACAAGCAGGTAAAACTCACCTGTCTGTCTTTGTGATGTCATTCTGTGTCCAGGATCGGTCGGATTTCCAGGACCCAAAGGTCACGAAGGGGTCAAAGGTGTTGGAGGACCACCTGGTCCACAGGTGAGCTGATCACCTCCATACACTCTTCTAAATGGCTGCCACGGCCCTCAGGGACCAAATTTGTCGTGCCCCGATATCTATATCTTATCAACATATAAACCTACATCTGTGACCAATTTGTTGCTTTTATCGCAAAATGCACAATTGTTCAGCTTAACTGACGCGATATTCACTCACCAATCAGAAAGAGACAACTGGATCAATCAAGACATTCTGATGGAGAGCCTTCTGATTGGATAGTGAGTTTGTAACTTCGGTGTGATTATTGAGATACCTCATTACTCCCTGTTGTTCTGGATTTAGGGCCCCTTTGGTATCCCGGGCCTCCCGGGTGCTCCAGGTCCTGTTGGTGACCCTGGGATCATGCAGAGGGTTGGGCAGAAGGGTGAGGAAGGGGACCGGGGGGAGTCTGGACAACAAGGTTTCGAGGGAGTTGACGGATCTCCGGGACTTACGGGATCAAAAGGTGTTCTGGGACAGAAAGGAAACCCTGTGAGTATGAGATACGTCGTCCGTAGAGACCGTCTGTCCAGTCCAGACCGGCTCTAAGACCTCAAACACAAAGAAAACAGGGTTCTGATGGAAACTGGATATAGTCGTGTTTCTTACATATCTATTAGTAGGGATATATTTGATGTTCTGTGGGCTGAAATCTCAGTAACACTTCATTTTTACAGGTTATTTAACCTCCTTCATGACAAGCTAGTATGACATGGTTGGTACCGATGGATTCATCAGGTTCTCTAGTTTCATATGATACCAGTATCTTCAGTCTAGCTTTAAAACTGAGCCACTACAACCTAAAAATCACATTAACATGTTATTATCTCGTTAACTTTGACAGAACAGAAGTGATATTTAGATGCCGTTTCTCTGTAATGCTGCTCTCAGGGGCCTCTGGGACCTAAAGGAGAACGGGGCCCGCTCGGGGAGACTGGTTTCAGAGGACTACCAGGACAGATGGGACCTCCAGGACCACCTGGAATTGGGGATCCAGGACCTCCAGGATCTAAAGGCAATGTGGGAGTCCTGGGACAGCGAGGAGATCCTGGAAAACCAGGTGAGCGTGTCTGGACTGGAGGGGGGTCAAACCCAGAAGTCACTCCTAATTCGCCAGAAATCCCCAGACTGATGGTTTGTTGGTCACGAGGAGTAAAATCATTGAGATGCTTCCAGTCTGCAGAAGCTTTAAGGTTATTAAAATGATCGTTTTGACAAAAACTGAATCATTTCTGAGACTTTGTGTGGGATGTAGAGGAGAACTCGGGCCGTCTCTGCAGAAACTGAGAAAATGCAGCTTTACAACAATTACAATTCTGTCATAAAAATTCATAAAATTAAACTGATGGATAATGACTCAAGGCTCCTCAGTGAGAGCGGATTAAAAGTTATTTGGACACAATCATTATTCCCTGATTGGACGTCACCATTACAATTGTACGTGGGGTCTTTTATCTGAAATAAAGAACTCCTAGGTAGGACTGGTTGTAGTCCTAAGTTAACTCTCAGACCCAGAACACACACTAACAGCCGCTCCGTCTGTTTGTCCAGGTGAAAAAGGTTCTCCAGGTGAAATCAGAACCTCTCCAGGAGATCCAGGACAGAAAGGAGAGAAAGGTTTATCAGGAAACCCCGGACCTGAAGGTGAGACGGGTCGACCTTTAGCTTTGTGTGTCGAAATTACTTTTTTTTTAAAAAGGAACCTGATGAAGATACTCAGCTGTTGTCGTCTCTCCTGCTGGTCTCAGGTGTGACGGGACCTCCAGGTGCTCCAGGATCTGTTGGTCCAAAGGGAGAAAGAGGAGATGATGGATTTTCAGTCCAGGGGCCTCCGGGCTTCCCCGGGGTCAAAGGTCCGGTTTATGAACGGTGTTGAACAGTTAAACAGTCAGCTGAGGGTGTAATGAAGATAAGATAAATAACAATAATAACATTGTTTTGGTCTGACTCAGGACTCAAGGGCCCCCCAGGAGCTCCAGGTTTACCAAGTTTTGGTATAAAGGGACGGGCGGGGCCATCAGGACCCCCAGGGATGCCGGGCACCAAGGTAACGTGGACTCGTACAGACAGGAAGTCATCAACATAAAGAAAGTAAAGGTTACCCCCTCGATGTCACTCACTCATCCATCTTCAACCGCTTATCCGGGGTCGGGTCGCAGGGCCAACAGCTCTAGCAGGGGACCCCAAACCTCCCTTTCCCGAGCCACATTAACCAGCTCTGACTGGGGGATCCCAAGGCGTTCCCAGGCCAGTGTGGAGATATAATCTCTCCACCTAGTCCTGGGTCTTCCCCGCGGTCTCCTCCCAGCTGGTCGTGCCTGGAACACCTCCCTAGGGAGGCACCGAGGGGGCATCCTTACCAGATGTTGAACCACCTCAGCTGGCTCCTTTCAACGCAAAGGAGCAGCGGCTCTACTCCGAGTCCCTCACGGATGACTGAGCTTCTTACCCTATCTCTAAGGGAGACGCCAGCCACCCTCCTGAGGAAACCCATTTCGGCCACTTGTACCCACGATCTAGTTCTTTGGGTCATGACCCAACCCTCATGACCATAGGTGAAAGTAGGAACGAAGACTGACTGGTAGATCGAGAGCTGTGCCGGAAGGCACACAACGGTGCGGTAAAGCGAATGCAATACCCCCCCCTGCTGCTCCGATTCTCCGGCCAATCTCACGTTCCATAGTCCCCTCACTCGCGAACAAGACCCCAGGGTACTTTAACTCCTTCACTTGCGGTAGGACTCACTCCCTACCCGGAGTAGGCAATCCATCGGTTTCCTGCTGAGAACCATGGCCTCAGATTTAGAGGTGCTGATCCTCATCCCGCCACTTCAACCTCGGCTGCGAACCGATCCAGTGAGTGCTGGAGGTCGCAGACCACATCATCTGCAATAAGCAGCGTTGAGATCCTCAACACACCGAACTGCAGACCTACCTCCCCCTGACTACACCTCGATATCCTGTCCATGAATATCACCAACACGATTGGTGACAAAGTGTAGCCCTGGCGGAGGCCAACTCCCACCGGAAACGAGTCCGACTTACTGCCGAAAACCCGAACACAGCTCTCACTTTGGGCGTACAGAGATTGGATGGTCCTGAGAAGTGCCCCCCCTCGATGTCATCACCCTAAAAAAAACTTGGATATTTGAGTGAACTCTGTGTAGTTTCAAGACAGTTGCAGGATGTTTTGACATATGTGATACATATCACACAGGGATTTCCACACAAAGCAACCTCAAGAACTTTCCAAAGCAATGCTCATTAACCCTCTGAAACCTACAATAGAGCTGCTTTAGTCTTTTTTAGGGGATACAGGGGGTCTTTAGGGCTGAGAGCAGGTCAGCAGTAGATGTGGTGTACAGCTGTCATCTGACAGCTGGGAAAACTGGGATTTTTGGGGTTGATACCATTTGTTACACGATGCTAAATTGAACCATTTTTTTACCACTGGAGAATTGATAAAAAATTATCAATAATCCCTCCAAAATACCACATTAAGACACCAAGACCTTGAGGAACAAGACATGCTGAGATTTGGTATGAAACACTTTTGGACATTTTGGAGATTTCTGCAAGAATTACATTTTTCGGCGAGTACTTGTTGTTAATCTAGCTAGGAAAGCCATCCATCCTCTGAAAGCTCTAGGTCTCTAGTCTGATCCATCCATCCTCTGAATGCTCTAGGTCTCTAGTCTGATCCATCCATCCTCTGAATGCTCTAGATCTCTAGTCTGATCCATCCATCCTCTGAAAGCTCTAGGTCTCTAGTCTGATCCATCCATCCTCTGAATGCTCTAGGTCTCTAGTCTGATCCATCCATCCTCTGAATGCTCTAGGTCTCTAGTTTGATCCATCCATCCTCTGAATGCTCTAGGTCTCTAGTTTGATCCATCCATCATCTGAATGCTCTAGGTCTCTAGTTTGATCCATCCATCCTCTGAATGCTCTAGGTCTCTAGTTTGATCCATCCATCCTCTGAATGCTCTAGGTCTCTAGTCTGATCCATCCATCATCTGAAAGCTCTAGATCTCTAGTTTGATCCATCCATCCTCTGAATGCTCTAGGTCTCTAGTCTGATCCATCCATCCTCTGAAAGCTCTAGGTCTCTAGTCTGATCCATCCATCCTCTGAATGCTCTAGGTCTCTAGTCTGATCCATCCATCCTCTGAAAGCTCTAGGTCTCTAGTCTGATCCATCCATCCTCTGAATGCTCTAGGTCTCTAGTCTGATCCATCCATCCTCTGAATGCTCTAGGTCTCTAGTTTGATCCATCCATCCTCTGAATGCTCTAGGTCTCTAGTTGATCCATCCATCCTCTGAATGCTCTAGGTCTCTAGTTTGATCCATCCATCCTATGAATGCTCTAGGTCTCTAGTCTGATCCATCCATCATCTGAATGCTCTAGGTCTCTAGTTTGATCCATCCATCCTCTGAATGCTCTAGGTCTCTAGTCTGATCCATCCATCATCTGAATGCTCTAGGTCTCTAGTTTGATCCATCCATCCTCTGAATGCTCTAGGTCTCTAGTTTGATCCATCCATCCTCTGAATGCTCTAGATCTCTAGTCTGATCCATCCATCCTCTGAATGCTCTAGGTCTCTAGTCTGATCCATCCATCCTCTGAATGCTCTAGGTCTCTAGTCTGATCCATCCATCCTCTGAATGCTCTAGGTCTCTAGTTTGTTAGTCTTAGCTTTACAGTGAGACCCAATTTATATAATTCATAGACTGTTTAGGGACCCCAGAATGCAGAAATATTCAGATACACCATTTTAGAATAGGAGACAATAACACATTTGTACTACATGTGATTATCATAAAGTGTCTGTAAAGGGGAGACTCGTGGGTACCCATAGAACGCCAACTGTATCCTGTGGTGGTTTACTTACTTTCATGTTGGTCTCTGTGGTCACAGGGGGACAGCGGTATCGGTTTCCCAGGTCAGCAGGGTCAGTCTGGCCCCCAGGGAGAAGACGGCTCTGTGGGGCCCCAAGGTAACCCCGGATCCCAAGGACAAGATGGAGCTCCAGGACCTCCAGGACAAGACGGACCTCCTGGACCCAAAGGTATCTCATTTAAGATCTGATGGGTTTGAAAACAAAGTGAACTTTTACTGAACTGAAGTGTCTCTCAGGTCGTAGTGGCCTGGATGGTGTACCTGGTCCCTTTGGTTCTGTTGGACTGTGTTTACCTGGAGCTCCAGGACCTGAAGGAGAGCAGGGACAGATGGGGGTCATCGGATTCACAGGTAATATCTAGGGATGCACCGATACCAGTATTGGGTCCGATACTGTGTTCATGTACTTTTATTCGTACTCGCAAAACGGCTCCGATAAAACGGCACCAATACAACTTTACGGCAGCTTGACGTTAACCTCTCATCAGCATCTTTCGGGTCCTATTGCACACGCTCACGCTCCACCTCCCCGACATTGCGGGCAAGACGGGCCGGTGGTGTGCCCAACCGATCCCACCTCAGCCGGCGTGCGCCGGCCCTCACTTTCATTGCGCCACGGGGTTTTGCTTGCACCCTCTGACTCATGCATGCGTTAGACTCCTTGGTCCGTGTTTCGGTGGGTTGCCGACATCGCCACAGACCCCTGGCGCCTTTTACGTGGGCCGAGCCTCGCCCTGGGGGCACAACACGGTTGGGACGCACTACGGATGGTCTGCCCCAGGGACGCTTTGGCCACGGCCCTGGGAAGCACCTTCGTCCCGAGCCTTTCCAAGCCGACCTAGAGCCGGTGGCGGCGCACTGCCTCGTATGCAGGACTCCCCAGCCTGCCGTGTGTCGCTCACACCCTCCAACTGGTTGTTAGTGAGTCTTTTGGCACAGAGAAGTACTCGTATCGGTACTCGGTATCGCCGAGTACCCAAATGTAAGTACTTGTACTCGGTCTGAAAAAAGTGGTATCGGTGCATCCCTAGTAATATCTCTACATGTTTGTGTCCCTACACAGGATCTTATATCCACCTCCTCATCTGACTCGTAAACAAGGAGATTACCAGAACATTTCCTGAGCTGAGAGTTTATAAAATAAACTAAAACCACGATGAGAAAACTCACCTGTCTAACAACAGGTATCTCTTCTTGCAGGGACTCGGGGCCCAAAGGGTGTGAACGGTGACCCAGGGCGGCCGGGCGTAGGAGCCATGGGGCCTCAGGGACCGCAGGGGGCGTCGGGATTTGATGGAGCTCCGGGTCCAGCAGGGGAAGTTGGACTGAAGGGCCTGAGAGGGACCAATGGGGAGCCAAGGAGCACAGGTAAGGAGGCGTGGCCACACCAGCTCTCTGTAAACCTGCTGAAACACACTTTGAGCTGCTAGTAAATCACATATATGTGTGTGTTAGGTACCAGAGGGGACTTGGGTCCTCCAGGAGCCCTCGGCACTCCAGGGGATGATGGGAAACCAGGAGAGACGGGACAGCCAGGACCGAAAGGTTTCATTAACCAACCAACCAATCAATCAATCAATCAATCAGTTTTGTCTGACTGTAACTGTCTACGACCTGTCTGTCTGTCTGTCTGTCTGTCTGTCAGGTCAGATGGGTGTAGACGGGGTGAGGGGTTCTCAGGGGCCTCAGGGGCTTCAGGGGGACCGAGGAGAAGCCGGACCAAAAGGGTTCCAGACAGCTGTGGAGATGTACGGAGATCCTGGAGACTCTGGAGAACCTGGTACTCTGTTCTACTCAGTTCTATGTGACACTAGTAGTACTGGGAGAAACTGTGTCGAATATCGTTTTAGTCTTCTTCTTCTGTCTGTCTGCTTCCTGTCTCACCCTCAGGGCCCACAGGTATCACTGGTAGTGAAGGAGAGAAGGGCCTCCGGGGGCCACAGGGCCCTGACGGCAGCAACAGTAGACCTGGAAACGGCGGGCCGCAAGGTGAACACAACCAACCGAAAATACTGTTTGTTTGTTTGGACCTCTATTGGCTACCTGCAACGTAGTGTCTATTGAAAAAGTATGAGTGACGAGTTCATATATGAATGTGTGTGTTTCTGTCAGGACTTCCTGGAGACACCGGCAGAGATGGAGAGAAAGGTCCTCCTGGTCCCTGTGGACTCAACGGTGACCAAGGAGAGATGGGGAAGCCAGGTAACGTTCCACCAACACAAACATTTTAAAAAGGCAAATATCGGAGGATTTAACATTAATAAAACAATAAATTTAAGTGTCTGTAAACAATACGCGGAATTTAAGAACCTCAAACTGAACTGTGCAGCAACACTAGAGCTTGAAAAAGATCAATGTTAGCGGTCTGAAACACACCATGACTAGAAATATGTGTATTCAAGTGTGCTATTACTATATTTCTTTTAAACTGAAAATAAAAGAGTATAGTTTCAGTTTACCTTTCACATACTTATCAGAGATATGCTTAATAAAAGCATACTTAATTATTCTTTGTTTATGCTTGCTTTTTGATACAGTAGCCTATAAGCGTGCAAAAGTTTGTAATCGTATGTTTTGATATTAATTTACTTTAATCTACATTTTTGCGTTTTCCGTTCTCCGCGGAGACCTTTCATCACAAAACATCAAGTCGAATAGCAAAAGTCTCTTTATGTCATGCATAAATCATTGGCTAAGTACTGTAAGTTAAAGAAAACCTACGAGTATAATTGCAGCAAAAACTTTTAAACTACTAGTTTACTGAGTATACTTTTTTTTTACTTTTTAGTGTACTTTCATAAACTAAAAAGTGAGCTACAAGTATATAACTCGTAAACTAAAAGTATACCTATAATTTCCTTTGTAGTATAGTTCACTTCATAGTTTAGTTGCAGTACAAAATACAACTTAGAAGTAAACTAGCGGTGTACTCAAAGTCAAAGTATAATATCAAGTACTTTTATAAACTAAAACGTGGGCCAATTTAATCCCAAGACATTTTAAAGTGGCACACTTACAAGTATACTACTGTTGCATTGATTTTAGTACCTACTACATAAAGTATACTTCACTTTACTTCATAAAATAAACTTGAAGTATACTACTTTTTCGTAGTTGATGTTTTATACTTCTAAAACATCAACTCTCTGTAATAGTACTTTGACTTTAAGAAGACAAATTTTACCTCTCTGGGAGGATCGACTTCTCTAAAATCTCCCGGTGCTTTCTGTCCAGGTTTTAAAGGTGACAAAGGTTGTGCAGGGCCTTGTGGGGAACCTGGATCAGACGGAAAACCAGGACCAGAAGGACTTAACGGTGCTAAAGGAGAACCAAGTCAACCTGGACCAGGTTCTAAAGGATTTCCAGGAGAGAAGGTATCAAACACAAGCATGACTAACCCTATTAATCATTAGACTCAGCTCAACAAATAACAGACCGTTGCTATGTATAACAGACCGTTGCTACGTGTAACAGACCGTTGCTATGTATGACAGACCGTTGCTATGTATAACAGACCGCTGCTACGTATAACCGACTGTTGCTATAGACGCAGCTCTGATATCGGACTCTGGAGGACCGTTTTTGTGTCAAAATATTGATTTTTTCAGTAAGTAGCCGTGTAATAATCAGGATAATGTCCAGCTAGCGGGTCATTGTTGTGAAATAAACGATGTGAAGGGGTCTTGCATCGGGTTGAAGGGGTTTATTTCACAACAATGACCGGCTCACTGCACATTATCCCTTACTTGTGAATTCTGTCAGAGGTATCAGGTTCATCAGTTTAAATTTATCTAGAGGTCCAGCTGTCAATATTTATGGAATGTCCTTTAATATATTATTTTAAGGTGCTTTAACCCCTAACCTGATATCCTTGTATGCAGATGATGTTCTGCTTTATGTTGCCGGTCTATGGCCCCAAGTCTTAACCAGTTTTGTCTGCTCCATCTCTGTTTTGATGGTTTCTGTTTCATGTGTTATGTTTAATTTGAACACATTTGACATATTTATGTATTTATGACCTGGATATATCTTCTGTTATAGATTTAAAAGCTCCTTAAAAAAGGCAAATTTCCGTTGTAACAACACTTATTGAAGTGTCTTCCCCTCCTTGGTCCCCCTCTCAGGGGAGTCCAGGATGTTCAGGATCACCAGGTGCGAAGGGGAAACCAGGGGACAGTGGGAACTCTGGTCCTCCAGGAGACTGTGGCCCCTGTGGCCCCGAAGGACTTTCTGGACACCCGGGATGCAGAGGTATGATTTATTACAGTTTATTACACGGCTTTGTTGAATACTCGATTCTGATTGGTCAATTACGGCGTTCTACATTCTAGTATCTCTTTATAGCAGACCGTTGCTATGTACAGCAGACAAGAAAACTAGAAACTCAAATACTGGCAAAAAGCTCAGGGAAACACCAGGAGAAACACAACTCTTGTGGAGCGATGATTAACTGACAAAGAATCAGGGGAACCACACGGACTAAATCCACCTGGAGAACAGGATGATTGAACACAGGTGGAACAAATCAGGGTGGGGCAGATAATCACAAAAGGCGAGAAACAAGCAAAGGCAGGAAGTAAAACCAGTCAAGACACAAGAGGAGGGAACTTATCACAATAAAACAGGAAACACTAGAATGAATGAATATAACAGAAAACCAAAATCCTCTAGTCAATACGGAACCAATAATCCACTAAAAAGATGAACACAAGATAGTCTGAAGTCTCAACAAAAAGGAAAAGTCCAACAGCATCTGTGCACAGACGGTGACAACAATGGTAACCAGTATCTAGCTTCTTTAGGCACTGGTCGGGTGTAATCATATAGAGCGGATTATTGTAATCCAATAAAGGTCAAAAAGTTGCCGAAATCAAATGTTTCCTCGCCTGGAGGGAGAAACATGATAAGAATCAGCTAGGAAACCAGGTTTTCAACGTGTGATTTGAAAGACTAAGTACTTCTATGTTCTGACCATTTCAATATCAACCACTTGAGCAGTTGAGACCTTAGGAAGATTGCGGATATATTCCTGCAGTTAACAGATTCGTGTCCCTCACTTGTTCTTTGGAGGTAGACCATTAAATTAGCAAAGTAAAATGACAAAACAATTGCCCCAAAAGAAACATCCGGCGATGTATTCAGCCAAATGCTGATAGCCAATATATTCGTCCAATTGCCCAACCCTATAAAGTTGACAGCTGTAACTCACTAGAACGCTCCGTAAAGCTGAGAGGAGCATAGATTACCACACCTTCCACAAGCTAAATGAAAGCCTCCATTAACCTGTCTGTCTGATTATCTGTCTCTCCGTCTGTCTGTCTGTCTATATCAGGTCCTCCTGGGACTCCTGGTGAAAAGGGTTGTGATGGTCCTGCGGGGAAAAATGGCCCTCCGGGACCCACCGGCCTCACAGGTACATAAACCAGTTACATCAGGTAGCAGTACTACAGTACTACTGCAGTAACACTGCTACTGATTTAAAGACTTTTAGACGTTTCAGTCAGTTAATTGTATCTTCATCTCCAGGTAACAAGGGGGCTCCTGGAGATCCTGGTCCAGCTGGTCCCAGAGGGAACCAGGGACAGGACGGCATACCTGGACCTCCTGGAGAGAAAGGAGCCATGGGAGGTAGGAGACCGGACTGGATGAAAACTGATGGGACAGTTCAGGTTTCAGATTCAGCTCATAACCCAGCCTGGTGGTGGTCTGGATCTCTGATTGGTTGCTTTCTTTTCCCCCAGCTCCTGGAATTGGACCCCGGGGCCCAGAGGGGAAGACAGGTCCTCCTGGTGAGTCCTCGGTTGTGATTGTGAGTTTAGTTCAGGCAGAAGAAGAGGAAATAAAACACAATACTCTCCCACCTCCTTTGGTCTCCTCAGGGTGTGCTGGGGAGGAGGGTCCTCCTGGTGTCTGTGGTCCACCTGGTCCCCATGGTCATGGGGGAAACCCAGGTTGCCCTGGTCCTCCTGGACCTCCTGGTCCTCTTGGTTATCCTGGCAGGGAGGGAGTCTGCACTGAAGGAGGCAAAGGAGAAAATGGACTCCCTGGAGGTCGAGGACCCAAAGGTGATGAGGCACATTGAGTTTATTAATCAAACAATGAGTGGACTGACAAAGTCATCTCACCACAAGGTCCATTTGGTAGCGGCTCTGGAGATTTTGATCTTGATGTTGAAGTTTCCATTCCTCCGAGCTCTTGAGGAGTTCTCATCCACGGAAGGCAGAAACATCTCATCATTCATGTTCCCCTCAGGATGAACTCTAACCCATCATCAGGTCAACATTGTGTCCAATACTTCACAAGAGTAAGAGTCCTAAGTACCAGGAGCTGGTAGGGCACCTTCAGAGAAGGGGATGAAGAGCTCGCCGTGTACCCAAAAACATGGACCAGAAGGGGAGATCTGTAGGGTAATGCTGCTGGGACACGAGTCCGGGTCTGATCAGGCCCTGCTGGCTCTCCAGGATGACGGTATCTGATGTTGAAAGACCTGAAAAACTTGATAAGTCCATGTCAAGTCACTGATGATTAGTCCCAATGCACCTGGTTTATGACCTAATACCCGCAACCTCAGCTATCTGATGTCATCATTTGGTTTAAAGCTGTGACCCTGAGGTCTCTTTCACACCTGTAGTTTAGCTCAGTAGGTCTGGACCAAGGGAAAACCCTTCCATTGTTGCCTCTTACTTTTGTTTGTACATACAGACAATCATTAATCATCTGCATATGGAGACAACTAGACTTAGAAACTAGCTTCCTTAACGTGATACGAGTCTCTAAATGAAGGTTAAGAGAAGGCAGATGCTGGGTTAACTTCAGATGGTCAGAAAGCTAAAGAAAATAATCATGTCTGTGTCTCTGTAGGTCCGCCGGGTTTTCGGGGTCCTCCTGGTCCTCCAGGTCCTGGTTTTAAAGGAGAGATGGGATTTAAAGGAGCAACAGGTGGCCCGGGACCGCCTGGTTACCCTGGTGACCCTGGCCCTCAAGGCATACCGGTCAGTACATCCATCCATCCATTTCCTTCCGCTTTTCCGGATCTCGGGGGCAGTAGGCTTAGCAGGGAATTCCAGGCGTCCCTCACTCCCAGCGATGTTTTCCAGCTCTTTCTGGGTAGACCCAGCATGTTCTGGGTCTACCCCGGGGCCTCTTACCAGTTAGATGTGCCCAGAAAACCTCCACAGGGAGGCGTCCAGGAGGCATCCTGATCAGATGTTGAGCCACCTCAGCTGGTCCCTTTAGAGGTGAAGGAGCAGCGTCTCTACTCCGAGCTCCTCACCCTCTCTCTAAGGCTGAGCCCAGCCACCCTACGGAGGAAACTCATTTCTTCCGCTTGTATCCGCGATCTCATTCTTTCCGTCACTCCAAAGCACTTGACCAGAGGTGAGGGGTCGGAACGTAGATGGAGGCGGTGCGTAACGCGTGGATCAATCAGCCTCAAAACGCCGCCGTTTAGGGGGAAAGGGCCCCAAAACCTTGTGAACCTGTAGACTCATCTTGCTATCTGAATAATGAACCCTTTGAATAGCAGGAAAATACTGCACCAGACTTTAGACCAGGTTTTTGTTGGTTAGTCGCTTTCTGCTGCCTCGAGATAGCAATGCGCCAACAAAGCGCATTTTAGAAGAAGAAACCTTTATTTGTCATAGTACATACAGGTACATACATGAAATCTGACCTCTGCATTTAACCCATCCTAAGTATTTTAGGAGCAGTGGGCTGCTGTAAAGGGTTTAGTGTCTCGCTCAAGGACATTTCAACATGAAGCCTGTAGGAGCCGGGGATTGAACCGCCAACCTTGTGGTTAAAGGACGCCCCTGCCCACCCAAAAAAATGTATTGTGCCCACAGCTACAAGAACTGGCCACTTCGAATTTATCTTCGAGGTTGCCCGATATGGACATACCTCAGAAGTAGCCCGGTGCAGACTTTCTTTGGTTTCCGTCTGGTCTTTTTTTAAGACCGACATGGGTGCAAGTAAAGTAAATGTAAAGGGGCCCACGAGGCTCCAGGGGAAAACAATAACGATATAATTCACAGCGAGAAGAGAAAGCTGGCGCGCAACGGGATGCTCCATGGCGGTAGTGTTTTTTACTCCGACACAACCTAGATCGAATATCCTACCGCGAGGTCCGGCAGCAGTTGAAAGTCCGATGACATCATTCTGCACAATTAAGTAGCCTTCTGTTTACGGCTGTGTGCGTCTGTGCTCAGAACACGCCGTGGAAAGCAAAAAAAAATCAAACATGCTAGACTTTCTGTCGTCCCAGACGTGGCGTTGTGGTTGTCGTGTACTATGACACACTACACCAGAAAAAAACAATTGATTGTCGCACACGACACTCATTTATCGTTCCCGATCCGAGTCGACACCCTACGACGGCCGTGTCGGGGTATAATCGGGCTGATATGGTGTAGTCTGAACCGGGCATTACACAACGTGGGCGCTGGGCGTGAAATTACATCGGTCTGAAACTAGCAACTGTGTCTGTGCTCCGCTTTGCTCCGGGTTTAAGATAGGGCCCCGAGGGATCTAGTCAATTCTCTTCAATTAAAAGTATTTTCTAAATAATCTTTAACATTTTTAACAGAAAACTGAATCAAATTGATTAAATCCTCACTTAAAACACGTCCGAGTGTATTTGATAGAGTTGTTGTTGACAGGGTGAAGACAGACCACCGGGCCCACATGGACCCAAAGGCCTGATAGGAGACACTGGTGTCACAGGACCTGTTGGTAAGAACTCCAGTCAGATAACCAGTACAACTACAAACAAAGAGTTCTGTCTGACAACCACATGGACATTCATCATCCCGCGATAGTAAAGAATAACTGTGGGTTCCAGGTATGAAGGGGGAGGACGGACCACCAGGTAGCGGCGGCTCACGAGGAGCTCCAGGACCACCTGGGAGGAGAGGTAACACAGTGGAGTGTAGTACTGCTGACTACTAACACTATAATGTACTGAATACTGTGCGCTGGTAGAAGTACCAACTGTAGTTCTGAATACTGCCCCCTGCAGGCCAGAGGGGGAAGGACGTATACGGGAAGGTGGTGCTGTTGCCAGGAGATGAAGGCCCAGCTGGAGCCCAGGGAGACCCAGGACCGAAAGGACCCCCAGGGGCCCAAGGGACACCTGGAGGTCCAGGTGAGTCTGGAATAATAGTTCAGTTTCAATCCTTCAGGTGTGAGCTGCGTAAATACCACCACAGTAGAGCTGCCGTTTTAGAAGACAGTGCTGTGTTTTGTGGCCGCAGGTTTGAAGGGCAGCGGAGGGAGGGCTGGTAGAAGAGGACTACTTGGTCGTCCCGGATTGAAAGGGGATCAGGGAGACCAAGGGTTCGCTGGATCAAAAGGTAAGAGATCTGTCAGCTTCAAAACAGAAACACACATCTAACATTGGAAATATTACTGAGATTATAATATTGTTCTTTTTAATCATTGATTTTAAGCTCATCCTGGTAGTCCTGAATACCTGCTGAACTCATTAGTTCTTTCAAAATATCAACATTAATACTTTTGAAACTCAACAAATCTGAGGAGCACCTGATTCAGCTTCACTCTGCCGGACCCCCTTTACCACCCCAGAACTGACTCTGTGTCGACAGGTGCCGCAGGTCCACGAGGTTCGGTCGGTGCTAAAGGTATCCAAGGACGATCGGGTCCCTTCAGGGACGCGCCAGAGAACGACGGCTTCCTGTTCACCAGACACAGCCAGCAACTCTTTATCCCAGAATGCCCTGCAGGAGCTACTCAGATGTACAGCGGATACTCCCTGCTGTTCATCAACGGAAACAACCGAGCTCACGGACAAGACCTGGGTAACTAAGTACATTCACTCAGGTACACAACTGAAGGTGTTCAGTGGAGGCAGATGAACTCTCTGAACGCGTTAGCTAACGCTGGCTAGCAGGTATTGTTGTCTTGTTTTTTTAACGATGGCTGAAGATAATCTAGTTCCTCTCAACATGTGCCGTCACTCTCTCTCCAGGATCACCAGAGGGTGTTGAGAGAGTTAATACAAACCAACGGGACCAGATTAGCCGACCAGCGGGCCGGTGACCAATGGGCCGTCCGACCAGCGGGCCGGTGGCCAACGGCAGCGCTGTAAAGATAAACTATCTGTGGATGTCTCTAGTTAACTCTCCTTCAGTGAAGTCAGTCACAAAGAGAGTCGGACAATATCAGAGCAGCGTTTCAGAGACGGAGAGAAAGGGTTGCTGATAGATTAGCCTCATTTCCTCTCCGTCTCTGAAACGCTGCTCTGATGTTGTAGCTCTAGAGCTCCAATCACAGCTACTCATCTCTGATGTCTGATCTGGATTCAGACAACAACACAGAGGACATTTAGATGAGGAGCTTCAGCCCACTGCTAGCGTTAGCCTCCAGCTAATGTTAGCCCACTGCTAGCGTTAGCCTCCAGCTAATGTTAGCCCACTGCTAGCGTTAGCCTCCAGCTAACACCGGGACCTAATCACTGTGTTAAAATTCTTTACGTACTTTACTTCTAAAAGAGGAACTTTACATCACAAAAACATCTGTTTTCTCTCTCTCTCTCTCTTCAGGTACATTAGGTAGTTGTTTACCTCGTTTTACCACCATGCCCTTCCTGTTCTGTAACACTGACAGCACCTGCCGCTACGCCTCGCGCAACGACTACTCCTATTGGCTGTCCACCGATGAACTCCTGCCGGGCAGCATGCCGTTTATCTCGGGGGAATCACTGAAGAATTACATCAGCCGGTAACACGCACACATGAACACACACACGCTGTGCTACCATAACAGAGAACAACGTGTGTTTACCATGGACACGTTTGTGTTGAAGGTGTACGGTGTGTGAGGCCAGAGCCAACGTGATCGCCATCCACAGTCAGACCAGTATAATACCAGAGTGTCCGTCAGACTGGGACCCTCTCTGGTTCGGATACTCCTTCGTGATGGTGAGCTGGTATTGTTGAGTCTAAAATACTCAGGTTTAACTTTTGTCAGTTCCATCGATCAGTTAACTAAATAGACCCTCTCAGAGATGCATGAGAATGGTTGACCGTGACCTTTGACCCCTGCTGTTGATGCTGTTGGTGTGTAGGAAACAGGAGTCGGGGCGGAGGGGTCGGGTCAGCCTCTGGCCTCTCCCGGATCCTGTCTGGAAAACTTCAGGAAGATTCCCTTTATCGAGTGTCACGGCAGAGGAACCTGCAACTACTACACCGACTCCTACAGCTACTGGCTGGCTGCGCTCAACCCCAACGACATGTTCAGGTACAGTACACCTTTAAGGATACGTTCAGGTACGCAACAGTGTCATCAACATGTTCAGGTACAACACACCTGCATCAACACGTTCAGGTATGCAACAATGTCGTCAACATGTTCAGGTACAACACACCTGTATCAACATGTTCAGGTACAACACACCTGTATTAACATGATCAGGTACACCACACCTGTATCAACATGTTCAGGTACAACACACCTGTATCAATATGTTCAGGTACACCACACCTGCATCAACATGTTCAGGTACAACACACATGCATCAACATGTTCAGGTACAACACACCTGCATCAACACATTCAGGTACAACACACCTGCATCAACACGTTCAGGTACAACACACCTGCATCAACATGTTCAGGTACAACACACCTGCATCAATATGTTCAGGTACAACACACCTGTATCAACATGTTCAGGTACAACACACCTGCATCAACATGTTCAGGTACAACACACATGCATCAACATGTTCAGGTACGCAACAGTGTCGTCAACATGTTCAGGTACAACAAACCTTTAAGGAAACATTCAAGTACACAACACGTTCAGGTATGCAACAGTATCGTCAATATATTAACTAACTTCCAAGGCCTCCGCCATTTCTGACGACGTCAACAAACACTTCGCAACTTGTGAACTCAGAGCTTTCAGAAACTTTCCACTGACGAGGTCGTGAATACGACATGAGGGGGGCGTTAATATGGACTCTACTGGTGAACACAGTAAACACCACCACGTCTGAAGGCTTTATCAGTTCAGTGTCGTGGTAAGGACTCAGAAAGGACTCAACAAATCATATAAATGAGTTGTAAACAAATAAATTATGTTAATATGGTGTAAAGTAATATGTATATGAAACAAGTCCATTAGAAATAATGTCATATTATAACTGAATTAGCTAATTTTACGTATCTCACAGCTGAGGGATGTGAAGAAAAATGGTGTTTGGACACATAAAATGCAAAAAAATAACTCACTGGATGAACTCAAATAAATTGTGGGAAGGTTTTCCATCCAATACATACAGACGTAGGCAAAGTTGTTGCTAACGTTCCGTTAAAGAGAGAAAAACCCACAATGGTCACTGAAATAACTTGAAACTGACAAAAGTAATAATAAATAAAAATTCACTGAAAATGAATTAATGAAAATCAGATATTGTTTTTGAATTATGGTTCAACAGAATCATTTTAAAAAACAAACTAATGAAACTGGCCTGGACAAAAATGATGGTAACATTAACTTAATATTTTGTTGCACAACCTTTTGAGGCAATCACTGCAATCAAGTGATTTCTGTAACTCTCAATGAGACTTCTGCACCTGTCGACAGGTATGTCGGCCCACTCCTCGTGAGCAAACTGCTCCAGCTATCTCAGGTTTGAAGGGTGCCTTCTCCAGACTGCATGTTTCAGCTCCTTCCACAGATGTTCAATAGGATTTAGATCAGGGCTCATAGAAGGCCACTTCAGAATAGTCCAATGTTTTGTTCTTAGCCATTCTTGGGTGTTTTTAGATGTGTTTTGGGTCATTATCCTGTTTGAGGACCCATGACCTGCAACTGAGACCAAGCTTTCTGACACTGGGCAGCACATTTCGCTCCAGAATGCCTTGATAATCTTGAGATTTCATTGCACCCTGCACAGATTCAAGACACCCTGTGCCAGATGCAACAAAGCAGCCCCATAACATAACCGAGCCTCCTCCATGTTTTACATTAGGTACAGTGTTCTTTTCTTTGGATGCTTCATCTCTTCGTCTGTGAACATAGAGCTGATGTGACTTGCCAAAAAGCTCCAGTTTTGTCTCATCTGTCCAAAGGACATTCTCCCAGAAGCTTTGTGGCTTGTCAATATGCATTTTGGAAAATTCCAGTCTCGCTTTTTTATGATTTGGTGTCCTCCTGGATCGTCTTCCATTAAGTCCACTTTGGCTCAAACAGTGACGGATGGTGCGATCTGACACTGATGTACCTTGACCTTGGAGTTCACCTCTAATCTCTTTGGAAGTTGTTCTGGGCTCTTTGGTTACCATTCGTATTATCCGTCTCTTCAATATGTCATCAATTTTCCTCTTGCGGCCACGTCCAGGGAGGTTGGCTACAGTCCCATGGACCTTAAACTTCTGAATAATATGTGCAGCTGTAGTCACAGGAACATCAGGCTGCTTGGAGATGGTCTTATAGCCTTTACCTTTAACATGAAGGTCTATAATGTTCTTTCTGATCTCCTGAGACAACTCTCTCCTTAGCTTTCTGTGGTCCATGTTCAGTGTGGTACACACCATGATGCCAAACAGCACAGTGACTACTTTTCACCCTTTAAATAGGCAGACTGACTGATTACAAGTTTGAAGACACCTGTGATGCTATTTACAGGACACACCTTAGTTTAACATGTCCCTATGGTCACATTATTTTACATCTTTTCTAGGGTTACCATCATTTTTGTCTAGGCCAGTTTCATCAGTTTGTTTTTTAAAATGATTCTGTTGAACCACAATTCAAAAACAATATCTGATTTTCATTAGTTAATTTTCAGTAAATTTTTATTTATTATTACTTTTGTCAGTTTCAAGTTATTTCTGTGACCATTGTGGGTTTTTCTCTCTTTAACGGAACGTTACCAACAACTTTGCATACGTCTGTATGTGTAAACCCAACTCAAACTAAGTATATTTATACAATATAAATTAATTGAGTTAGACCAACTAATTTTTTATCAAATACAGCTAAAATAAAATAATTACATCAACTAAATGAAATTGATTTTCATTTGTCCAACTCAAATTATTATAATTAATCTGAAATTAAATAAGGAACAATTATTTTTCATTTGATCCCCATTAAGACATATACGAGACAAAACCTGGTAGAGGTGTTTTATTGAAAATGCTTCGAGCTAAATACTCCCTGATCAAACTGACCATCCATAACATCATCAACTTTTACATGTTGAAATGTTAAATCACATTATTTAGTTATTTTTTATGTCAAAATGGGTAATAACACTGCGTATATATTTATCACGCATTACACTGCAAATTTTAACAAAAATACATTTCATTGCTGGGACTTTAAAATGTCCGTAGTTGCAGAAACACCATTAAAGTTGAGTGTTTGAGCTTTCAGGCTGATATAATCCTGCTGCAGTCCTCTCAGAAAGCAGCAGGGGGCAGCGTACGTTCAACCAGCAGCTGAGGAGGTTCAGAACAACGTCGTCGTCGTGGATGATGTGATGAACTAAAGAGAAGTACATTCGTTCCCTGAACACTGATCAACCTGCCGTCTCTCCTCCTGCAGTAAACCGAAGCCTCAGACGGATACGGGAGAGTTTCCAGGCAGTCTGATCAGCCGCTGTCGAGTCTGTATGAAGCAACTGTGAACATCAACACTGCTGATACTACTACTACTGCTGTAAATACTACTGCTGCTAACAATACTCATACTACTACTACTAGTGTACTCTCACCAGCAGCGCTGTGCTGCAGACATTAGCACGCCTCTGAGTGTTAAATAGAGCACTAATACTACTACTACTACTACTGTTACTGCTACTAATACTACCACATCCTTTAAACACAAGTAGCAACGACTTCATGTCAAAAATACTTTTACTGCTACGTTGTAATCCCTGCACAACAGTAAAAGTAAGTACCATCAGTAATACACGAATAAAACTTTATACTTCAAAAGCACATGGAAGTACAAAGTAAAGTACTTCCCTCTGAGATGTAGCGGAGGAATATTAGAAGTACTTCAGTACAACACAGGTAGTAAAATAAAATAAGAAATTGCTAAAATTAATTATGTAAGGGTACTACGACTGGTACTACTACCACTACAAGTACTAAAAGTATAATGATTAAAAGTAGTACTACAGTATGTGCATCATTGCTACTGCAGTACAGTGGTACTTGGTGTACAATACTTTATACACACAAGTTTATTTTTCAAGTTAAACAGTAAAAAGTAAAAAAATAAGTTAATGTACCCAATTACTACTACTACTACTGCAAGTAACGCTCCTAATGCTACCATTATTTACTAATAGTTACAACTACTACTGCTACTATGGTAAGCAGGGTAAAGTACTTCCTTCTGAGATGTAGCGGAGGAAAATTGGAAGTACTTCAATACAACAAAAGTCATAAAATAAGATAAAAATAAAAAATTGTTAAAATAATTATGTAAGAGTACTATGACTGGTATCACTACTACTACAAATACTAAAAGGATAATGATTAAATGTAGCACTACAGTATGTGCATTATTGCTACTACTACTGCTAATGCAGTACAGTGGTACTTGGTGTACAATACTTAAACATACAAGTTTAGTTTTCCAGTTAAACAGTAAAAAGTAAAAAAAATAAGTTAGTGTACCTGATTACTACTACTACACACTACTACTGTAAGCAAACGTACTGCTACCATTATTTACAACTACTACGGTAAGCACTGATACTACTGTTGTAAGTACTGCCACTGGTACTACTTGATGTTCCAATATTTGATACAGTTACACAAAATATGTGTACACAAATACTACTACTATTACTATTGTCATCAGTAGTACTCTTGCTACTATTACTGTATGTACAGCTACTGGTAATACAACTGCTATTGTAAGTACTACTACTGGTACTACTTGATGTTTTGATATTTGATACAATCGTGAGTATGCAGAAGTAAATCTGTGTACACAAATACTACTACTACTGTAATCAGTTGAACTATTGCTACTATTACTGTGCGTACAGCTACTGTTGTAAGTACTGCTACTTCTACTGTAGTACTACTGCAATCCCTACTGTCAACGCTACTAATACGACTAATACTACTACTACTACGACTGGAGCTGCAGTACCTCTTTGAGCCTCTTTGAGAAGAAGAAGGCGCTGCAGTACCTCTTTCTGCCAGAGGGGGCAGAGAAGAACCACCACAGAAGAAGAAGAAGCTGCAGGTCCTCCAGCAGCCACCAGATGGATCTCCAGGAAAACTTGAAGCGAATGAGAAAACAGAAAAACAACATTAAACACATTTTTTATTTTCCGCAGGGCAACAGAGTCTGGAGCTCTCTGATAGGCAGATTCTTGCAGCGATGCACTCTGGGTGTCGTAGTTCTGTTCTATCATACAGTTGTTCTGGACTCAGGAACACTTTCTTTATATTCTTCATTAAACGGAGTACATGAGATAATAAAAAGACGTGTTTACGGTCGGACCACATTATCTCCAGAAGCTTTCTTGTACATACTCTCCTCCTAATTGTTAAATATCACTGATGGAGTGTGAGAACATTTTGTTTTGTGAATATGATTCTTGTTGAGTTTTAATAAAAACATGTTTTCCCAGAACTCACTTCCTGTTGTATCCTGTTTATTTAAAAACGTTTAAATCTCATAAAAACGGTAACACATCAATTTGAATGAAAATTTAAATATTGTTTTTGAAAGGCTAAACGCCAACAAATATGGAGGACGGGCAGGAGTCTGGTAACGTGGGCTGGACCCCTTTGGAGGACGGTTATGGAGTCTTGAGGTGAGGTAGGGCAGCCGGCGACTGACGGCCGTGTCCTACTGAAAGTAATCAACTAAAATATACGGAGCATTCTGGACGGTCGACTCCTCCACGAAAGTCATATGTATTTAGAAATGATATAAATGCACCTGGAGGGGCGCCGCTGTAGCTCACCTGGGAGAGCGGGCCTCCCATGTACCAGGGCTCATGGTGTTCCTCTCTCTCCTCTTTCAGTATCTCTGTCACTAGCAATAAAGGCATTAAACAAATACATGCACCTGGAGAGTCTTGATGTGTTTGGTTGCAGGACGTTCACACTAGTATTATAATACGTCGTAATATTTAAAGAGTAATAAATAAATGCTTCCTGTTCACCAACTGAAACACGCAATTTAAATAAAGTTCTAGGTGTTTCAGTTTAAATTAAATTAAAGTTTTTGTCCTGTGATTTACATGATGTGGTGACTTCACTCAGTGACGCAGGGTGGAAACGCATCACAGGGAGGAAGTGTGATGTCACCGCTCTCCCATCATGCCCCTCTCTGTGTGTGTGTGAGTGTGTGTGTGTGTGTGTGTGTGTTCATGCCAGCGGCTCCTCGGCAACGACTGCTTGCTGTTAATGTGTTACCACGGCAACCGGCTGCTGCTAATGTGCTGTTTATTAGTGTTCGGAGAAAGAGATGAAGATGAAGACGAGGATGAAGAAGAAGAAGAAGAAGAAGAAGAAGAAGGGATGTAGAGTCAGTTGTTTTCTCCTCAGAACTTTGATTCAGAGGAAGACAAAAAAAAATCTTTAGCAGGAGAAACTGGTAGAAAGCTCAGGAAGATCGTCAGAGGAGGATCAAAAGTGTGGCTAAATTTAAGCGAGGAAAAACTGTCATGTCCATTTTCAAAGGGGTCCCTTGACCTTTGACCTCCAGATATGTGAATGTAAATGGGTTCTATGGGTACCCACGAGTCTCCCCTTTACAGACATGCCCACTTTATGATAATCACATAAATTGGGTATCACAGTAAAGCTGAGACTCTTTAGGATCCAATGAGCCCAACTGGATTCATGTGTGATGATGTTAGTCCCCATAGGAGACATTTCATTGACCTCACTGTGTAAAATGACCTGTGGTGACCTCTAGGATAATCACAGCCTCATGAAACTTTACAGCCACAAACTAGAGACCTAGAGCATTCAGAGGATGGATGGATCAGACTAGAGACCTAGAGCATTCAGAGGATGGATGGATCAAACTAGAGACCTAGAGCATTCAGAGGATGGATGGATCAAACTAGAGACCTAGAGCATTTAGAGGATGGATGGATCAAACTAGAGACCTAGAGCATTCAGAGGATGGATGGATCAAACTAGAGACCTAGAGCATTCAGAGGATGGATGGATCAAACTAGAGACCTAGAGCATTCAGAGGATGGATGGATCAAACTAGAGACCTAGAGCATTTAGAGGATGGATGGATCAAACTAGAGACCTAGAGCATTTAGAGGATGGATGGATCAAACTAGAGACCTAGAGCATTCAGAGGATGGATGGGTTTCCTAGCTAGATTAACAATAAGGGGGTTTCTGCTCGCCATCCAATCGCCGAAAAAAATGCAGAAATCTCCAAAATGTCAAAAGTTTTTGATCCCAAATCACAGCATGGTCTTTTTCTATGGTGTTCCTCAAGGTCTTGGTGTCTTAATGTGGTATTTTGGAGGGATTATTGATCATTTATATCAATTCTCCAGTGGTAAAATAAATGGTTAAATTTAGCACCAAATCTGTGGAACAAATGGAATCAACCCCAAAAATTGCTGCAACAACTTAGGAGACATAATAGAGCATGAGGATGACCATCATATACTTCTATCATCATGTTCTGAACCCTTATACACTTTGACTATTTATTTTAATTAATTAATTAATTAATTAGGACTAGAACAACTTGACTCTCAGTGCTGAGCAGCATCTCAAATTAATCTCCAGGTTCCAGCTTTCAGATGATGTTCACCACTTCTATGTGACATCTACTGTTGACCTGCTATCTCCCCTAAAGACCCCCTGGACCCCCCTAAAGACCCCCTGGACCCCCTAAAGAAGACTAAAATGGGTCTGTTGTGGGTCTCAGAGGGTTAAATCTACAGTTTGTAAGATTTAGTGACATCTAGTGGTGTGGTTGCAGATTGCAACCAACTGAGTACCCCTCCGCAGTAATGCCACTTCCGTAGGTATTTTAACCAAAACTTTGACGAAAACACCAGACTCTCCCCCAACAGTCCGATGTTCGTGTCCCGTGTGAGACCACAAGTCAACTATGACTTATTTGTTACGTAACTTATGTACTTGAATTACGTCACTTCTGGAGTTATTTTGATCCTCACCGCCATCTTTTCCTAAAGCTAACTGAGGAGATTCATTTAGAAGAAATACCAGAATGGATATATCTGCTTCATGTGAGTCTATGTGGAGGTAGAAGGAAGTTACCGCTTTTATTGTGGTAGTCTGAGTAACGTGACGTCATATCCGTTCCGTATCTGTCAACCAAAACAAACCTCAGAGATTCTAAAATGCTGGAGGGTCGTCGTGGATACGACCTGCACCCTCACATGTTAAATCCAGCGTGGTAAACACTACACATCCAGTAAAGGATGGAAACACTTTGGGTTTCACACATTGACAGGAAAAGCAGAGCTACACAGAGCAGAGCTAAAGCTGCATGCTAACTCTGTCACGAACAGGAAACGTTATGGTATGGAGGTAACGTTATGGTATGGAGGTAACGTTATGGTATGGCGGTAACGTTATGGTATGGTGGTAACGTTATGGTATGGTGGTAAGGTTATGGTATGGAGGTAACGTTATGGTATGGTGGTAACGTTATGGTATGGTGGTAACGTTATGGTATGGAGGTAACGTTATGGTATGGTGGTAAGGTTATGGTATGGAGGTAACGTTATGGTATGGAGGTAACGTTATGGTATGGCGGTAACGTTATGGTATGGTGGTAACGTTATGGTATGGAGGTAACGTTATGGTATGGAGGTAACGTTATGGTATGGCGGTAACGTTATGGTATGGAGGTAACGTTATGGTATGGCGGTAACGTTATGGTATGGAGGTAACGTTATGGTATGGCGGTAACGTTATGGTATGGAGGTAACGTTATGGTATGGAGGTAACGTTATGGTATGGCGGTAACGTTATGGTATGGAGGTAACGTTATGGTATGGCGGTAACGTTATGGTATGGCGGTAACGTTATGGTATGGAGGTAACGTTATGGTATGGCGGTAACGTTATGGTATGGCGGTAACGTTATGGTATGGAGGTAACGTTATGGTATGGCGGTAACGTTATGGTATGGAGGTAACGTTATGGTATGGAGGTAACGTTATGGTATGGCGGTAACGTTATGGTATGGAGGTAACGTTATGGTATGGAGGTAACGTTATGGTATGGAGGTAACGTTATGGTATGGCGGTAACGTTATGGTATGGAGGTAACGTTATGGTATGGCGGTAACGTTATGGTATGGAGGTAACGTTATGGTATGGCGGTAACGTTATGGTATGGAGGTAACGTTATGGTATGGAGGTAACGTTATGGTATGGCGGTAACGTTATGGTATGGCGGTAACGTTATGGTATGGAGGTAACGTTATGGTATGGAGGTAACGTTATGGTATGGCGGTAACGTTATGGTATGGAGGTAACGTTATGGTATGGAGGTAACGTTATGGTGTGATGTTAACAAAGGGAACTGTATATACTAAATACATCTATGGAAATCAGATGATGGATTATATTCAGCAGAAGTATAAAACATTATAAATTAAAAAGAAAATATGTCTAATCTTACATGAAAATCAAACATTTTTGAGGGATTTCAGAGGCTGTGTGACAGTTCATCGTGAACGAAGGGGAGAAATCAATAGTCTTTTGTTTAGTCAACATTAAAGATGAATCAACGACTGCTGGCACTCTTTCATCATCATCATCATCATCATCATCGAGTATTAGGGCCACATTAAGAAGAAATAAAGATATCGCAGATTTTGAGAATAAAGTCATAATATTATAAAGTAGTAATTGTACGTGTTATTTTAGAGGGGAAATAGTGTGAAAATGAGGAACGTGGATCATCTTGTGAAGTTCTACTTTAGTTTAAGTTTCACAAATAACCAAATAGTTCATCTTCTGGCTCATCAGCAGCATCAGGACCCGGAGTTTATTCTGAAGGAAGAACCGCACGGACCTGATGGAGGAAACTGACTGTTTAGAGGAGGAGGAAATTAATATTATCCTAAAGTTAAGACTTTATTCTCCTAATATTACAACTTTTTTTTCTCGTAGAGTTATGACTTTATTCTCGCATCATTATGACTATTTTTTCTGGTAGTTCTGACTTTATTTGTTAAGTGTAGTTGGTTCAGAGCTGATCTCAGAGCAGCTGAATCGACTTCAGGATGCTGTCTGACGTTACTGAACTTTCACTAGGAGTATTTCAGTGTTATTTTCGGGGTTCCATGATGTCACATCCACTCCGTCTCTCCTCAGCAGAACATTTGAAACTAATAGAAAGTGTTTTAAAGTGAAGCAGCAGCGGTCGTGTTTGTTCTGACTAAATGTTGAGTGGGCGGCTCTCTGCTGCTGCTTCTTTGTTTAATGGAGATATCAGCGAGCGCTAATGAAGTCTGCTAATCCTCCGAACGCTTCGTTAATTCCTCTCCTCTCTTCAGCCGGACATTCTGCCGTTGTATTTGTTGTAGATGAGCGCCGGCGGCTGCAGAGCGCTGCTGCTGCTGATAGTTTGATTGTTTTATTGTTCAGACTCCATTTAAAGTCAATAAGGACTAATGGACGTTTGTTAGCGTTCCTTCATCACCGCGTTCCCCGCCAGCTGTCGGTCAGACACGCCGCATCATGTGACCTGCAGGAGGAGGAGCATCGGGCTTCAAAAAGAGCAGCAGCCAGAGGACCGGGACCACAGACAAGCCCAGAACCAGAACCGGCACCAGGACCAGCAGAAGACACCAGACCAGCAGACAGTAAGGAGCTCTTTCTTCGTCTTACGTCACGTTTGTGTCCTGACTGTGTTTCCTTTCCTCACGTTCTTCTTCTCCTCCTGCAGGTATGCAGTGCGTTCGTTGTCCCGCCATCTTGGTTCTCGTGACCTTGGTTCTATGCGGTCCAGGTGTTTCCTCGCAACCCGACAGAGACCAGGACCAGTACCAGAACCAGGACCTGGACCTGGAGCTGCGTCACCACAGGCTGCTGCAACGAGCTCGCAGCGCCGGACTCCTGTCACAGGTGAGAGAGCCGACAACCAATCAGAACTCTCCGTTTCTACTGACAGAACCCAGTCTCACGGCAGAGAAGAGAAAGAAAGCGCGCCGGTGTCGCGTCTCGTTGTCGCGTCTCGTTGTCGCGTCTCGTTGTCGCCGAGACGTGAATATTACACGCCGGCGTGAAGGAGCGGCGTTGTGTCGTGAGGAAAGTCTAACTTCAGAGCGAGTTACGTAGGATATAAAATGAGGAAGACTCTCATGGTGCGAGGAAGGAGAGGCCCATGTTGGAGACGTTTGAGAAGTTACGTTAATGACGTTTGTCCCGTGTTTTCCGGACTGACGTTACCTTGTTTCCGTACTTATTTTAAGCCCAACCACGATGTTTTCCCTTAACTTACCGAAGTGGTTTTGTTGCCCCTATCTGGGTGTTTCTACGGTCACTTTTCTCCCAAATTACAAAAGAAATCCACCTCTATGAATTTTAATTTGAACCATCAGAGTATTTAATACGTATAAACAGGTGCACAGAATGACATCTAGCGGTTCAGATTTGAATCTGTAACATGTTCATTCTTTTACGTTTTTCATCATTTAATGTCTTCACCACAACTTTACAAAACTTTATACATTTAACTTTTTTTAATTTCGATAATATTTTTAAAACATTTAAATTTCATCAAGCTTTGTGCATCTTGATCACGACCTGAGCGATCACGCCGTTCGTGTAAAATAGAGAAGAACAAACCCGTCCCGTCGGCTGCTGAGGGCCGTTCTGCCGTTGACAGTTGTCAATAAAGATTAGTTTGAAAGCTCCGAGGCAGGTACAGTGTGTTAGCTAGCAGAGGTCTGTACGGGTCACAATGCTAACAAGGCAGAAACGTGCTGCCTTCATCATCTGAGACATCCTGTCTGCTGAAACATCTAAAAACAGAGACGCCGGTGTGACGTGATATGGAAGACGTGGACAGTATGACTTGTCCATTTTGCGGCGAGAATTGGCGGTGAGCGAGCTACGTTTCACTTTATCTGTTGGACATTGTTGTTTTAACAGATACGCTCTGATCACGGCCGGTCTGGAGGAGTTCATCGGTCCTCGGCTCGGTTGTGTTGCCTAAAGCTAAGTTTATTTTGAAAGGACACTATGCATGTAACAAGCGTATACTGACACGCCGTCCCTGGTCCGTCCAGGGGTACGGCGTGCGTCGGTCTCCGATGGCGTCGTTTTTTGACGAGTTGGGAGTGAGAACGCGCTGCAATGAAAGTATTAATGTGAGAGGTTGGGTTGTTGTGTTCCTGTTGGATCGCTGACACACTAAATGTTGAAATACATGTGATGTGATGCTCTGGAACAAAAAGCTGGTAGAGACGGACTGTCCCTGAGCTCACAACCCCCCCCCACACACGACATTTAATTAACATATTAAAAACATTCAAAACCCATGAACGACTAAATGCTGATCAGGAGGAGGAGGAGGAGGAAGAGGAGGAGGATGAGGAGGAAGAGGAGGAGGAGGAGGAAGCTCCGAGGAGCAGCGAGGATGCAAATCTTGTTGTTTCTGCCTGATTGAGCACCGAACGGACGACGTGTGGCGAGAGACACTGCAGGCGGTGGACATACATGACTGGAGGACGTATGAAACAATTGACTGTAAAATGAGTCCGCTCCTGTCTAAACTACAGCGGGCTGCTGTGTGACGGTCCAACATCTGGTTTGTTTTGTCTCCACGTCTTCAAACTGAGTCTGGTTTACGCTTCACTTTCTGATTTACATCCACAAACAATCTCTCTACAGAGACATCCATTTAGTGGCTGTTGTTGCTACCGCATGATCTTCATCAGCTGATGGGAGTTGCTCAGGACATTTTCGTTCGTTTTTCACCATCAGCTGACAATCTCATCTGCTGAGGAAGATCATGTGATACAATCGAAAGCTCCAGAACTTTCATAGTTCAGCCATCTGTTCTGATGTTTTTCAAAACTGTCGTAAACCGTAAAAGTCAAAAACCTGTCGTTGTATTTCAGGACTGGAGTAAACGGGCAGTGGAGGACCTGCTGGCTCAGATGTCTCTGCCGGAGGCCGACGCCCAGCGGGAGGCTGAGGTTGTTTCCATGGCAACAGGAGGAAGGATGAACCTGGAGCGGTCCGTCGACCCCCCCAACAACTTGCCCCCCCGCGAACGCAAAGCTGGCTGCAAGAACTTCTACTGGAAGGGCTTCACTTCCTGTTAAAGCCTCGCCTAGGTACCTGACTGTCTGTTTAGGCTCCGCCCAAGTACCTAACTGTCTGTTTAATCCCCGCCCAGGTACTTCACTACCCATTAAAGCCCCGCCCAAGTACCTGACCGTCTGTTTAGGCTCCACCCAAGTACCTGACTACCTGTTTAAGCCCCGCCCAAGTACCTGACTGTCTGTTTAAGCTACGCCCAAGTACCTTATTACCCGTTAAAGCCCCGCCTAGGTACCTAACTACCTGTTTAAGCCCTAACCAGGTAACTTGCATTCAGTGTCTCACCTGTCCTTGTTGTTTTGTTCCCATGGCAGCTGCCCAACCGACCAATCCCAGATCACCTGACCTTCACCTGAGCGACTGGATGGACCAATCAGCAGCTGTCTTTGGTTGCAGTGCACCTGAATAATTAATGTAATTATGAATTAAAAAGATAAATCAGTCAAGTTTGTGGCTCCGCCTCCCGTCTGTCCAGAGTCTACTATAAAACATCCAGGTGTAGATCAGATTAGAGATTATCGAGCTGAGATTATACAGGTAGACGTTTCACATTTTACAGCAAACCGAGGTTGTAAACACGCTGAAACGATATCTCAATGATCAATGATCCATCAGTTGACAGAATATGAATCGTACATTTATAATTAATCCATATATCCAATTCAATATTAGCAAAAAGAAAATGTTCAGACCTTCTTTTGTTTCATGATGAAACATTTGATGGACAGTTCTTATTAAACCTGATCAGTAGATTATCGACGACAGACTGTTTGGTGTCCTACCTGAGTATCCTGACGTGACGGAGTCATGTGACCACTTCAGGAACCACCTGGAAAACATCACGAACATGAAAGAGAAAATATCATTTATCACAAAACACAGATGTCATTAAGTCAAGCTAAACATCCCTGATAGAAAGGACACGGTGTTCTTCACGGTGCCGGACAGCCTCCCCTCCTTTACCAGCGTGCACGACTGGGAGGAGGACTGGGAGCACTGGGGCCGATCGGAGTGGAAACAGCAGCAGGTTTCAGTGTTTGAACAGCGAGAAGGTCGAGTCTAATTAACCTTTAATGGAGATCAGAGGGAGAGAGAGCAAATGTTGACTCAACACATCAAACACTGCTGACAGAGTGTGTGTGTGTGTGTGTGTGTGTGTGTGTGTGCGCCTTTACACTGAAATATTTAACCAAAGCTAAAAGCACAGCATCACTTAGACGTGTTGTAAAAGATATGAACTCTCTCACTCATAGACGTGGATACATAGATGTTGCATTGACTCCTGGATCGTACGTCAACGTGGGCGCCATGTTGGACCAGGCAGGACGGGCCTGTAACCCTCTACTAGTGAACGAGGGATAAGAAGCACTATAACGTCTACATTCATCAACCCACTTCAACCAGTCGTTATTACACTAAAGGGTTAATGATCTACGAGGAGTAACGATACGTTCTTTTGTTTCTCTTGCCACAGATTTTGGTGCAAAAACTTTTAAATACGTTATAAAGTCACTGCTTCTGGTTCCTGGATCAGCGGTCTGTCCTTCCACACGGTGGATTCAATCAATTATGAGGTCGTAAATTGTAAAAGTGTAGAAGAGACTTAGAGCATGATGCTCATCTGATCCACCAGACTCTCAGCTTTATACACCATTTTAGAATAGGAGACAATAACACATTTATACTGCATGTGATTATCATAAAGTGGGCATGTCTGTAAAGGGGAGACTCGTGGGTACCCATAAAACCCATTTACATTCACACATCTGGAGGTCAGAGGTCAAGGGACCCCTTTGAACATGGACATGACAGTTTTTCCTCGCCAAAATTTAGCAAAACTTTAGCGAACATTTGGAGCGTTATTTAACCTCCTTCATGACCAGCTCGTCTGACCTGGTTGGTACCGATGGATTCATCAAGTTCTATAGTTTACTATGATACGAGGATCTTCACTCTAGCTTTAAAACGGAACCTTCTAGACCCTCTGAAAGACAGTGAAGTCAGTCTGAGAGGGTTAATATAACTACAGAATCGCTGTCACTTAAGTACAGAAGTTACCTCACACGGGGCACCAGCAGCGGTTTCCTGGTGGAGATCTGGTGTTTTTAGACCCACCGGTCCACCCGACCTCCTACATACTGTGTCGCTCTTTGAAACTCCTGGTTCACGACTATGTGGATTAAATATGAATTGATTTTATGGGATATATATGAGTCACAGTGCATTACTGTTAGTACTTACAGCTACGAACGGTGGATGAGAACATCCTGGTTCGTTAAATTCAAAATGAAAACAACGGAAACATGTTTGTCTCACTGAGAGCTTCTTTTTTTTAATAACCTCATTTAACAGAAAATAATAATTTGGTTTTAATAAAATACAAAATAACCCA
>JAUPFX010000007.1:896131-926131 GCA_036937225.1 Sebastes paucispinis | reverse complement strand
GAGAGGAGGAGGAGAGGAGGCAAGGAGAGGAGGCCAGGAGAGGAAGCCAGGAAAGGAGGAGGAGAGGAGGAAAGGAGAGGAAGAGGAGAGGAGGGAAGGAGAGGAGGAGGAGGGGAGAGAAGGGAAGGACAGGAGGCAAGGAGAGGAGGAGAAGAGAGAAGGGAAGGAGAGGAGGAGGAGAGGAGGCAAGGAGAGAAGGGAAGGAGAGGAGGAGAAGAGAAAGGAAGGAGAGGAGGCAAGGGAGAGAAGGGAAGGAAAGGAGGAAAGGAGAGAAGGGAAGGACAGGAGGAGAGGAGGAGGACTGAAGGAGGAGTGAAGGGAAAGAGAGAAGAAGAGGAGGAGGAGAGAAGGGAAGGAGAGAAGGGAAGGAGAGAAGGAAAGGAGAGAAGGTTGTGGGCTCAGGAACACTGAATGGGGCTTTAGGTCCAGTAGATTTTCAAAATAAAGGCCTCTTGACTATAAAGTGAAGTTCATCGTCTGTGTGCAGCATTGTGGCGTCTCTCCTCTAACTCATATCAACAGGCTGAACCAATCAGCTGTCAGCATCACACGGCCGCTGTACTCCGACCAGTCACGGGGGTCGTCTCCGTGGTAACAGTGTTGGACAGGTGTGAAATGTGTCCCGTCGTCTGCTGTCAGCCACCTGACGGCTGATGTCCCGCCTCCTCCCGGTCGGTCCTGACGGGTCTCCGCAGCCGGAGACGACCCTCTGTGGTTGCTAGGTTACAGGAGACAGGTGGTGATGCTGCCATGGTTACCAGGTGATGGTTTATCGTGTCTTCTGCCTCCTGATTTTTAGTTTGAGCAGCACCTCCTTAGTGCATTGCATTGTGGGGAGAATAGTGTCCATATTTAGTTAGAATGCTGTCCTCTTTGAGAAAACGTGTCTTTTGGCCCATTTGGACGTCGCCATGGGCAACAACCAGAAAAGTTTTGGTCTCTCAGTGAAGTTGTTCTTTAACGGCGAGGGCTGCTGGACTTCTAAACACCTCGGTTGTTCTACACAGAGAGGGGCATTGTGGGTAACCGTCGGTTGCAGAAGAGACGACACACACCTGAGTATCAAACAAGATGGGTTCTGCACAAATAAACTCCACACGTCTACATTCACCTGCGTGAGAATCCTGATCCAGGTGAACTCATGACATCATCAAGGTGCAGTCAGACTCCAGGTGAGTCACCTGATCTGGCGAACAGACACGACAGCTGCTGACTCCTTTGTCTCGTCTGCGATGTGTCACCTGTGCTGGCGCCCTTCAGGTAACCGGTCAGCCAATCGCAGAGCTCCTCTCGGAGCGTCATCGGCAGAGGTGCTGTGTGATTGGTTAATCGGAGGACGGTGACATCACACTTCTGTAAATGTTGTAAACAGCGACGCGTCGATGTGTGAAAGAGTTTCTGATGAAATCAGAGTGAAGCTGTTTGTGTGTGTTGATGCTCACAGCGAGGAGCTGTGATTAGTGTTTCAACTGGAAGCTGAAGCTTCATTACTGAGACTCCCACTGACTCAACACATTACTGAACATTAGGACCTCAACGGGGAGTTCATAGGAGCTGAAATAAAAAGACTTTCAAATGTTCTCAGTGGAACACAGACACATCCAGACTGTGTGAGGAGTCCGTACATTCACTCTCAAACTGTGACAAGATGAAGACGAAAGTAAATTCTACTGACTAGAACTCTACTGACTAGAACTCTATCATCTGGAACCAAACCAATACAAAGTTCTTCTGTCTAGAAATAAACTCTAGCATCTAGAACCAAACTTGGTTGACTAGAATTGAACTCTATAGAACCAGACAGAACCAGGCTCCGCCGACTAGAACCAAGCTCTACTAAGTAGGAGCAAAGTCTCTGCTGTTCTGTTGGTGTGTCAGCAGCTGTGCGTCAGGTGATGTGATGGAGTTCACATTATTTAACGAGCAAACACAGAGGAGGAACTCATTAAAGGAAAAACAATAAGAAGCTGTGGAGACATCTGTGAGCAAAGATAAAAGGTGTGATAACCATTCGGCGGTCTGTGTCAGCAGGTAAACAGTGTTTCGATGACAGACCTGCAGGCAGCAGGACCACATCGGTGACGACCAACAGCTGGCATCAACACAGCGACAGACTCCGCCCACTCCGGTGACAAAAAGAAACGGGACAGAAAACACTATTTTAAACACAGAGTTGATGCTTCACTGACCGTTTGACATTCATCAACAGACGGAACACTGAACAGGTACCAGGTACGGGTACCGGGTACCAAGTACCAGGTACGGGTACCGGTACCAGGTACAGTCAGGGGTCCCCTGACCCCGCGGGCCCCTGGACCAGAACCTCTGAAGTGACCGTAAACATCTAATGTTGGAAAGTCAATCAAAATGACCTCCAAGAGACACAGAAGGACCAGAAACAGCAAAGAAATACCAGAGAGACAAAAGACGATAATAAAGAGACACAAAATTACCTCAAAAACACACAAAACGACCACAAAGAGAAATAAACTGACTACAAACAGACAAAACAACTACAAAGAGACACAAAAAAATGACAGAGACATAAAACAACCACAAAGAGACACAAAACAACCACAAAGAGACACGCAACGACCACAAAGAGACACAAAACAACTACAAAGAGACACAAAACAACCACAAAAAGACACAAAATGACTACAAAGAGACACAAAACGACCACAAAGAGACACAAAACAACCACAAAGAAACACGCAACAACCACAAAGAGACACGAAACAACCACAAAGAGACACGCAACGACCACAAAGAGACACTCAACGACCACAAAGAGACACAAAACAACCACAAAGAGACACAAAACAACCACAAAGAGACACAAAATGACCACAAAGAGACACGAAACGACCACAAAGAGACACGAAACAACCACAAAGAGACACGAAACAACCACAAAGAGACACAAAACAACCACAAAGAAACACAAAACAACCACAAAGAAACACGAAACAACCACAAAGAGACACGAAACAACCACAAAGAGACACAAAACAACCACAAAGAAACACAAAACAACCACAAAGAGACACGAAACAACCACAAAGAGACACGAAACGACCACAAAGAGACACGCAACGACCACAAAGAGACACAAAACGACACAACCACAAAGAGACACAAAACAACCACAAAGAGACACGAAACGACCACAAAGAGACACAAAACGACCACAAAGAGACACGAAACAACCACAAAGAGACACAAAACAACCACAAAGAGACACGCAACGACCACAAAGAGACACAAAACGACCACAAAGAGACACGAAACGACCACAAAGAGACAATAAACAACCACAAAAAGACAAAAAACGACCACAAAGAGACACAAAGTGATCACAATAAGATTTTTTTCGGTTAATATTCTCAACTTCTTGGAATATTGCGTCTGTTTTCTGGTAATCAGGCGGCTGATCGTCACACAGGCCGAAGGTCTCCGATAAACGGTCGGTGAAGGACGGTAATAACTCCGACATATTAACGATAACCATCATCAGTCAGAGTCTGTTTGTTTGTGTTGAACAACAGGGACACGATATCGACCAATCACAGGACAGAATGAGAGACATGAATGTGGGGACCCTGTGTGAGCGCCCAGCGACCCTCTGGGGGGTCCGCGAGCCTTAGGCTGAGAAACTCAATTGAGCAGCAGGAAGGAGAGAAAAACGGATCATTTCACTAAAGGCGGTGGAAACATCATCATCATCATCATCATCATCAGTCACCCCCTACAGACGGCGGTCAGTGACGTCAGCAGGCTGTATAAGAGCCGCTCTGAGGGGACCGACCCAGAAGACCCAGAAGACCCTCAGACCCGCAGACAGACCGACAGACAGGTGATGAAGATGCTCTCCTCCTCGCGCCTCCTCCTGCTCCTCCTCTCCCTCAGCGCCTCCTTCAGCTGCTGCTCCGCCGCTCAGAGAGACTCCAGAGTCCGACTGCTGCTGCACCGAACCCCGCTGCAGAGCTCCAGACAGGTCCGGCACTCCGACACACTTTTTAAACTTCTCTTTCTGTATTTAACACGCACTCACAGACACGCAATAAGACTACAAATAATGAGATTTTAAAATCAGGAATAGAAATGATGATAAATTAAAATAGCTGAAATCATTTTGTTTGGTTGGCTTTAATTTAATAACACTTTATTTTACAGCTCCGCAGATTTCACAGTAATCAGGTGATAATTAACAAGTAACCTGTTTAAAGTTACTTAGGAATTACTGACAAGTTACCCCAACATTTATCAATATTTACCTCAACATTTATCTAAAATTACCCCAATATTTATCTAATATTTATTTAAATTACTTTATTGTAATATTATTTAATTATTATATTCATCGGAGGTGTAAAACCATAACTAATAGAAGACTCTTCTGATCACTATAATGTGACTGATGTCATGATTCATTTATTATTATCTATTTATCAGCAGACATGGAAATAAAGCAGATATATTCCCTTTTATTCTTTTCCTGGAAATGTGTTAAATAAATGATCAGCTGTTGAGAAATAGCAGAATATAATTATCTAATCTAATTATCAACTGATTACTGTGAAGTGTTACCGTTTCTAGTTTAATTTGTTATTGTTTTAATGTCTTCAAATTAATTTCAAATGAATTCTTTAACTAATTAAATATATTCTATTCTATATAATATAAATCTAATTAATGTATTGATATAATCAGTTCTTTGAACGTATAAAAAACACACAAAATAAATAATAAATAATAATAAATGATAATAATAATACATTTATAATTAATTAATTTAACTTCAACTTCATTAGGAAATGTCATCTCCTGCTGCTCTGAACAGAAACTACTACAGTCATTCATGATGAAAATATGATTTAATGAAGTTCATTATATAATGAATTCAATATTATAATATTATTATTATATTACATTATATTATATTTATATTATAATATATAAATGGCAGACAGAAAACGATAACAGTAAGATTTTTGTTCACTAGTAGTCTCAACGTCTTGAAATACTGGGACTGTGTTCTGTGAACCAGGCGGCTGATCGTCAGGTATGATGTGTCTCAGCTGTATTGAGCCACTAAATGGTTCATTAACTAATTGCAGAATAATCAATAGATGGACTGATCAGCTGATTATCAGGGTTTTTATCTTTGAACCAAACGTTTTGTTTCTTTTTAAAACTACAGAACATCAAACAGCTTTAATTAGATTCATTAAAAATTAATTATTTACAAAGATCAAATCTAAATAAAGAAATGTCTCTTAACATCGTCCAGCTGATCGAAGATCACAAACGACTTTATTTAAACGACGTGCTGAATGATGAGATATTATTTATATTTGATGTTAAAGGCAATGTGTGAAGTCTATCGACATAAAATATGTGATTAAAGGGTTTACGCTTTTCTCATCTTTATTAATTAGACTGCCGTTAATTTGGAACTCATGACATGATTTGTATGAATGTTATTTTTTTGATTGATATAAATATGTAAAATGATGCACAGTGTTCACAAATGTATTAATACATTAATTAATCTATTTGTTAATTTAATTTTTTTTTTAAATTGTGATGCTGAGCACAACTTTCAACAACGTAATTTTAGGGCGTTTCAATTTCCTCTCCAGTCTTTTCAAAATAAAACTACTGAGTTAGGTTTAGGAAAAGATCGACTTGGTTAGGTTTAGGCTGAAGTATGTATCTTTAAGATTTGTCTTCATGTATTTCAGGACATGTCTCCGTCCTCGCTGGTTTTTATCTTTAACGTCTGTCTTCATGTATTTCAGGACATGTCTCCGTCCTCGCTGGTTTTTATCTTTAACGTCTGTCTTCATGTATTTCAGGACATGTCTCCCTCCTCGCTGGTTTTTGTCTTTAACGTTTGTCTTCATGTATTTCAGGACATGTCTCCGTCCTCGCTGGTTTTTATCTTTAACGTCTGTCTTCATGTATTTCAGGACATGTCTCCCTCCTCGCTGGTTTTTGTCTTTAACGTTTGTCTTTATGTATTTCAGGACATGTCTCGGGCCTCGCTGGTTTTTATCTTTAACGTCTGTCTTCATGTATTTCAGGACATGTCTCCGTTCTCGCTGGTTTTTGTCTTTAACGTCTGTCTTCATGTATTTCAGGACATGTCTCGGGCCTCGCTGGTTTTTGTCTTTAACGTCTGTCTTCATGTATTTCAGGACATGTCTCGGGCCTCGCTGGTTTTTATCTTTAACGTCTGTCTTCATGTATTTCAGGACATGTCTCCGTCCTCGTTGGTTTTTGTCTTTAACGTCTGTCTTCATGTATTTCAGGACATGTCTCGGGCCTCGCTGGTTTTTATCTTTAACGTCTGTCTTCATGTATTTCAGGACATGTCTCCGTCCTCGCTGGTTTTTGTCTTTAACGTCTGTCTTCATGTATTTCAGGACATGTCGCCGTCCTCGCTGGTTTTTATCTTTAACGTCTGTCTTCATGTATTTCAGGACATGTCTCGGGCCTCGCTGTTTTTTATCTTTAACGTCTGTCTTCATGTATTTCAGGACATGTCTCGGGCCTCGCTGTTTTTTATCTTTAACGTCTGTCTTCATGTATTTCAGGACATGTCTCCGTCCTCGCTGGTTTTTATCTTTAACGTTTGTCTTCATGTATTTCAGGACATGTCTCCGTCCTCGCTGGTTTTTATCTTTAACGTCCGTCTTCATGTATTTCAGGACATGTCTTCGTCCTCGCTGGTTTTTGTCTTTAACGTTTGTCTTCATGTATTTCAGGACATGTCTCCGTCCTCGCTGGTTTTTGTCTTTAACGTTTGTCTTCATGTATTTCAGGACATGTCTCCGTCCTCGCTGGTTTTTATCTTTAACGTTTGTCTTCATGTATTTCAGGACATGTCTCCGTCCTCGCTGGTTTTTATCTTTAACGTCTGTCTTCATGTATTTCAGGACATGTCTCCGTCCTCGCTGGTTTTTGTCTTTAACGTTTGTCTTCATGTATTTCAGGACATGTCTCGGGCCTCGCTGGTTTTTGTCTTTAACGTCTGTCTTCATGTATTTCAGGACATGTCTCCGTCCTCGCTGGTTTTTGTCTTTAACGTTTGTCTTCATGTATTTCAGGACATGTCTCGGGCCTCGCTGGTTTTTGTCTTTAACGTCTGTCTTCATGTATTTCAGGACATGTCTCGGGCCTCGCTGGTTTTTATCTTTAACGTCTGTCTTCATGTATTTCAGGACATGTCTCCGTCCTCGCTGGTTTTTATCTTTAACGTTTGTCTTCATGTATTTCAGGACATGTCTCGGGCCTCGCTGGTTTTTATCTTTAACGTCTGTCTTCATGTATTTCAGGACATGTCTCCGTCCTCGCTGGTTTTTATCTTTAACGTTTGTCTTCATGTATTTCAGGACATGTCTCGGGCCTCGCTGGTTTTTATCTTTAACGTCTGTCTTCATGTATTTCAGGACATGTCTCGGGCCTCGCTGGCGGAGCTGCTCCTGTCGGACCTCCTGCAGGTGGAGAACGAGGCTCTGGAGGAGGACAACTTCCCTCTGGCTGAAGGAGAACCCGAGGACGTCCACATGGATCTGGAACGAGCCGCCGCCGCCGGTGGCGGGCCGCTGCTCGCCCCCCGAGAGAGAAAAGCCGGCTGCAAGAACTTCTTCTGGAAGACCTTCACTTCCTGCTGAGAGCCTCGTCATCCTCATCGTCCCTCCATCTTCATCTTCACTCCTCCTGCAGACTCTGTACAGAAACTGTGGATCCGACCAGCGACGAGTAGTCGGGATGAATTATTTAGACTTTCCTGATCTGATTCTTTCTGAATGTAAACTGGATGAAACTATTTTTAATTGTCGGTTTGAATAAAATCTGTTTGAGACTAAACGACCGCTTCGTGTCTGCTGACGGAGACGGAGGAATAATCATCTTCATCAGGATGAAGAGCTGCAGGTTGTTACTCATTAAAGCTGCTCTGAACAGCTGATGAAGGTTAATAAACCCGAGCGGAGGGTAAAGTCACTCGTTACAGCTGCTCCGACTGAAGAGAAAATACATTAACAGCTTTTTACATGAGAAACATCATTATAAAATATGAAACACGACCAGCTGCTGCGTCTCAGTGAGCCATACAAAGGAACTAAATTAGACAAATAAAACATTCGGTATCTTACAGGTCGGCAACTTTCATGGTAATCAGGTGATAATTAGAAAGTAACCTATTTAAAATTACTTTGGAATTACGGCCAAGTTACCCCAATATCTACCTCAATGTAATCAAAAATGACTTTATTATAAACATTATTTAATAATTATATCTCACTATTTCCCAACAGCTGGTAATTTATTTACTACATTTTGAGGAAAAGAATGCAAAGTTAATTGATAATTGATATTGATGAATAATTAGCATAATAACTTGTTTTAAATGTCTTAAACTTGCTGAATCATGACATCAGCTACCGGGTTACATTAGTGTCCACAATAAGTCACACGATGGTGAGATCTGTGCCTAAGGGCCCTGTTTTAACCATTAGATGCTATTTTAGCATCTAATTATTAAATGATGTTTATAATGAAATCATTGACGTTACATTTTGAGGTAAATATTGGGATAATTTGAAATTTGCCAACCTGTAAAACAAAATGTTACTAAACATTCTTCATGTACGAGTTCTGAGAAAATATGTTTTGAAAAGAATTCAACATCTGGCAGAAAACGGCAAGAAGACAAAGGTTAAATGAATACAGAGATGGTTAAACCGGGACAGAGATCAGGTCACATGACGTCACTTCCGTAGTTATTTCTCACGTTAATACATACAAAAGGTACATCTACTGTAGATGTACATATGTGAGTGGACTATTAGATATGAAATATTTATATTATACAGCTTCTCTTCATTCAAGCCCAGAATGTTCAGAGTACTTCCCATCATGCTCAGCTACTTTAACTCGTCCTCCTCCATCTCTATGGACAGGATGTGTGTGTGGCAGCTGCTGCAGTCAGATTAGCAGCTCCTTTCATTCATTAACTCTTTGTTAAGAAAAGCTTTCCAGAACTAAACCTTAATGAGAGACCATGATTGACAGCTGAGACACACACACACACACACACAGTAGAGGACGTTCATCACTAACGAGTCTCTCAGGTCACATGACAGCGTCTGAGGTCACATGACGGCGTCTGAGGTCACATGACAGCGTCTGAGGTCAGTCAGGTCAATCTCACATTTACATACAAAATTCATGAATGTGTTTCCTGTTTCAGTTTAATCGTCAGCCGACACACAGAGGTCACTAATGAAGATGTCGGTTAACGAGTCTAAACACGCCCACGCCAAAGAACGTATATCGCTAAGAGATGGAAGTCAGTAGTTCGTTCCAGCAGCAGAGCTACGCCTCCGCCATTTTGGACTGAAAGAGACGACCAGACGCCAGTAAAACGTCCTCCTACAAAGAGACGTACAAAAGTAAAACCACATTATTTCTATTCTATTGTCATATTTTAGCCGTCGCCATCTTGGTTTTAGCAGTCACCATCTTGGCTTTTGACTGTCGCCGTCATCCTCTCGAGACCTTTGAACCCGTTTTTCACCCTCAATTACTAAGTAACTTCTGTGTAAAAGTGTGTATATGTGGCCCATTATAGTGGGCTTGGTTAAGCTAAAATGGGCCAACACCTAAAATTACGTTTTTCACACAAATCTAAGTTTATTTTTTAAATTTCAAATTTTGTGTAGAAACACAAAATGTTGCTTTGTTTGTAAGCTTACTTATAATTGCTTTATCATCCTTTTTTATAATACTTTATTATAAATACTTTACTTTAAAATACAAAATGTGTATTGCACAAAAAAAGGTTAAAAATATATTAATAAATAAAATATTGGACCTGTTTTAAATTTAAAATGTCTAAACATTTATTATCCTTATGAGTGACGAGTGACATTTATTCACTTATCATCCAATTTCTCTTCATGTAACACAGTGTGTCCTGTCAATATTAGCAACCTCCGACCAATCAAAACTATTCTTACATAGCAACAGTATAAGATCAGTTATCGTGATTGGCTGTAAAATACTAAAGAGCTACGATGCTCCAACCTTACCTGACCCGCCGTACCTGACTCCACCCGACTTCTGCTGCAGTGTGTCAGGTTCTCAGAGATAACATGTCAAACGCAGGTAAAGATTTAACAACGAACAAAAACGTACCGCGTACGAACATGCAGCTGGTCCGACAGGCGGGTTAGAGACCAGTCCACAGAGTACGGTCAGATAACCTTAAAACACTAAACACTGGAATAAAGAAGGATGAAACACAACGAACGAGGAACTGAGAATGAAGAGACTAAACCCACCTGGAGAGAAGCAGGATGACGCAACACAGGTGGAACAAATCAGGTGGTTTAACAATCACAGGCAGGAAGTGACATACAGACATGAGCTTATCAAAATAAAACAGGAAGCAAGGAATAGAACAGAAAACCCCAAAACACAGAAACTAGTCCTCAGGTGTAGATAGCTAGTTAGGTTTAGTTAAGTAGTTAGTCGGTTCAATTCAATTCAATTTATTTTTGTATAGCGTCAAATCACAACAGAAGTTATCTCAAGACGCTTTATATATAGAGCAGGTCTATGACCGTACACCAGAGTTTAGAGACCCAACAGGATCCACCAAGCGCACTGTGGCCAGGAACAACTCCCCGATTACTGGGAAGAAACCTGGAGCAGAACCGGGCGCAGGGCGGGCGGCCATCTGCCGAGACCGGATGGGGGGATAGATAGAGAGAGAGAGAGAGAGAGTGAGATAGAGAGAGAGAGAGAGAGAGATAGAGAGAGAGAGAGAGAGAGAGAGAGAGAGAGAGAGAGAGAGAGAGAGAGAGAGAGATAGAGAGAGAGAGAGAGAGAGAGAGAGAGAGAGAGAGAGAGAGATAGAGAGAGATAGAGAGAGAGAGAGAGAGAGAGAGAGAGAGAGAGAGAGAGAGAGATAGAGACCAATAGTGGTGGATGGAAAGAGTGATAATACAACTATCAGAATTGATGTCATTGGGTCGTCCTCAGACGGGCTTTCAAGTGGAGCTTCCAGCTGTCTCAGTCCACCAAACATCTGGCTAGCTCGCCAGCACTGTCCAGCATCTGTCCTCAGTACGTCCATGTGTGTTGGTGTGGGACGTCCCTGTGATCGATGCCCGTGCGTTGGTTCCCGCAGCATCAGCATGCTTGCTGGGAGTTCTTGATGTCTTTGGCAGTGACTGAGAAGTGTTATTCTCCAGGCTGCCACTTTGTCACTAAGTGTTGGTAGTCCCTCGTTAGCCTTGGTAGTCCCTCGTTAGCCTTGGTAGTCCCTCGTTAGCCTTGGTAGTCCCTCGTTAGCCTTGGTAGTCCCTCGTTAGCCTTGGTAGTCCCTCGTTAGCCTTGGTAGTCCCTCGTTAGCCTTGGTAGTCCCTCGTTAGCCTTGGTAGTCCCTCGTTAGCTTTGGTGGTCCCTCGTTAGCTTTGGTGGTCCCTCGTTAGCTTTGGTAGTCCCTCGTTAGCCTTGGTAGTCCCTCGTTAGCCTTGGTAGTCCCTCGTTAGCTTTGGTGGTCCCTCGTTAGCTTTGGTGGTCCCTCGTTAGCCTTGGTAGTCCCTCGTTAGCCTTGGTGGTCCCTCGTTAGCTTTGGTGGTCCCTCGTTAGCCTTGGTAGTCCCTCGTTAGCCTTGGTAGTCCCTCGTTAGCTTTGGTGGTCCCTCGTTAGCCTTGGTGGTCCCTCGTTAGCATTGGTGGTCCCTCGTTAGCATTGGTAGTCCCTCGTTAGCATTGGTAGTCCCTCGTCAGCCTTGGTAGTCCCTCGTTAGCATTGGTAGTCCCTCGTTAGCCTTGGTAGTCCCTCGTTAGCATTGGTAGTCCCTCGTTAGCATTGGTAGTCCCTCGTTAGCCTTGGTAGTCCCTCGTCAGCATTGGTAGTCCCTCGTCAGCCTTGGTAGTCCCTCGTTAGCCTTGGTAGTCCCTCGTTAGCATTGGTAGTCCCTCGTTAGCCTTGGTAGTCCCTCGTTAGCCTTGGTAGTCCCTCGTCAGCATTGGTAGTCCCTCGTTAGCCTTGGTAGTCCCTCGTTAGCATTGGTAGTCCCTCGTTAGCATTGGTAGTCCCTCGTTAGCCTTGGTAGTCCCTCGTTAGCCTTGGTAGTCCCTCGTTAGCATTGGTAGTCCCTCGTTAGCCTTGGTAATCCCTCGTACAGACGGAATTAATTAGTGATGGTAGCAGCTGGTGTCAAGCAGGCAGCAGACGCAACCACCATCCAGGTGAAACCCCGCTCCAGGTATAACCTCGCTCCCGGTGTGACCCCGCTCCACGGTTACCTGCGAGACAAGGAGGCACAAGGACTCCCGGGAAGGAATGAAGTTAGTAACAGTGAATGGGACATGACTATATACAGAAGGAGAGAGGAGCTCAGTGTGTCATATGAAGTCCATCTGCAGTCTAGGCCTATAGCAGTTTAACTAGGGGCTGGTCAAAGACAGCCCTAACTATAAGCGTTATCAAAGAGGAAAGTCTTTAGCCTACTCTGACATGTAGAGACGGTGTCTGCCTCCCGGACTGAAACTGGGAGCTGGTTCCAGAGAAGAGGAGCTTGATAGCTGAAGGCTCTGGCTCCCATTCTACTTTTGGAGACTCTAGGAACCTCAAGTAACCCTGCTGCATTCTGTGAGCGCAGTGCTCTAGTGGGGTAGTAGGATACTATGAGCTCTTTAAGATATGATGGGGCCTGACCGTTTAGCGCTTTGTAGGTGAGGAGGACGATTTTAAAATCTATTCTGGATTTTACAGGCAGCCAGTGCAGAGAAGCTAATACAGGCGTAATATGATCTCTTTTTCTAGTTCTAGTCAGTACACGTGCTGCAGCATTCTGGATCAACTGGAGAGTCTTAAGAGACTTATTGGAGCAGCCTGATAATAAGGAATTGCAGTAATCGAGTCTAGAGGTAACAAATGCATGGACTCATGTTTCTGCATCATTTTGAGACAGGATGTGTCTGATCTTTACAATGTTACGTAGATGAAAGAAGGCAGTCCTTGAGGTTGTGAGGTTAGTTATAGTTAGCTAGTTAGGTGAAGTTAACTAGTTAGGTGTGGTTAGTTAGTTATGTGTAGCCTCATCATGACCTCATCATGACCTCATCATGACATCATCACTAAAAGGGTCTATACGTACTACATCCTGTTTACATTCAGTTTTCCCATTTGAAACATCGTCATCATCAAAATTACAAATTTACATTTACATCACTATTTGATTTGATTTACTTTGAATGTTTATATTTATTTAAACTTCACTATTTAAGCCTCAGATCATCATTCTGCTTTATCCGTGTGATTTCCCCGTCATATCTTCATATTTTAGGAGGATAGTTGAAGGAACCTGAGACGACAACGACCGCTTCACTGGGATTAATGAAGGATGAATCAATAACCCGTATGACTCATATTACTGCTGTTTGACTGCAGCATCATCGTGAGTGTGTTCAGTTGTGTGTTATGAAGGTGAGTCTGCAGGTGTCTCCAATCTGTGACAGGAAGCTGTGATGATGTCACACCTCTCCGCCTCGTTCAGAAAGCGAGTGTTTTCTTTAATAAACAGGAAGCAGCAGCTGCAGGAGCCGCCAATTAGTCCGTCAGCCAATCAGACGCCAGCGTTTCCAAACGGCTTCAATGAACTTTAATGAGCTTTAATTACAGCTGAAAGCATCGCTGGAACGCAACACGCACACACACACACGAGTATGTGTGTGTGTGTGTGTGTGTGTGTGTGTGTGTGTGTATACTGCAGCTGATTAGTCGTCTTTCTTAAGGTGAAACACGACATCAGCAGCAGCACAGAGGTCAGAAGTCAAACTGCCATCAGGTGGTCTGGACCAATCACGGACGAGCGGTTGACAGACCAAAAAAAGGAAACAAAGCCCGTTGCCATGGTAACGTTATCAACAGCCGCCAGACTCTGGAGGCGTGTCAAACTGTGTGAGGTCTTTGTTGAGCCACGGTGCATGATGGGTAGAAACACTGTACCCTGGGGTCAACCTGCAGGTAGACGATACAGAGAGGAGGAAGAGGAGGAAGAAGAGGAGGAAGAGGAGGAGGAAGAGAGGAAGAGGAGGAGGAAGAAGATGAAGAGGAGGAAGAGGAGGAGGAAGAGGAAGAAGAGGATGAGGAGGAAGAGGAGGACGAGGAAGAGGAAGAAGAGGAGGAAGAGGAGGACGAGGAAGAGGAAGAAGAAGAGGAAGAGGAGGAAGAGGAAGAGGATGAGGAGGAAGAGGAGGGAAGAGGAAGAGGAAGAGGAGGAAGAGGAGGAAGAGGAGGAGAGGAGGAAGAGGAGGAAGAGGAAGAGGAAGAGGAAGAGGAGGAAGAGGAGGAGGAAGAAGAGGATGAGGAGGAAGAGGAGGGAAGAGGAAGAGGAAGAGGAAGAGGAGGAAGAGGAGGAAGAGGAGGAAGAGGAAGAGGAGGAAGAGGAGGAGGAGGAAGAGGAGGAAGATGAAGAGGAGGAGAGGGAGGAAGAGGAGGAAGAGGAAGAGGAGGAAGAGGAGGAGGAGGAAGAGGAGGAAGAGGAGGAGGAGGAAGAGGAGGAAGATGAAGAGGAGGAGAGGGAGGAAGAGGAGGAAGAGGAAGAGGAGGAAGAGGAAGAGGAGGAAGAGGAGGAAGAGGAAGAGGAGGAAGAGGAGGAGGAGGAAGAGGAGGCAATGGCCAGAAACATGTCATTCATTAGTTCCCTGGTTCAGAACACCTGAGGCTAAAAGATGATGATGTCCAATGTCTCAGTAAAGAGAGAAATGATGAAAGTGATCAAATGAACCAAAGAAAACTACAGATTTTATTAAAAGCATTTAGAAACATTAGAAAGATGAAATATTGAATATATGACTGTATTCCATTCATTACATTACAGGATGATTCAAGAGAGAGAAGAGTTCATGATGAATATTGATGATCAACAGATGACACATGAAGGATTTGGGTTTGAGTGAGTGTGATGGTGAACACACTGAACTTTGACTTCAGTCCACAGGAGACACTCAGACCTGCAGAGGACACAGAGACACTGACACCTGCAGAGGACACAGAGACACTCAGACCTGCAGAGGACACAGAGACACTCAGACCTGCAGAGGACACAGAGACACTCAGACCTGCAGAGGACACAGAGACACTCAGACCTGCAGAGGACACAGAGACACTCAGACCTGCAGAGGACACAGAGACACTCAGACCTGCAGAGGACACAGAGACACTCAGACCTGCAGAGGACACAGAGACACTGAGACCTGCAGAGGACACAGAGACACTCAGACCTGCAGAGGACACAGAGACACTCAGACCTGCAGAGGACACAGAGACACTCAGACCTGCAGAGGACACAGAGACACTCAGACCTGCAGAGGACACAGAGACACTCAGACCTGCAGAGGACACAGAGACACTGACACCTGCAGAGGACACAGAGACACTCAGAGCTGCAGAGGACACAGAGACACTGAGACCTGCAGAGGACACAGAGACACTGACACCTGCAGAGGACACAGAGACACTCAGAGCTGCAGAGGACACAGAGACACTCAGACCTGCAGAGGACACAGAGACACTCAGACCTGCAGAGGACACAGAGACACTGTGGAACCAGAATACCAGAACCCAAACCCAGGATAAAGAGGTTCAGTGAATGTGGTGCTGACGGTGTGGAGGTGGATCAGAGCGTCAGAGGAGACTCTGTAGAAGGACAGAGTGCCAGCAGGACAGTCCACATACACTGCTACTCTGTGACAGACAGAGTAACCATCATCAGAGCAACTCAATCCAAACTCACAGTCTCCTCTGTTTCCTCTCCTCCTGATTCCTCTGTAACTCACTGATATATCAACCACTTCTCTCCACTCGACCTCCCAGTAGCAGCGACCAGTCAGACGTGTTCTACACAGCAGCTGAGGACGGGAGATGAATCTGTCTGGATGATCAGGATATGACTGATCCTCCTCCACCACACATGTCATCTTCCTGTTGTTGTCAGACAGTTTGAGTCTTCTGTGTGCTGTGTTTGTGTCCAGTTCCAGTTGACAGACATCTGATGGAGAGAAGAAGACACAATACAGCTGCAGGTCAACATCTGGTGATTTATTAACAACTCTACTGACAATCAGTGAAAGAAAAGTGACATCTGATATTCAACTGTGAATGACGTTTAACAACCTTTAACTAGAAACTCAACAATCCAGTTGTAACAGCATGAACAGCTCCTCAACATGAGAGTCAACATGTGGACGGTGTTCTGCTGTTGGTCCCGGTGTGGACCCGAGGACGACAGCTGATGATCCAGTACTGAATAAAGTCTCACTAATAAAACTGGCTCATCATCTTCCACTGCAGCACAAAGCAGCTCTGAACCATCTGCTTTCTAAAACGCTGATTAGCTCCACCAAAGAGCTCACATTCAGCACAACGTTCACACCTTTGAACATCACAGAGTCATTGTACTTTGACTTGAGTGAATATGTTCAGTCCTCTAGCCTCCGCTGGGTTTGACTTCTGTAACATGATGTGATTCTATGTTGTCATGTTTCAACTGACTGTGCTGATGTCTGCTGGACATTGTGTTGCATTCATTGTCTGCATGTTGTCCTCCTTATTGTCGGGGCGTTACTGAAGACATGATTATGGACCTCACTTCTGCTGAGGTAGCAGTAAGCTAGGTAGTCCCATGGAGGCTAACCGTAGAGGCTATCCATAGAGGCTATCCATGGAGGCTATCCATGGAGGCTATCCATAGACGCTATCCATGGAGGCTATCCATAGAGACTCACCATAGAGGCTAACCGTAGAGGCTATCCATGGAGGCTATCCATAGACGCTATCCATGGAGGCTATCCATGGAGGCTATCCATGGAGGCTATCCATAGACGCTATCCATGGAGGCTATCCATAGAGACTCACCATAGAGGCTAACCGTAGAGGCTATCCATGGAGGCTATCCATAGACGCTATCCATGGAGGCTATCCATGGAGGCTATCCATAGACGCTATCCATGGAGGCTATCCATGGAGGCTATCCATAGAGGCTATCCATAGAGGCTATCCATGGAGGCTATCCATAGAGGCTATCCATGGAGGCTATCCATAGACGCTATCCATGGAGGCTATCCATAGACGCTATCCATGGAGGCTATCCATAGAGACTCACCATAGAGGCTAACCGTAGAGGCTATCCATGGAGGCTATCCATAGACGCTATCCATGGAGGCTATCCATGGAGGCTATCCATGGAGGCTATCCATAGACGCTATCCATGGAGGCTATCCATAGAGACTCACCATAGAGGCTAACCGTAGAGGCTATCCATGGAGGCTATCCATAGACGCTATCCATGGAGGCTATCCATGGAGGCTATCCATAGACGCTATCCATGGAGGCTATCCATGGAGGCTATCCATAGAGGCTATCCATAGAGGCTATCCATGGAGGCTATCCATAGAGGCTATCCATAGAGACTATCCATAGAGGCTATCCATAGAGGCTATCCATGGAGGCTATCCATAGAGGCTATCCATGGAGGCTATCCATAGAGGCTATCCATAGAGACTATCCATAGAGGCTATCCATAGAGGCTATCCATGGAGGCTATCCATAGAGGCTATCCATAGAGGCTATCCATGGAGGCTATCCATAGAGGCTATCCATAGAGACTATCCATAGAGGCTATCCATAGAGGCTATCCATGGAGGCTATCCATAGAGGCTATCCATGGAGGCTATCCATGGAGGCTATCCATAGACGCTATCCATGGAGGCTATCCATGGAGGCTATCCATAGACGCTATCCATGGAGGCTATCCATGGAGGCTATCCATAGAGGCTATCCATAGAGGCTATCCATAGAGACTATCCATAGAGGCTATCCATAGAGGCTATCCATGGAGGCTATCCATAGAGGCTATCCATGGAGGCTATCCATGGAGGCTATCCATAGACGCTATCCATGGAGGCTATCCATGGAGGCTATCCATAGACGCTATCCATGGAGGCTATCCATGGAGGCTATCCATAGAGGCTATCCATGGAGGCTATCCATGGAGGCTATCCATAGAGGCTATCCATAGAGGCTATCCATAGAGGCTAACCATAGAGGCTATCCATGGAGGCTATCCATGGAGGCTAACCATAGAGGCTAACCATAGAGGCTAACCATAGAGGAAACAGTCACAATCAACTTCATACAGCTTCACTCAGATCCTCCATTAAACATGAACCAGAGTTCCTCAGTTAGGGATTGAGAGACAGTGTGAGAGCTGCTGTTGTCTTTCTGTCTGTCCATCTGTCCACACCTGAGAGTGTCCAGTCTGTTGACTGTCCATACCTGAGAGTGTCCAGTCTCAGGGTGGATCCTCCAGTCCAGCAGACAGCAGCTTCCCTCCTGAGTCTCCTGGATGATTGTAGCTCAGGTCCAGCTCTCTCAGATGGGAGGGGTTGGAGCTCAGAGCTGAGGCCAGAGAAGAACAGCCTTCCTCTGTGATCAGACAGCCTGACAGACTAAACACACACAAACACACAGTGTAAACTCTCTAAATTAAAATTAGTTCTGTTGTGGAGGAGGCTGCTTGGAGTTGTGGTCAGCAACACGATATAGAGGTAGCCGGGGGACTATATATATAACCTTTATTTAACTAGGAAGTCACATTGAGATTAAAACCTATTTTATAAATGAGACCTAGCCAAGACAGGGTCAAATAGCAGCATCCAACACAGAACAAGACAACATTGAATCACGACAGCAACAATAGGTACGACCAAACACATTACATAATCATACAGTGCATTAACAGGGCAGCACGTGGGTCATGTGTTTTCTATTTAATTGACTGCAGTGACCATATCCTTTATTCTGTTTAAAATCTACAGATTAATATCATTAAAGGACTGTAATAAACCTGGGTTTTATATATCCACGTCAAGTTTCTGTGTCGTGAACAGACCTGGAATTTCATCATTTTAGAGGTCACTTGGCCTTGAAGGCAGCATGGCCATCACTTAAAACACTGATTTTAAGTCCGCAGAAACATTGAATTTAACCTAAGAGTTAAGAATGATTTTATTTTTAATAAATATTATAATTAACAGTGAAATAAATACATAACATATTATTGGTATTTACAAATTACCATTATGAGTAAGTTGTTTTTTGTTGTTATTTCCAAGTAAAGTTTCCGTGTCTATGCTGGTGACGAGCTCCTGAGTCAGCAAACCCCTTCAGTACGATATTGCTGCCACATTTAATACAGGATCATAAAACGGACTAAAAAGCCTCAACATGTAATTTGCACTGTTACTCGGGTCCAGTTCTCTGAGACTAGAGAACTGGGAGCTGAGAACTGAGGACAGAGCTTCACAGCTTCTCTCTGAGAGGTTACAGCCAGGCAACCTAAAAGGATTAAATAAAAAGTAAATAACAGCTCAAAGAGTGTTCATTTTAAAATAGCTGAACACCAACCTGAGAGTTTCCAGTGTACAGTTGGGACTCTTCAGTCCAGCAGACAGCAGCTTCACTCCTGGATCCTGCAGGTCGTTGTTACTCAGGTCCAGGTCTCTTAGACTAGAGGACTGGGAGCTGAGAACTGAGGACAGAGCTTCACAGCTTCTCTCTGAGAGGTTACAGCCCATCAGCCTGAAACAATTACAAACAATGGTTGTTGTTGTTTCTGAATAAAGAAAAACAACATTTGATGTGGATAGTTATGTGTCCACGTACAGAGCTTTGTTGGAGGCTTTGACCACTGGCAGAAGTCTCAGAAGAACCTCCTCTGAAGCAGAGTATTTCTTCAGGTCAAACACGTCCAGATCTTCTCCTGATGACAGTAAGATGAAGCCCAGAGCTGACCACTGAGCAGGAGACAGTTTATCTGTGGAGAGACTTCCTGAACTCAGGGACTGTTGGATCTTCTCCACCAGAGAACGATCATTCAGTTCATTCAGACAGTGGAACAGATTGATGCTTTTCTCTGCTGAGGAATTCTCACTGATCTTCTTCTTGATGTACTCAACTGTTTTCTGATTGGTTTGTGAGCTACTTCCTGTCTGTGTCAGCAGACCTCGTAGGAGAGTCTGATTGGTCTCTAGGGAAAGACCCAGGAGGAAGCGGAGGAACAAGTCCAGGTGTCCGTTTGGACTCTGTAAGGCCTTGTCCACAGCACTCTGGTAGAAACGGGTGGATTTACCTACGAACACTTCAGACAACCAGGATGTTTTTTGTTCTTCTTCCATCAGATTGACACCAGAGTTGATGAATATCAGATGGACATGAAGAGCAGCCAGAAACTCCTGAACACTCAGATGGACGAAGCAGAACACCATGTCCTGGTACAGTCCTCTCTCCTCTTTAAAGATCTGTGTGAACACTCCTGAGTACACTGAGGCTGCTCTGATATCGATGCCACACTCTGTCAGGTCGGATTCGTAGAAGATCAGGTGGCCTTTCTGCAGCTGATCAAAAGCCAGTTTTCCCAGGGACTCAATCATCTTCCTGCTCTCTGGGCTCCAGTGTGGATCTGTCTCAGCTCCTCCATCATACTTGACGTTCTTCACTTTGGACTGAACCACCAGGAAGTGGATGTACATCTCAGTCAGGGTCTTGGGCAGCTCTCCTCCCTCTCTGGTCTTCAACACCTCCTCCAGAACTGTAGCAGTGATCCAGCAGAAGACCGGGATGTGGCACATGATGTGGAGGCTTCGTGATGTCTTGATGTGGGAGATGATTGTGCTGGTCTGCTCCTCATCTCTGGATCTCTTCCTGAAGTACTCCTCCTTCTGTGGGTTTGTGAACCCTCTGACCTCTGTCACCATGTCAACACACTCAGGAGGGATCTGATTGGCTGCTGCAGGTCGTGTGGTTATCCAGAGGCGAGCAGAGGGAAGCAGCTTCCCCCTGATGAGGTTTGTCAGCAGCACATCCACTGAGGTGGACTCTGTAACATCAGTCAGGATCTTGTTGTTGTGGAAGTCCAGAGGAAGTCGCCACTCATCCAGACCGTCAAAGATGAACACAACCTGGAACTCTTCAAACCTGCAGATTCCTGCTTCTTTGGTTTCAGTAAAGAAGTGATGAACAAGTTCCACCAAGCTGTACTTCTTCTTCAGCACATTCAGCTCTCTGAAAGTGAATGGAAATATGAACTGTATGTCCTGGTTGGCTTTGTCTTCAGCCCAGTCCAGAGTGAACTTCTGTGTTAAGACTGTTTTCCCAATGCCAGCCACTCCCTTTGTCATCACTGTTCTGATTGGTTCATCTCTTCCAGGTGAGGCTTTAAAGATGTCTTCTTGTCTGATTGTTGTTTCTGGTCTGTCTGGTTTCCTGGATGCTGTTTCAATCTGTCTGACCTCGTGTTCATCATTGACCTCTGCAGTCCCTCCCTCTGTGATGTAGAGCTCTGTGTAGATCTGACTCAGAAGGGTTGGGTTTCCTGCTTTAGCGATCCCCTCAAACACACTGGAACTTCTTCTTCAGGTTAGACTTGAGTTTATGTTGACACACTGGAGCAACAGTTCCTGAATAAACAAACAGGAAATGAAACCAGTGAGTGGATCCTACAGAAGATCAGAGAATCTAAACATTTAGTTTTTCCTCCTCCATCAGTTTTATTCAGCTCATCAGTGGAGGACAAACAGCCTCTGATCTGATGAAGATGTGTGCAGCATATTAACAGCAGAGTTTTAAATGTAAACTTCTCCCATGTTGTCTCCATTTCCTCTTTCCATCATGTTAAATCTGTTGAAATCCTCTTACTGCTCTGCAGACAGTCAGCCAGCTCCTCCTGCTTCATTCTCCTCAGGAAGTTCAGTGTGATCTTCAGAAACGCCTCTCTGCTGCTCCTCCTCTGCTCCTCATCCTCACCGTCCAACACCTCCTCATCCTCCCTCTGACTCTCTAAGCATTCTGCGTAATCTAGACTCAGAACCTTCTGGATCTTCTTCAACTCGTTTTTCACAAAAGTGCCGATGTTGTCCTCCAGCAGCTGGAACAGAAAGAAAAACTGAACATTTAATTTAAAGAACACAACATATGATTCATCTGTCAGTCTGAAGGCCTGCTGGTCTGAACAGAGCAGCATGGAGACTGTTGGGACCTGATTGGTAGTTTAGCATTTAATGTGTGGTTGATATAGTTAATAGTGAAATGTGTGTTTGTACATGTACACACCATAAATATGGAGTCCAGGTCTGTTTGATGCTGCTGGGCAGACTGACCACCGAGGCTCTTTGAGCTCTCCTGATGAACTCTGTGGAGAAAAAACATCAAGTTTAAGAACATTTAAGGACTTAAATCTGCAGCTAACTAAAGATGTTCTTAGATGACGGCAGAATGACAGGGCAGCTGTGATTCAGGAGGTAGAGTGGGCGGTATAAAAACACCAACATTACTAAGGCCTGAAAGCGTCCTACTGGGGGGTCCCACAAGAGAAAGAGGACCTAATGTCAGGAGATGTTAGAGCTGTGTCAGAGGCAGGGATGGAAAACTTGCTGTGTAACTGTGGATGTTGGATGTCGAGACTTGGCTGGTCATCATCGAACCATCAGCATCACATCAGAGGCTGCTGAACGATCCAGATGGTGATGGATCAGAGGGAGTGATCTATAGTGTCTGATCAAGGTGGGCTGGGTCACCTGGGAGAGGGTGTCCAATGTTGAAAGATCACATCACTGCTGATGAGATGAAGTGTACCGTTGGATATATCTCAAAACCACCAAGCCTGGTTTAGCCAATGATGCTGTTGGGACTCACCATTCAAGATGGTGGCAAAGACAGTGAACTGCGTTTCCCAGAGTCCTTGAGTCCTTAACTCCATCCATGGACTCAGTAACCATGGCTACTGATCCATGACCCATTCAGACCTATGTGTGAAATCCACATAGGACAAAACCAAAGCAAGGAACAAAGCAAGTTAGCACCAAGCTGCTAACTCTGCAGGAACAAAGGACCGGACCAGTTTCCCTCCAATCTGCACAATTGGATCTGAACACAGTAGTGACTGCATCTTTTGACTGGAACCAGAACTTTCCACAGCCTGGCTTCTCCATGTTCAACCGATGGAATCGCCGGTTAACAAAGAACCCTTTCTCTTCCACTGGGTAAAGCAACTGGGCCTACCTTAGCACAGCATTAGCATAGAAATTGCACATGGCTAAGCAAGACTGTTTAACCTTCACTTCTTCGACTGTACGTGCATTGATTGGGTTTAATGCTATTCACTGAGTTTTATTGTAGTGATATTGTTGTAGTGAGGATATTTGGGTAACTGGCTTTGCCACATTTGATGTCTTTAATTATGCTCCACAGAGACAAAACGTCTTGCATGCTAACTAACTCTTTTCTAAACCACCGCATTATCCGACACATATTAAGATCACATACATAAACTGAATTGGTTTAAACACAAACATACACATTCAGAGAGTCTCAAACTACCACATCACACAACCCTTTGTTCTTACTGAACACATGTGCTCCGAAAGACAAAGAGACCATTGTGTTTGATGTCCCAGTGGCCATCTTTCATTCAGGCATTCTGGTAGTTTCACATGGTGTGCCCTATTGTTTTGTAGTCTGTGAAACCTCAGTCACCATTTTGAGACAAGATGCCATCTTGTCTTTGTCTTTGTTGTTAATTTTATTGATATTAATGATTATCTTTAATATTTTCTAATAACTAGACCAGCTCCTATCTGCTTCCCCAACATTAATGGTGCCCCGTGTGAGGCAAAGTATTGTTGGCAATATTAATTTCATCATAATTTTTGGTTAAATCACAAAATTTTGATTCCACTTCTAAACAAAACAAAAGTGTTGACATTATACACCACTAGCCTTCCACGGGAGTAGACGTCTAACTGTATTCATAAACAAGTACATTATGCTGAGAATTGTAATTTGAGAGATTTGGACTACTGATTAACACTTTAAACCCTCATAGTGTTATTTGAAGTACTTGCTATTGCTGCTAATTCAAGTTAACCTTCTCTGTAGAACTTGTAATTATTTTGGTTCAGCCTTTGAATACCAGGTATTCAATGCAATCTAGTCAAGCTGTCATAGGATGCTGTTAATTCAAGTGCTACTTTAAGTAAGACACATCGTGTCACCGGCTCTGTGCAAAATAGAGAGCTTGTACCTGGCTGTTACTGCCTTGAGTTAGATAGAGCCTGAGCTAGACCCACAGTGTGCTACCAGCCCTGTGATATAAGCTGTGTACCTAGTTGTTACTGCCTTGCATTTCAGTTAATGCATGTTAAAAGTTTATAAGCAAACTTGCTCTGTAAACCTGTGTTTACCTTACTGGCCCTTTCTTTTATGCCCACTAGAGACACTAGTTGGTGCCGTAGCTACCCATCTTCTGCAAGAAGCTACTTCCCATAGTGTAAGCCAGTACATTGTTTGTTAGGCCAGTGTACCATCCACTCTACTCTACAAAATGTCTGCCAACGCAACAGCATAGCCAACAACATTTCTTACCTTGTACTAGACAACTTGTTTAGTCCCATCGCCTATTCCAGGCACAACAATAGAGAATCCATTTCTTCGCTAGCACAGAGCCTAAACCATGGCTGCCCTGAACTCATCAGCAGATTGAGCGTCAGTGAGTGCAGGAAAGAAATAGAATCTCTACTCACTGACAGGTGTGATGTGCAGATCGCATCCAAAGACTCATTGTTAAAATGCTTGCTACTGATCTTTCACAGGCAAACTAGCCTTGCCATTCAGATTGAAGCAGCCCTGGAAAAGGAGGTAGATTCCCTAAGAACACAACATGCTCGTCTCCTCCGTGAAGTTCAGACAGCTAACAACTTCTCCAAGAAGTTCAGACAAAAATGTTGCATTACTTAGAAGACCTGCTTTCAGCAGAAGTAGATCTTTGCTCACAGAAAAAATAAATAGTTAGGTCTTAGATTAGAAGGTCTCTCCCCACCACAGTCGTTCAGCCAATGTGATTCTGGCTACTCAGATTCACACTCTTCATTTGATGAGAGGTTAACTCCCTCTACACTCAGAAGTGAAGGATTTCAGACCGACTCAAAGTCCTTTGGGAATGAAGTCAGCTACACTGAGAGACAGAGCTAACAGCTACCTGACTTCTCAACTCTCTGACACGGACCATGAAGAGACATGCAGCCACTGAGAGATGACACTTTCTACATGGACAGCAGTAGCTTTGAACATTAAATCACCACAGAAAATAAACCGAGCAGAAGAGAGAACCGTTTTTAATGCATCATGTCTACGTGACATCCAGGTAATCAGGTCGGTATCGGTGCTGATACCTTTCCATCCGACCGGATCAGCCCTGTTGCTCACAGTTCATTAATCTCTTCACCCAGTTTATTAATCCTGATATCAATATTATCACCTTTGGATCAGCAGCTTCCAGCTTTGGAGTTAACTCAAAACAGTCTTTTTCAAAGACAAACACATATTGATTTAGTTTAACATGTGGAGCCTAATTTGCTTTATAACACTAACATGTTTGACAGGTGACTGTACAGGTGAACACTGTGATGTCACTGCTGAAACAATCTATTGTTGAGTCCTACAACAGACTCTGAAGCTCTGGACCAAGACCGGATTCTTTTTATCAAGAGAGTCAGATAACAAAGTTCAGTTATAAATTATTACCTTCCATCAGCAGCTTGTCCAACTTTAAAGGTGAAAGGAAGATCTTTAGACCGGTCACTCTTCATGGACACACAGCTGGGTTCAGATCCAGATTCAGGAGAGTCTGGTCTGTGCTGCTGGATCCTGATAAAAACAAACAACTAACTAATGAAAAGATGGAAAAATACTTTTGACCAGATTCTGTTCAGATATCAAAACTAATATAATATAAAACTTCTGTTTTAAATTATTTTTAACTTTGTAAAAAATGTTCATCGTTGAAGACAAACGGATTCAACAGAGTGTCGACACCAGATTCAGATTTGATGAAATCAAATCAGTTCCAGGGTTCAACAGTAACAAGGACTTGATGGACCGTGGCCACAAAAACTTACGCTGTGACCATCAAGTTGTACCAGGTCTCTCTTGAGAATGAGACTGCGTGTCTCAGTGAGATCACGGTGTTACCATGTGCTGACTGAATGTGACGCGAGTGAAAGCGACAAAATCTGTTTGACTGCATTATTTTCTTTTGGAATGAACTAACTGGGGGCAGGCGACACAGCACAGTGCGCCGTTTTAAGCTGAACTTTTGTCTGATGCCCTGTTTATATTTATAAAGCTTGCTTTGAAAGCGCCGCTATAGGCTGTTTTCACAGCAGCCATTTTGACATGTAATTGCAGGTTAACACAGGTGAAATTGATGAAATTAAAAGATCAACACAAGATTCAGATTTGATCAAATCAAATCAAATCCAATCCTGAGTCTCAGGAATAACATACTGAGACACACCTGATCATTTTGTTTTAAATGTTATTAAGATAATTCAAAAGTTAAAATAATTTATTATTTCTGTACATTTATTAACTGTTACTCAATTTAAACATTGTTGTGACACTAAATGTGATGAAGAGCATGTAATGACTTGTTTAGGACCAGTGACTGAATTGGACCAAAAAAGGTGCCAGTACTCTAATTCAGCAGTTGCATGACATGATCATCACATGTATCTTGTATATTTATAATTATACATATATCTAGGTAATATATCCCACTTCAAATGTATTTTTCTATGCATTTCATTCATTTCATTAGGCCTACATATGACGTGCATTTCCAATGTTTGTAAATGTATATCTGTTTGATATTTCTTTTTTGTAGATATTGATCAATTCAAATTGTACACACATATAATAGGTTATTGCATATATGCTACAATAAAACCAACTTAAAATATGACATCTGTTGACCTCCATATTAAACTGGATGATGAGAAGTCGTACAACGATCAACTTGTTAGTTCACAGAATTCATATAATAAACATTTTAGTTATTGAAGATTGTGTGTTTGAACATCAACGTGATTAAATAATGAAGAGAGATGTTTGATAAATGACTCGGTGGAGATGAAACTTCATGGCTCTCCCCTGTATGTCAGTACATCAGCTGTTATTAATAATAAACATATCAGCGTCTGGCTGCTGGTTCTGGTTCTGGTATCACTGGGCATCAGATCAAAACCCCATTCTGTAGCATCGCCCACCTCGACTATGAAGCTCTGAGAGTCAGATAATAACAAAGTTCACTTTTAGATTATTACCTTCCATCAGCAGCTTGACCAGCTTTAAAGTTGACGGAAAGACCTTTAGACCAGTCACTCTTCATGGACACACAGCTGGGTTCAGGTCCAGATTCAGATCCAGGATCTGGTCCAGGAGAGTCTGGTTTCTGTCGCTGCATCCTGACACAAACAGAGACAGTGATGAGTAACGTTCTCCTGTTCATCAAAACTTCATCTGAAGAAAGAAACCGTCTCCTCTCAGTTGATTAGTTGACTAATCAGTTGTTGACTCTTTGTTCACTAATAAAGTTAATAGTTAATATTATAACCATTCAGTAGTTAATATTATAACATTCAGTAGTTAATATTATAACATTCAGTAGTTAATATTATAACATTCAGTAGTTAATATTATAACCATTCAGTAGTTAATATTATAACATTCAGTAGTTAATATTATAACCATTCAGTAGTTAATATTATAACATTCAGTAGTTAATATTATAACATTCAGTAGTTAATATTATAACCATTCAGTAGTTAATATTATAACATTCAGTAGTTAATATTATAACCATTCAGTAGTTAGTAGTTAATATTATAACCATATAGAGTAGTTGAGTGTGTGACAGTGAGTGTGAATAATGATGGTGGACAGTTAGAGATGGTCATCTCACTTCTGAGTTTTGCTCTGAGTGGTTTTAGAGGGGGGGACTCCCTCCTCACACTGATCCATAGCAGAGTCCACCCTGCTGGGAGAGATTCACTCTGGACATTTAGAACAGAGAAAACACCTGTCATTAATCTGAGATTAATCAGCATTCACTATTTTAATACATTGACAGCCCTAATATATATATATATATATATACATATATATATACAGTATATACATATATATTTTACCACTTTACTCGTTCATTAGTAGTGTTCTGTTTTAACAGTTACCTTATTGTTTTACTTCTTTTATCAGCTTTTACTGTCTGAAACACTTCATAACATCTGTTTTTAAAAGTGCTAAATTAAATAAATGTATTATTATTATTATTATATAATTATTATTATTATTATTATTATTATTATTAATATTATTCTATAAAACAGTTCAAAACAGTGAAATGCAGTTTACACCTGAATGCATCAGTAATAATAATGTCTTCATATCATGTATTATAGTACAACACTCTCAGTTCCTGCTGATCCGTTAAAGGTTCTGTAGATGGCATTCAGAGCCACTAGATGTCGCACTAGAGCACCAGCATCTCAGACCAGAACTAAATGCCCCCCCATCACATGACTTCTTCCTCCTTCGTTCTCTGCTCAGGACGCCATCACTCCACTAATATCTTTACATAGCAGATCATGAGATCAAAATCTCCCTTTAAGTACATTTAGCTGATAATACTTGTGTACTTTTACCTGAGTGACGTTTTCAAAGGAGAGCTTTAACTCTTACTAACAAAGTACTTTGACAGTGTTGTATTTGTACTTTTACTGCAGTAAAGAATGAACTTTAGACTGCTTTACATCCTGTCATGAGTTTGAAACATGAATAATCAGTGAGAGTCAGTCATGTTTAATGTGTCACTTATTGTCATCACACTAACAGAGAACCTTCAGTCCTGTCTCTCTGCTTCTCATTTGATTACTATATATTGATCTCCATGATGGTTAGCAGGGTTAGCATGGTTAGCATTGTTAGCATGGTTAGCAGGGTTAACATGGTTAGCATTGTTAGCATGGTTAGCAGGGTTAGCATGGTTAGCACGGTTAGCATGGTTAGCATGGTTAGCATGGTTAGCATGGTTAGCATGGTTAGCATTGTCAGCATGGTTAGCAGGGTTAGCATGGTTAGCACGGTTAGCATGGTTAGCATGGTTAGCACGGTTAGCACGGTTAGCATGGTTAGCATTGTTAGCATTGTTAGCATGGTTAGCATTGTTAGCAGGGTTAGCGTGGTTAGCAGGGTTAGCATGGTTAGCATTGTTAGCAGGGTTAGCGTGGTTAGCAGGGTTAGCATGGTTAGCATGGTTAGCATGGTTAGCATTGTTAGCAGGGTTAGCACGGTTAGCATGGTTAGCATTGTTAGCATTGTTAGCATGGTTAGCATTGTTAGCAGGGTTAGCGTGGTTAGCAGGGTTAGCATGGTTAGCATTGTTAGCAGGGTTAGCGTGGTTAGCATTGTTAGCAGGGTTAGCATGGTTAGCATTGTTAGCAGGGTTAGCACGGTTAGCATGGTTAGCATTGTTAGCATTGTTAGCATGGTTAGCACGGTTAGCATGGTTAGCATTGTTAGCATTGTTAGCATGGTTAGCATTGTTAGCAGGGTTAGCACGGTTAGCATTGTTAGCATGGTTAGCATGGTTAGCATTGTTAGCAGGGTTAGCATGGTTAGCATTGTTAGCATGGTTAGCAGGGTTAGCATGGTTAGCATGGTTAGCATTGTTAGCAGGGTTAGCAGGGTTAGCATGGTTAGCATTGTTAGCAGGGTTAGCAGGGTTAGCATGGTTAGCATTGTTAGCAGGGTTAGCAGGGTTAGCAGGGTTAGCATTGTTAGCATTGTTAGCAGGGTTAGCATGGTTAGCCTAGTTAGCATGGTTAGCTCCTGTAGTTAGAGCAGCTGGTGATCTGAACACGGTGGCTAACAGCTAACTGTTAGCACAGAGCTAAACTCTTCAACACAAACAGCTTTTCACAGTTTGATGAAACTAACATGAGATCAGCTGAGAGGCATTCAGCACTGAAAAGGGTCACTTACCAAAAGTTTAACCTGGAGGAAACATCTGAGACA